>LR738710.1:807410174-807443725 GCA_902687465.1 Secale cereale | reverse complement strand
GGGGGGGGGACGCGACCATCGTACGGGCCTTCACGAAGCGTTTCCACGGCGTCATCTTTGCAAGAAGCGGTGCGGGAATGGGGATCGCGATTCGTGGATTCGGGGGTTCCCGGCACTAGAGCAGACGAACCGGCAAAGCTTAAGGAGGGAGACTTAAATAGACCTAGATATTTTCATCGCAAACGGTTCCTAGAAAACAACTGTGTGTGATGTTGTAGATAATTTTTATTAAAATCTGACCTTTTTTGATGCATCCGTCATCGCAAACGTTTTGCACCTTTTTGACGGTTCTTTTACACCACCGTTTGCGATTATAGCATCGCACACAGTTTCGTCGAAGGGTCTCTGATCGTAGTCTGCACACTTCGTGTACAAAATGTACAATCTTTTTTGAAGTATTAGGGTTTCATACGAAAACTCATATGTTACAAAGGTATTTCATATTTTTTGAACTTATTTGAACTCCGTAATTTTTGTGTGTTCAAAATGCACCATTTAAAGCCACTTCATCAATTTTCAACCCTTTATGACTTCATTTGGTATTTTTCATGTATACACTGATTTTTTAAAGCTAAATGACCCAGAAATTGAAAAGCACTACAAATGAACTTTGAAAAGGTTGAAAGTTGGCATGGTATCATCATTTCACCCACATACCATGTGCGTAAAAATTGAGAGGGTTACGGCAAAAACTGGATGCACTTCGTGTACAAAATGGACAATCTTTTTCGAAGTATTAGGGTTTCATACGAAAACTCATCTGTTACAAAGGTATTTCATATTTTTTTGAACTTGTTTGAACTCCATACTTTTTGTGTGTTCAAAATGCACCATTCAAAGACACGTCATCAATTTTCAACCCTTTCTGACTTCATTTGGTATTTTTCATGCATTTACTGATTTTTTAAAGCTAAATGACCTTGAAATTGAAAAGCACTACAAATGAACTCTCAAAAGGTTGAAAGTTGACATGGTATCATCATTTCACCCACATAGCATGTGCTAAAAAGTTGTGAGGGTTACGGCAAAAACTGGATGCACTTTGTGTATAAAATGGACAATCTTTTTTGAAGTATTAGGGTTTCATACGAAAAGTCATCTGTTACAAAGGTATTTCATATGTTTTGAACTTATTTGAACTCCATACTTTTTTTGTGTTCAAAATGCACCATTCAAAGCCAAGCCATCAATTTTCAACTCTTTCTGACTTCATTTGGTGTTTTTCATGCATTAACTGATTTTTAAAGCTAAATGGCCCTGAAATTGAAAATCACTACAAATGAACTCTGAAAAGGTTGAAAGTTGGCATGGTATCATTATTTCACCCACATAGCATGTGCTAAAAAGATGAGAGGGTTATGGCAAAAACTGGATGCACTTCGTGTATAAAATGGACAATCTATTTCGTAGTATTAGGGTTTCATACGAAAACTTATGTGTTACAAAGGGATTTCAATTTTTTGAACTCCAGACTTTTGGTGTGTTCAAAATGCACCATTCAAAGCCACATCATCAATTTTCAACCCTCTCTGACTTCATTTGGTATTTTTCATGCATTTACTGATTTTTTCAGCTAAATGACCCTGAAATTGAAAAGCATGACAAATGAACTCTGAAAAGGTTGAATGCTGGCATGCTATCATCATTTCACCCACATAGCATGTGCTAAAAAGTTGAGAGGGTTAAAAACTTGATGTACTTCGTGTACAAAATGGACAATCTCTTTCGAAGTATCAGGGTTTCAGACGAAAACTCATCTATTACAAAGGGATTTCATTTTTTGAACTTATTTGAACTCCAGAGTTTTTGTGTGTTCAAAATGCATCATTCAAAGCCACATCATCAATTTTCAACCCTCTCTGACTTCATTTGGTATTTTTCATGCATTTACTGATTTTTTCAGCTAAATGACCCTGAAATTGAAAAGCACTACGAATGAACTCTGAAAAGGTTGAAAGTTGGCATGGTATCATATTTTCACCCACATAGCATGTGCTAAAAAGTTGAGAGGGTTACGGGAAAAACTGGATGGACTTTGTGTACAAAATGGACAATCTCTTTCAAAGTATCAGGGTTTGGAACGAAAACTCATCTGTTACAAAGGGATTTCATTTATTTGAACTTATTTGATCTCCAGAATTTTTGTGTGTTCAAAATGCACCATTCGAAGCCACATTATCAAATAGCAACCCTTTCTTACTTCATTTGGTATTTTTCATGCATTTACTGAATTTTTTCAGCTAAATGACCTTGAAATTGAAAAACACTACAAATGAACTTTGAAAAGGTTGAAAGTTGGCATGGTATCATCATTTCACCCACATAGCATATGGTAAAAAGTTGAGAGGGTTACGGCAAAAACTGGACGCACTTCGTGTACAAAATGGACAATCTCTTTCGAAGTATCAGGGTTTCGGACGAAAACTCATTTGTTACAAAGGGATTTCATTTAGTTGGACTTATTTGAACTCCAGACTTTTTGTGTGTTCAAAATGCACAATTCAAAGCCCCATCATCAATTTCCAACCCTTTCCGACTTCATTTGACCTTATAAGGACATTTAAGTGATTTTCTAGCCATTTAATGACCGTAATTCAAATTTGAACTACATCTACATGCAACGTCTAACCATAATGGTTTGAAAAATCATATTTTTGTGTACTTGTGTGCGAGTTAAAAAATCTTCAGGCCATGTAAATATCTGGTGTTCAAAAAAGAAAATGTAAAGATCTGGCAAGACAACCGCCTCCACACGATTGGCGTTCTATTTCGCGCCTCGAGGTTTGGAAGGTGAATGGCGGGGGTTATTAATCAGACACGGTTCTATATTGGAAACTTTCAGCTATTATGTTCACACACGGATTCTAGTGCGGCAATCGTGTGTAATTCAAACTACAGTAACGCTGCGTTTGGATGTCTGTATTGAAGGCCTCCATATTGAATTGGTTTCAATTCCAATTCTGGAGGAAACTGTAATGGATACGAATACGGATTCGCTTGTTTGGATGCTCATGAAATTGGCTCATGGAATGACAAGGAGGTTTCAATACCAAATCGGGTTTGGATGTCAAACTATGGAATTGCATCTTCGCTATGCATCAAATCAAAATTTATACATTGTGTGAGTATAATGGATTATGCAGCATCAAAATTTATCTTGCAAGAAGAAACTGTAACATTGTTACATAAGGCTAGTAATTCATGAGAAGAATGAGTGTAAATACATGAAATTTTCTGCTAAGGCATATTACAAGTAAGTAACTATCAGATTAATATACAAGATTCAGATTTACAAGAGTTATTACACTGCAGCAACAGAAAAAATTACAAGATTTAGAAACTGTATAAAGCAAAGTCCGCAAAAAATGACAAAGGGAAGATCCAGGGAGGGGAAGAACAGAGGGCAGACAAGGGGATCTGGCGGCTGGCGCTGACCACAAAGAAGAAGATGGTGAACCGGCAGCACAGGAAGAGAGGGTCTAGTGGGAAGAATGCCGGAGAACGGGAAGAGCAGAAGGAGCAACGGCGGATGGGGAGAGCCAGGCCGTGGCGGCTAAGGGGCAGAGGAGATGCGGCAGCGCTCTGTACGTTCATGGAGTGGCAGAGGAGATGATGAGGGGACGAGGAGAAGGGCCGACGGAGGGCATGAGGAGGATGGATGGCGGCGGGGGCGAGGAGGAGGGCTGCTGTCGGGTGCTTCATAGGCGCCGGCGCCGCCGCACCTCTCGCAGCTTGGGCTGGGGAATGGCTACTTCGGTCGAGCGGAGGAGAAAAATACTGGCCGCAAAACATTATCTTTTGCGGGAGGCATGAATACAGGCCAAATCGGAGGGGTTGGGCTCCGTATCGTGGGAGGCCTCCGGGCGTGGGACTGATTTCATCGCTGTATTGGATCCGTTTCAGACCGCTGTTTCCATTGGCATGCCAAACACTCAAATTGTAGTTGGGGAATAGAAAATCTAATTCAGGACCTCATTACAGACATCCAAACGCAGTGTAGGTGTAAATTCCGGCAACCTGCGTGTGTACTGTTCTCTCTCTCTTAAAGCTCTGCCATGGCGCCGTCGATCTGCCCACTCGCCGACGAGGAGTCACCGCCCCCCGAGGACGCTCATTCGATGAGCAGCGACGAGGAGGACCCCTACGTGCCGCCGGACGAGGTTGCGCCGGACCCCCCAACTTTGGATTGGTTTTGCGGCCAGTACAATCTTTGTCTGTGGAAGTCACTGTCGCCGGCTGAGAAAGCCAGACAAGTGGCGTTCAAGAAGGAGATGGCGGAGGAAAAAGCCAGGTACCAGGCGGCCTGCGAAGCCTGTGATGCCACCTGGAAAAAGGAGAAGGTGGAGCTTTGGGGGCGGGCGCGTCGTCATGCGGAGGAGGTGTACGAAGACGGGTAGTTCGCGACGAAGGCCAAAGGCGCTAGGCGCATCATCGCTGCGTGGAGGTGGGCCAATAAGCTCCAGCGTGCCACCGACGAGGAGCTCAGGTGGGCGCCCAACGAAATGGCAAGATGGTCTTCGCTCTTCCGCCAACAAGAGGCAGATCGGTACGTCAAGCGCTACGAGGCGGAGGAGGCGGAGTACTGCCTCCACGCTGGGATGATGCCGCGCATCAGGAGTGATTATTAGTTTTAGTATTGTTCATTTTCAATTTTATGCATTGTACCTAGTAGTTTAGTATCATCACGTATATGTGATGATATTATATATATTATTTGGTGAATTAATGAACAATTAATATATATACAGAATGGAAAGCGTATATACACACATTGAAACATAACATATAAGAACGGAAAACAGAGTACACACATTGAAGAGGAATAAATAGAGCAATAATATGATTGTTGTGAATACATAGCTATCCACATCGCAATGACTCAACAAAATAAAATGCGTCCATGAGACCATGAGCAGCAGCCCCCTAGTGTAGCTCTTGGCTCTGCCTGAACCTGTGCAGGCATTCGTCCAAGTTGTCGACACACTCGCGGTACATCTAGAGCGTGATCTCGAGCTCCAAGTTGGCTATTTCATCGGAGATCACCAGCTCGAGGATGCGACGGCCATGTTCCTCTACTGCGCCCAGGTGGACACCTGGGCCAAGTCGGCGGTCGAGTCTACGAACCAGCGCGTTGGCATCCAGCGGGCCACGGACAAGCCGAACGTCGGCTCCCATGCGAACGGCGTGGCGGGCGTCCGGTGCAAGTATGGCGCGGCCAACCTCTGGTGCAAGTATGATGCTGAGGGCTTGTGCCCACTCCTGGCGAGGTATGGGGGTACTGAGGGGACGTGTACCCAGCTGTGACGCCGTGTCGACAATAGGCAAGCGCTGATGGATCCGCTCTTGCTGTGCGGCACACCGCGCCTCTCGCTCTGCGATGCTTCAATGGTCTCACCATGCGGCGAGCCACAGCCTATCGGCGCGGACGTGCCTAGCTTGCTCTGCGGTGCGCCATCGATCATGTTGTGTGGCGAGCTGCAGCCTGTCGGCGCTGACATACCTATCTTGATCTGCGGCGCTCAAGCGCCATGCACCAAAGGTCTGCTAAACCCTAGCGATGATGCGCATCACAGCATCGTCCATCGCGTTGCCGGGGAGCGCCTCGGCCTCGACGGGCCGTGGCGCCTGCTCGTTTTCCTCGTCGACGAGGTTGATGGCAGAGGCGGCGCTTTGGTGGGTTGGCATGCTTGGAAAAGGTGGATGTGCTACAGGTTGCGCTTGTCGCCTCCGTGCGTCGCGCGCCGCCTATGCGCAACATAGCAGGGTGGCGGGAAACATGTGAGGAAATGGCGAGAAACGGTGGCGTGTTCATAAAACACCATCAATTAATGGAAACTTAGCATAGAAGGAACATCAAGCTAGCACAAGAAGTAGATGATGATCAGATGAACACGGACCACACTAGGGAACCCGTCGGTGATGAATTCATCAATCCCAAACAGTTGAATACTAGCAAGCATTTTCCCACAACACACACAGCCTATTCCATCACAAACATGTCGGATGGATCAACTGTATGCCACGTATCGCACATTGTCAAAAAGTAATGCGCTAGACCTTCTTTAACATGTGTTAAAAAATAAAATAAAATAAAATACAAGGACCTCGAGGTTAAATTAGCTGAGGGAATGGAGCATTTCAGTCATTTCACCGAAATGACCCATCCTATCAGTTAATTTAACATCAACAGAACTTCCCATCCAGTCACCCATCTGATGGCTGCTCCAGCCTGAGCACACTTAACTTGATAGTTTTCTTACATGAGCTAGTGGTGGAACAGCTAGTCGTTGCTGATAGCAATGCCTCTTCGCATCCTTATGGCGTATCCAGATGACCGCCCGTCCCACAATGGCCAATAGATGTTATGTAGATAGAGCATATCACATACGTCTTATTAGAAGCAGTCATGTGTGTTATTATCGGTCTTTGCACATATTTTTGATTACAGACCTGTTTGCTACGTATCACACACATCTTGTTATATTGAACCGTTTCTGTTCTCTTGCCTAATCATAAACAGTTCATCCGAGTGAACCATATGCTGTACATTGCACACACCTTGATCGGGCTGACCGTTTCTTCTGTGTTGCCTAATCACAAATAGTTCATCCGAGTGAACCGTATGTTGTATATTGCACACACCTCCATATGGCTACCCATTTCTTTTGTTCCTCCTCATCGCAAACAGTTAATTGAGCTGAACCGTATGCCCTGAATCGCACACGCAACTAAAATTTGAATCATGTTTGATGCATCCATCTTCGCAAACGTTTTACACATTTTTGACGGTTTTCATACACCACCATTTGCGATGATTGCATCGCACACAGTTTCTCGAAGGGTCTCTGATCGTAGTGTCGCGTTAGCAGCATCCTGCAGTAGTGTAGCTTCCCATTTCCATTTGGTATGTACCAGGCATCTCCTAGCTATCTGAGTGTCAACCATGCTAGCAGGTACCATCAGACCGCTAACCTGCACATGAGCGATTGGTGTCTGGGTCGGTGCCAAGTGATCTTTAACCACACTATCTGGCAACTGGGCGAATTAAGTCTCCTCTCCACCCACTCCTGAAACAAAAGCCGTGGGCTTCGGGAGTTTAAGAACCGGGTAACGCATCGTTGGATGGGCTATCTTGTCACAGATATAACAATAATGTTGCACCGTGCAATCTTTTGCCGAATGCGTATCAACTGCACACTTCCCACAACAAGCCCCTTTCTTATTCTTGGTCTTGATACAATAGGATCCTCCTGCACATCTGTCATGGAATCTACATGTGGTGGTGCAGTTATCCCCTGCGGCATCTGTGGTACCTGTTGATGTGGCTGCAACCCGACCCGCTGGTAATGCCCCTGTTGATATGCCAGCATGTGCTGCTGTGGTATCGGTTGAGGCGGGAGTTGTTGTTGGCTATGAAAGTTCTGAGGAGGAAAATGGTAACCCTACTGAATAGCACCACCGGTAAACTATTACTGAATAGCACCCTATTGAATAGTGGCAAAGATGTATGATGATCCTCTAAATACACTCACTCAGCCGCATCCAACAAGTATGTAAAATTAACTACATTGGCCAACCCTATCTCCGGCGAGTATGATGATGGCCGTCTAGCTAAATACACCGAACCTTGAATATATTTATATGAAGGATGCTGTATAATAAATCCTAATAAGGGGTGCTCATGATGACATATCGATGGGCCAGCGCTTGGACTGCTGGACCTAAAACATGGTCTGGACTCAATTAATGTATCCATGGTTTATACAGTTTACAGAGTTCTACATAAAAACAAAAAACAAAATACAAAACTAGAGGTATTGTGGGCTAGATTGAACTCACATCTATAATATGGAACTTCGCCTCTTTGCGGAAGACAATTGGTCAGAATAAACCGATTACCCTTTTGCACACTTCATACTATATGTCGCACCGCTTGTTGAATATGTTCTCCCAATTAGCTACATAGTATATATGTAATTTGTAGAAAATGAGTGGTTGGACTCTCTAAAAGGCAACCTTGCATGCTACAGTTACCACACAAGAACCAATTCATACCTATCAACCAAGAGAGAGACTCATGGATCTCGTAGCAGAGGCCTGATACGTCTCCAACATATCTATATTTTTTGATTGTTCCATGCTATTATATTATCTATCTTGGATGTTTTATATGCTATTTTGTATGATTTTTGGGACTAACCTATTAACCTAGAGCCCAGTGCCAGTTTCTGTCTTTTCCTTGCTTTTGAGTTTCGCAAAAAAGGAATATCAAACGGAGTCCAAACGGAACGAAACTTTATGGAGATTTTTCTCGGACCAGAAGACACTAGATGGACTTCGAGTACACGCCAAGGGATCTGCGAGGTGGCCACAAGGGTAGAGGGCGCACCCCTTACCTTGTGGGCCCCTCGTGCCTCCCCTGACCTACTTCTTCCACCTATAAATTCACATATATTCCAGAAACATCAGAACATCCATCGAAACCACTTTTCCGCCACCTTAACCTTCTGTTCTCGCGAGATCCCATCTAGAGGCCTTTTTCGGTACTCTACCGGAGGGGGAATCAACCACGGAGGGCATCTACATCAACCCTATTGCCCTTCCGATAAAGTGTGAGTAGTTTACCACAGACCTACGGGTCCATAGCTAGTAGCTAGATGGCTTCTTCTCTCTCTTTGATCTTCAATACCATGTTCTCCTCATTGTTCTTCGAGATCTATTCGATGTAATCTTCTTTTGCGGTGTGTTTGTCAAGATCCGTTGAATTGTGGGTTTATGATCAGATTATCTATGAATAATATTTGAGTTTCTTCCGAATTCTTTTATGCATGATCTAATATCTTAGTAATTCTCTTTGAACTATCGGTTTGGTTTGGCCAACTAGATTGGTTTTTCTTGCAATGGGAGAAGTGCTTTGCTTTGGGTTCAATCTTGAGGTGCTCAATCCCAGTGACAGAAAGGGACATGACACGTATTGTATTGTTGCCATCGAGGATAACAAGATGGGGTTTTCATCATATTGCTTGAGTTAATTCCGTTACATCATGCCATCTTGCTTAATCCGTTACTATGTTCTTATGAACTTAATACTCTAGATGCAGAAACGTTCCGGTCGATGTGTGGAGTAATAGAAGTAGATGCAGGCCGGAGTCGATCTACTTGTCACGAATGTGATGCCTATATTCATGATCATTTCCATATATGTCGTTATAATTATTTGCTCTTCTATCAATTGCTTGACAATAATTTATTCACCCACCGTAATACTTGCTATCATGAGAGAAGCCTCTAGTGAAACGTATGCCCCCCGGGTCTATTTTACATCCTATAAGTTTCAGATCTACTATTTTGCAATCTTTTACTTTTCAATCTATAAACCAAAAACCCAAAAATATTTACTTTACTAGTTCATCTATCTCTATCAGATCTCACTTTTACAAATAACCTTGAAGGGATTGACAACACCTTTATAGTGTTGGGTGCAAGTTTGTTGTTTGTTTGTGCAGGTATTTGGCGACTTGTGTGTAATCTCCTACTAGATTGATAGCTTGGTTCTCAAAACTGAGGGAAATACTTACTCTAGTTCGTTGCATCACCCTTTCCTCTTCAAGGAAAAAACCAACGCAAGCTCAAGAGGTAGCAGGAAGAATTTCTGGCGCCATTGCCGGGGAGATTTACACCAAGTCAAGTCAAGATTTGTCTTCTTCAACTCGCCAATATCTGGTGCCGTTGAGATCTACGTCAAGTCAAGACCCACCAAGTACCCTTCATTAATCTCTCATCTCTTGCATTTACATTATTTACCATTCGCCTCTCATTTTCCTCTCCCCCACTTCTAAATTGATTTTTCAAAAAGATTTGCCTTTTCTTCGCCCTTGTTTCATTCGTCTTGTTCGCTTTCTTTTTGTGTTCTTGTGTGTTGGATTGCTTGCTTTGTCATGATGGCTCAAGAAAATACCAAATTATGTCAGTTTTCCAACACCAATAATATGAAGGAAATATGCCCTAGAGGCAATAATAAAGATGTTATTTGTATTTCCTTATATCATGATAAAAGTCTTTTATTCATGCTAGAATTGTATTAACCGGAAACTTAGTACATGTGTGGATACATAGACAAAACAGTATGTCCCTAGTATGCCTCTACTAGACTAGCTCATTGATCAAAGATGGTTATGTTTCCTAGCCATAGACATGAGTTGTCATTTGATCAACGGGATCACATCATTAGGAGAATGATGTGATGGACAAGACCCATCCGTTAGCATAGCATTATGATCGTTTAGTTTAACTGCTATTGCTTTCTTCATGACTTATACATGTTCCTATGACTATGAGATTATGCAACTCCCGAATACCGTAGGAACACCTTGTGTGCTATCAAACGTCACAACGTAACTGGGTGATCATAAAGATGCTCTACAGGTGTCTCCGAAAGTATTCGTGGTGTTGGCATAAATCAAGATTAGGATTTGTCACTCCGAGTGTCGGAGAGGTATCTCTGGGCCCTCTCGGTAACACACATCACAATAAGCCTTGCAAGCAAAAGACTAATGAGTTAGTCACGAGATGATGTGTTACGGAACGAGTAAAGAGACTTGCCGGTAACGAGATTGAACTAGGTATAGAGATACCGACGATCGAATCTCGGGCAAGTAACATACCGTTTGACGAAAGGAACAACGTATGTTGTTATGCGGTTCTGACCGATAAAAGATCTTCGTAGAATATGTAGGAGCCAATATGAACATCCAGGTTCCGCTATTGGTTATTGACCGGAGATGAGTCTCGGTCATGTCTACATAGTTCTCGAACCCGTAGGGTCCGCACGCTTAACGTTTGATGACGATCGGTATTATGAGTTTATGAGTATTGATGTACCTAAGGTAGTTCGGAGTCCCGGATGAGATCACGGACATGACGAGGAGTCTCGGAATGTCCGAGACATAAAGATTGATATATTGGACGGCTATATTCGGACACCGGAAGTATACCGGAAAAGTTTCGGATTTATCGGGAATGCCGGAGGGGGTTACCGGAACCCCCTACGAGAGGGGATGGTCCATAGTGGGCCTAAAGGGAAAGAGAGAGGCAGCCCATAGGGCTGGCCGGCGCCCCCACCTAGGGTTCCTAGTTGGACTAGGATTGGGGGGGGGGGGCGCCACCTCTCCTATTCCTTTCCCCCTTCTTCCTTTCGGTGAATCCTACTAGGAATAGGATTGCAATCCTATTCCTAGTAGGACTCCTTCCCTATTACCAGCATGTCATACTGCTTACCAGCATGTCATACTTTGCTTCGGCGGTATTGTGAGATGAAGCGGCCCGGACCGACATTACGCGTACGCTTACGCGAGACTGGTTTCACCGTTACGAGCACTCATTGCTTAAAGGTGACTGGCGGGTGTCTGTCTCTCTCACTTTAGCTGAATCAAGTGTGGCTACGCCCGGTCCTTGTGAAGGTTAAAACAGCACATACTTGACGAAACATCGTTGTGGTTTTGTATGCGTAGGTAAGAACGGTTCTTGCTAAGCCCGTAGCAGCCACGTAAAACTTGCAACAACAAAGTAGAGGACGTCTAACTTGTTTTTGCAGGGCATGTTGTGATGTGATATGGTCAAGACATGATGAGTTATACGGTTTTGTATGAGATGATCATGTTTTGTGAGGGTGATCATGACGGTGCTTTGGAGATGGAGATCAAAAGCACAAGATGATGATGGCCATATCATGTCACATATTTTGATTGCATGTGATGTTTATCTTATTATGCTTCTTATTTTGCTTAGATCGACGGTAGCATTATAAGATGATCCCTTACTAAATTTCAAGGTATAAGTGTTCTCCCTGAGTATGCACCGTTGCGAAAGTTCGTCGTGCCGAGACACCACGTGATGATTGGGTGTGATAAGCTCTACGTTCAAATACAACGGGTGTAAGCCAGTTTTGCACACGCAGAATACTCGGGTTAAACTTGACGAGCCTAGCATATACAGATATGGCCTCGGAACACTGGAGACCGAAAGGTCGAGCGTGAATCATATAGTAGATATGATCAACATAAGATGTTCACCATTGAAAACTACTCCATCTCACGTGATGATCGGACATGGTTTAGTTGATTTGGATCACGTGATCATTTAGATGACCAGAGGGATGTCTATCTAAGTGGGAGTTCTTTAAATTAATATGATTAAATTGAACTTTAATTTATCATGAACTTAGTCCTGATAGTTTTTGCATATCTATGTCGTTGTAGATCAATGGCCCGTGCTACCGTTCCTTTGAATTTTAATGCATTCCTAGAGAAAGCTAAGTTGAAAGATGATGGTAGCAATTACACGGACTGGGTCCATAACCTGAGGATTATCCTCATTGCTGCACAGAAGAATTATGTCCTTGAAGCACCGCTAGGTGACAAACCCCGTTCCGCTGATGCAGACGCTGTGAACGTCTGGCAGTCGCGGTCTGATGACTACACGATAGTTCAGTGTGCCATGCTTTACGGCTTAGAACCGGGACTTCAACGACGTTTTGAACGTCATGGAGCATATGAGATGTTCCAGGAGTTGAAGTTAATATTTCAAGCAAATGCCCGGATTGAGAAATATAAGATTTCCAATAAGTTCTACAGCTGCAAGATGGAGGAGAATAGTTCTATCAGTGAACACATGCTCACAATGTATGGGCATTACAATCATATGACTCAACTTGGTTGCCAAGTTGATGAGAATAGTGTTATTGATAGAATTCTTCAATCACTACCACCAAGCTATAATGGCTTCGTGATGAACTATAATATGCAAGGGATACAAAAGACAATTCCCGAGCTCTTCGCGATGCTCACAGCTGCGGAGGTAGAAATCAAAAAAGGAGCATCAAAAGTTGATGGTTAACAATACCACTAGTTTCAAGAAAAAGGGCAAGGAAGGGATTTTCAAGGAGAATAGCAAGATTGTTGCTGTTCTCGCAGAAAGCCTCAATTATGGAACCAAGCCTGAAACTAAGTGCTTCTACTGCGAGGGGTCTGGACACTGGAAGCGTAACTGCCCCAAGTATTTGGCGGATAAGAAGGATGGCAAGATGAACAAAGGTATATATGATATACATGTTATTGATGTGTACCTTACTAATGCTCTTAGTAGTACCTGGGTATTTGATACCGGTTCGGTTGCTAATATTTGTAACTCGAAACAGGGACTACGGATTAAACGAAGATTAGCTAAGGACGAGGTGACGATGCGCGTGGGAAACAGTTCCAAAGTCGATGTGATCGCCGTCGGCACGCTACCTCTACATCTACCTTCGGGATTAGTTTTAGACCTAAATAATTGTTATTTGGTGCCAGCGTTGAGCATGAACATTATATCTGGATCTTGTTTATTGCGAGACGGTTATTCATTTAAATCAGAGAATAATGGTTGTTCCATTTTTATGAATAATATCTTTTATGGTCATGCACCCTTAAAGAGTGGTCTATTCTTACTAGATCTTGATTGTAGTGATACACATATTCATAATATTGAAACCAAAAGATGCAAGGTTAATAATGATAGTGCAACTTATTTGTGGCACTGCCGTTTGGGTCATATTGGTGTAAAACGCATGAAGAAACTCCATAAAGATGGACTTTTGGAATCACTTGATTATGAATCACTTGGTGCTTGCGAACCATGCCTCATGGGCAAGATGACTAAAACTCCGTTCTCCGGAACCATGGAGCGAGCAACAAATTTGTTGGAAATCATACATACTGATGTATGTGGACCAATGAGCGTTGATGCTCGCGGCGGGTATCGTTATTTTCTGACCTTCACTGATGATTTGAGCAGATATGGGTATATCTACTTAATGAAACACAAGTCTGAAACATTTCAAAAGTTCAAAGAATTTCAGAGTGAAGTAGAGAATCATCGTAACAAGAAAATAAAGTTCCTACGATCTGATCGTGGAGGAGAATATTTGAGTTACGAGTTTGGTCTTCATTTGAAACAATGTGGAATAGTTTCACAACTCACGCCACCTGGAACACCACAACGTAATGGTGTGTCCGAACGTCGTAACCGTACTTTACTAGATATGGTGCGATCTATGATGTCTCTTACCGATTTACCACTATCGTTTTGGGGTTATGCTTTAGAGACAGCTGCATTCACGTTAAATAGGGCACCATCTAAATCCGTTGATACGACGCCTTATGAACTGTGGTTTGGCAAGAAACCAAAGTTGTCGTTTCTTAAAATTTGGGGCTGCGATGCTTATGTGAAAGCACTTCAACCTGATAAGCTCGATCCCAAGTCGGAAAAATGTGTCTTCATAGGATACCCAAAAGAAACTGTTGGGTACACCTTCTATCACAGATCCGAAGGCAAAATATTCGTTGCTAAGAACGGATCCTTTCTAGAAAAAGAGTTTCTCTCGAAAGAAGTGAGTGGGAGGAAAGTAGAACTTGATGAGGTAATTGTACCTTCTCCCATATTGGAAAGTGGTACATCACAGGAAATTGTTCCAGTGATTCCTACACCAATTAGTGAGGAAGTTGATGATAATGATCATGAAATTTCGGATCAAGTTTCTACTGAACGTCGTAGATCAACCAGAGTACGTTCCGCACCAGAGTGGTACGACAACCCAGTTCTGGAAATCATGTTACTAGACCATGATGAACCTACGAACTATGAGGAAGCGATGATGAGCCCAGATTCCGCAAAATGGCTTGAAGCCATGAAATCTGAGATGGGATCCATGTATGAGAACAAAGTATGGACTTTGGTTGACTTGCCCGATGATCGGCAGGCCATCGAAAATAAATGGATCTTCAAGAGGAAGACCGACGCAGACGGTAATGTTACTGTTTACAAAGCTCGACTTGTTGCGAAAGGTTTTCGACAAGTTCAAGGAGTTGACTACGATGAGACTTTCTCACCTGTAGCGATGCTTAAGTCTGTCCGAATCATGTTAGCAATTGCCGCATTTTATGATTATGAAATCAGGCAAATGGATGTCAAAACTGCATTCCTAAATGGATATCTCAAAGAAGAGTTGTATATGATGCAACCAGAAGGTTTTGTCGATCCAAAAGGTGCTAACAAAGTTTGCAAACTCCAGCGATCCATCTATGGACTGGTGCAAGCATCTCGGAGTTGGAATATACGCTTTGATGAGGTGATCAAATCATATGGTTTTATACAGACTTTTGGAGAAGCCTGTATTTACAAGAAAGTGAGTGGGAGCTCTGTAGCATTTCTAATATTATATGTAGATGACATATTGTTAATTGGAAATGATATAGAATTTCTGAACAGCATAAAAGGATACTTGAATAAAAGTTTTTCGATGAAAGACCTCGGTGAAGCTGCTTACATATTAGGCATCAAAATCTATAGAGATAGATCAAGACGCTTGATTGGACTTTCACAAAGCACATACCTTGATAAGATTTTGAAAAGGTTCAAAATGGATCAGTCAAAGAAAGGGTTCTTGCCTGTTTTACAAGGTATAAAGTTGAGTAAGACTCAATGCCCGACCACTGCAGAAGATAGAGAGAAAATGAAAGTCATTCCCTATGCCTCAGCCATAGGATCTATCATGTATGCAATGCTGTGTACCAGACCTGATGTGTGCCTTGCTATAAGTCTAGCAGGGAGGTACCAAAGTAATCCAGGAGTGGATCACTGGACAGCGGTCAAAAACATCCTAAAGTATCTGAAAAGAACAAAGGATATGTTTCTCGTATATGGAGGTGACAAAGAGCTCGTCGTAAACGGTTACGTCGATTCTAGCTTTAACACTGATCCGGATGACTCTAAGTCACAAACCGGATATGTATTTTTTGAACGGTGAAGCTGTCAGCTGGTGCAGTTCCAAGCAGAGCGTCGTGGCGGGATCTACGTGTGAAGCGGAATACATAGCTGCTTCGGAAGCAGCAAATGAAGGAGTCTGGATGAAGGAGTTCATATCCGATCTAGGTGTAGTACCTAGTGCATCGGGTCCAATGAAAATCTTTTGTGACAACACTGGAGCCATAGCCTTGGCGAAGGAGTCCAGGTTTCACAAGAGAACAAAGCACATCAAAAGACGCTTCAATTCCATCCGCGATCTAGTCAAGGAGGGAGACATAGAGATTTGCAAAATACATACGGATCTAAATGTTGCAGACCCGTTGACTAAGCCTCTTCCACGGGCAAAACATGATCAGCACCAAGACTCCATGGGTGTGAGGATCATCACTTTGTAATCTAGATTATTGACTCTAGTTCAAGTGGGAGACTGAAGGAAATATGCCCTAGAGGCAATAATAAAGATGTTATTTGTATTTCCTTATATCATGATAAAAGTCTTTTATTCATGCTAGAATTGTATTAACCGGAAACTTAGTACATGTGTGGATACATAGACGAAACAGTATGTCCCTAGTATGCCTCTACTAGACTAGCTCATTGATCAAAGATGGTTATGTTTCCTAGCCATAGACATGAGTTGTCATTTGATCAACGGGATCACATCATTAGGAGAATGATGTGATGGACAAGACCCATCCGTTAGCATAGCATTATGATCGTTTAGTTTAACTGCTATTGCTTTCTTCATGACTTATACATGTTCCTATGACTATGAGATTATGCAACTCCCGAATACCGTAGGAACACCTTGTGTGCTATCAAACGTCACAACGTAACTGGGTGATCATAAAGATGCTCTACAGGTGTCTCCGAAAGTATTCGTGGTGTTGGCATAGATCAAGATTGGGATTTGTCACTCCGAATGTCGGAGAGGTATCTCTGGGCCCTCTCGGTAACACACATCACAATAAGCCTTGCAAGCAAAAGACTAATGAGTTAGTCACGAGATGATGTGTTACGGAACGAGTAAAGAGACTTGCCGGCAACGAGATTGAACTAGGTATAAAGATACCGACGATCGAATCTCGGACAAGTAACATACCGTTTGACAAAAGGAACAACGTATGTTGTTATGCGGTTCGACCGATAAAAGATCTTCGTAGAATATGTAGGAGCCAATATGGGCATCCATGTTCCGCTATTGGTTATTGACAGGAGAGATGTCTCGGTCATGTCTACATAGTTCTCGAACCCGTAGGGTCCGCACGCTTAAACGTTCGTTGACGATATAGTATTTAATGAGTTATGTATGTTGGTGACCGAATGTTATTCGGAGTCCAGGATGTGATCACGGACATGACGAGGAACTCCGGAATGGTCCGGAGATAAAGATTAATATATGAGATAATAGTGTTTGACCTCCGGAAGGGTTCCGGAATTCACCGGAAGAGGTTCCGGATGTGTCCCGAAGTGTTTGGCTCCAAGAACACGTTATTTGGGCCAAAAGGGAAAGCACACAAGGTTTTTGGAAAGCGCAAAAGGAAGTTTTGCGGAGTCCAGGGGCCAGACGCCAGGGTCCCTGGCGTCTGGGTCCAGACGCCGGGAACCCTGGCGTCTGGCCCTGGAGTCCGAGAAGGATTCTTGCCTTACGGGTGAAACCGACTTTGTGAAGGCTTTTACTCCAAGTTTCGACCCCTAGGCTCAACATATAAATAGAGGGGTAGGGCTAGCACCCAAGACACATCAAGATACACCAAGCCGTGTGCCGGCTACCCCGACCCTCTAGTTTATCCTCCGTCTAGTTTCTGTAGTGCTTGGCAAAGCCCTGCAGAGATTGTTCTTCATCAACAACCGTCACCACGCCGTCGTGTTGCCGGAACTCATCTACTACTTCGCCCGTCTTGCTGGATCAAGAAGGCGAGGACGTCATCGAGCTGAACGTGTGCTGAACGCGGAGGTGCCGTACGTTCGGTACTAGATCGGGATGGATCGTGAAGGTGCACGACTACATCAACCGTGTTGATAAACGCTTCCGCTTTCGGTCTACGAGGGTACGTAGACACACTCTCCCCTCTCGTTGCTATGCATCTAGTAGATAGATCTTGCGTGATCGTAGGAAATTTTTTAAAATACTACGTTCCCCAACATAATAATGATTTTATTAGTACCCCGATTGCTCCCGCTAGTAATGCAGAATCTTGTGAAATCAATGCTGCTTTATTGAATCTAGTCAGGAAAGATCAATTTTCTAGCCTTCCTAGTGAAGATGTCGCTTCCCATCTGAATAATTTTGTTGATTTGTGCGATATGCAAAGAAAAGAGATGTGGGTAATGATCTTGTGAAATTAAAGCTATTCCCGTTTTCACTACGAGATCGGGCTAAATCTTGGTTTTCATCTTTGCCTAAATATAGTATTGATTCATGGAATAAGTGCAAAGATTCTTTTATTGCCAAGTATTGTCCTCCCGCTAAGATCATCTCCCTTAGGAACAATATTATGAATTTTAAACAACTTGATCATGAGCATGTTGCACAATCTTCGGAGAGGATGAAACTTATGAGAAGAAATTGTCCTACACATGGTTTGAATTTAGGGAAATTGTAATTTCCAAACGTTCGGACCTTTGCAATAGATACAAAAGAAGCTCCAGGGCTTCACATCCTCGTCGCTCGCTTTTATTTTTTTCTCAAAAAAGAATGCTACCGTTGGATTCAAACCTTGCACTTGTTGAGTGCACTATCCTCAAGCTAACCACCCCAGCAAACTCTGTTATGTGATTAACTTAGATCGGATTTGACTTTCTTATCTCTCTTTTCCTCGCATACTTTAATTGACGTGCAAAAACTATTGTGACAAGCAGTAGTCGAATCCTGTACCTCTTTGGTAGATTACTCAGCTAGTGAGCCACCTCACCTATGCTCTTTCTCTTGAAATAATGAAACCAAATATGATATTTAACAATTTACTCTTCTACGTTTGCACACAAATAACTTAATTCCGTTTCCCACGTTTTTCGCACTTAAGTAAGATTTTTACCCGAACCTAGTGAATCGATGAACCAACAACGCTCCTCCATTCACCCCCTTGAATTTTAGAAGTTATGTGTTGAATATATTGATTTTTAGGAGCTTTGTTGAACATCTTGCTTTGAGTTGCTATTTAATTCCACTGGCTGCTTTCTCTCAGTTGAGATAATGATGGAGCAGTCGCTCCGTTACATGGGCATGTCGTCGCCATCGCCGGCGCGCGTGAAGGAGGAGCTGCTGTCCCTGCGCGCGCCACCACGTGAAGCACGAGCCGGCATCCCTGCTCTGACCTGTGAAGGAGGAGCCGGCTTCGCTCAGGCACAACCGCGATGTCTAGATCAGACGCGGCATGAAGGTGGAGCCGGCTTCACCCCGACACCACCACGGTGTCTAGATTGGATGCCGGGTCAAGGAGGAGTTGGCGTCCCCACCACACAGCCGTCATGACCTCATGCACGCGCCACCGTCATTGTCGCTCCGCCACCATCTCGCCGTGAAGGAGGAGTTGCCACCCGCGATTAATAAGGTGCGAGGCCGCTCCCAACACTACCTTGGAGGAGGCGAGGGGAGGCTGATGAAATATACTCCCGATAACTTTCTTGTGAATAGCACGGTAGCTTACACATCACAGACCTGGTAACTTTTTTAGACCGGTCCTGATTACTTTGGCCAGTGGGGGTGGTTGATGAAATGTCCCCTGGTAACTTTTATGTGAATAACATGGTAACTCACACATTGAGACCTGATAACTTATGTACCTAGGTCTTAATAACTTTGGCATGGGGGGAGGGGATGATAAAATATCCCCAGTGTCGGTGCACTAGAGTAGGGGTACCTTAGTATCCCGACTTGTGCACGGGCAGTAGCAGCGTCCCATGGTCTGGCTGCCCACGTGCCCGCCAAAAGCCCACTCTGGACCCCTTTGAAGCCATTCAAGAACAAAGTATACAAGTTAGAAGATCTAGGCCCCGGCAAGAGGAGCTTGCCGGGAAGGCTGCTCCCAGCACAAGACCACTCTATTCTCACAAGACCCTGGCAAGAGGAGCTTGCCAGGAAGACCAGAAAACTACACCTCAGAAGGAACATCATGGCGCATCGTGCGACCCGGCAGGACCCGGAGAGCGGCGAGCTTCCGGACCCGGCAAGATAGCGGCCCCGGCAAGGTGCTTGCCGGGGGTAGCTTACACTGTGTGCCCACGCTCCAGCTCACCTGACCACGCGTCGCCCTGGGGCCCTTCCAGGGCACGTGGCAGATAGCTGTGCAGCCCGAGGGACACGTCGGCGAGCCGCGGTGACGAAGCCATCGTCGTGGCGAACGGAGACGCATGGACTGACGCTTTTGGGGTCGACGGCGACGGGCATTCAATGCCCTTGTCCCCCACCGTCAGAGTTAGGTGAAGACCACTGTTCATGCACTGTTACAACTACCGCCAAATTTACACTTTTACCCTCCTCTACGTTGACACCTGTCGGTGACCCCTTTGAGCTATAAAAGGAGGCCCATGCACAACGTAGAGGGTGTTCGATCCCAGAAACTCGATCACGCTCTCGCTCGGTGTAGCTGGCACTGTAGATCTTCAAGCTCCCGAGCCCCAGAACTTAATACAACCAAGGCAGGAGTAGGGTTTTACGCGTCCACGTGGCCCGAACCTGGGTAAACTGCCCGCGTGTGCTCCTCGATCTGCTCTCCGTGCTCCCTCCGCTCCCTTACCGCAACGTAGAAGGGGCTCCGGTCCCATAGGTGTTCGTGGGTGGTCAGTTTCCCCGACATCTTTGGCGCGCCAGGTAGGGGTCGTCGAGGTTGTGTGCACCTGATCCGGCGCTCACGCGGGCGCACTCTTCATCAACCTCTCCAGTGTCATCAACTTCATTGACTACGTCAACATGCCTCCGAAGAAGAAAGCTTCGGAGGTCGGAGGCCCGTCTGCGTCGATCACACCACCACCAGAACCAACGGTTGGTGGGGTAGACACTGGCGGAAGGGTGGACGCCGGCGAGGACACTCGCGGCGTCGCCAAGTCCAAGGACAAGACGGACGACCGGGCGAACTCCAAGACCTCGGCGTCCGTACACGCACCACGTCCCTCTCAGGAGGTGCCGGACCAGCAGTGGCGTGGTACAGGGGGTACCATACGCTTGCTGGGACGCGGACAAGCCGGTGGGTCGCGGGATGCTCAAGGCCAGCGCGCTGGTACGGGCAAGGCGCGGTCGTCGGGGCGAGACCCTGCTCCTTCTAACCCTGTTAGAAGTCCGAGCATATCTCGCTCCTCGCACCGCTCGCCGCCGCTTCCCTCATCTCCAGCAGAAGCTCTTGCTAGAGCCCAACTGCTCCTCGACTTCCCTCCAGCGGCAGACAAAGCCGAAGACTGGAGGGCAATGATCTAGAGCCTCATCGCCTTCGCCAACAACGACACGCCGCAGCAGCCGGCAACATCACGGCCGCGGCAAGTCGACCAAGCGAAGGCCGATGGAGACTAGACCGCCGGGGGTGCAACCACCGTGCACTCCCCGCCGCGGAAGCAGAAATCGCCACCCCGCTGTATCAACGTCGACGACGACTGCACGGCGTCGTCGGATCCGCGGGCTCGCCGCGATCAGCGCCAAGTCCTTAACAACAGGCGACAAGAGGACGCTCGAACCCGCATCGAGCGTCGAAGAGAAGCCCGGAGACAGTCCGACCAGCGCGCTGGGACTGCTGTCGACATGCACGCGCCCGGTGAACCAGGCGACTTGCCGTACGCGGCAGGTTGCCCTGCGTTCACCTGAGAGCTGCGGCAAGTCCAGTGGCCCAGCATGAAGAACTTCAAGCCCGACGTACCCGAGAAGTACGACGGCAAGACGCACCCCTCGGAGTTCCTCAGCATCTACACCATTGCAGTGCAGGCTACCGGGGGACGCGACGAGAAGATCCTAGCCAACTACTTCCCGCTCGCGCTTAAGCCAAACGTCAGGTCTTGGCTTATGCACTTGCCGGAGAACTCCGTCTCTTCTTGGGCGGATTTGTGCCACCAGTTTGTCGGCGCCTTCATGGGCGGCCACAAGCCCCACGGCCAAGAGAGCGATCTCCACATCCTAGCCCAGAAGGAGGGAGAATCCCTGCGAAAGTACATCCAGAGGTTCAGCCGCGTTCAGCACAACATTCCCGACGTCCACCCTGCCGCGGTTATCAGTGCGTTCCACCAGAACGTGCGTAACCGCCGGATGAGGGAGGAGATGGCAATGACCAAGATCCGGGACGTCAGTGAGCTTTATGCTCTGGCTGACAAGTGTGCCCGTGCTGAAGAAGGGAGGAGACTCCCCGGGGAGGATATTGGAGCAGGAGGAACGGATAGCGAGGATGCCGCCCCGGCAAGGAAAAACCGGCGACGGAACAAGAAGAAGAAGAACAAGGAGGTGCTGGTTGTCGAGCAATCCGGCAAGGAGGCTCCCGCCAAGAAGACACAGGCTGGTGGATCCGGCAAGGACGCCACCCCTGTAGCGGCAGCCGACAAGCACGATGGCTCCGGCAAGCAGTACTGCAAAATCCACCGCACCAAGGGCCACGATCTCCAGAACTGCAAGAGAGTAGAGTACCTCGTAGAGCAGCAGAAGGCTGAATACGAGCGACGCAACAAGGAGAAGGCCCAAGGAGGCGGAGGAGAACCCAGCAAGAAGCGGCCGTTCAATGGCCGGGGAGGACGCCGCGGCAAGGCCAAGTAGCAGCAAGGAGACAGGCCTCCCCGGGGCCGCGACAAGGATGAGGACGAAGACGATGACGAGGACATGGACGAAGGAGACAACAGCGAGCAGGAGTTCCAGAAGGCCACATAAGTTCTGTGTGTCGACGGAGGTGCCTCTCTGCACACTTCCCACCACCAACTCAAGCAATGGGTGCGGGAAGTGAATGCAGCTGAGCCACCCGTCGAATCACGCAGGCTACTGAAATGGTCCGGCACGCCCATCATCTTCGACCTTGAGGACCACCCTGACCGCACAACTGCGGTCGGGTGTTTGCCGATGTTGGTTTCACCAACTATCCGCAACCTCAAGGTCACCAAGATGTTGGTTGACGGCGGGGCCGGCCTCAACTTGATCTCCTCCGCTGTGATCAAGAAACTGCAGATCCCCGATAGCGAGCTTGAGGAAACTGGGTCGTTCCAAGGAATCAACCCGGGAAGGAGCAAACCGAAGGGGAAGATCACGCTGCCCGTGACCTTTGGCGGAGAGCTTAACTTCAGGACGGAGAAGATCACATTCGACGTTGCCGATATCCCATTGCCATACAATGGGATACTTGGCCGTCCTACGCTCGCCAAGTTCATGGCAGCTTCCCACTACGCGTACAACATGCTCAAGATGCCGGGGCCGATAAGCGTCATCTCTGTCCCCGGCGACAAGAAGGATGCGCTTATCTGCGCCGACAAGATCTACCGGGATGCAGCAGCCGCGGCAGACATCAACACACTTGCCGCTGAAGCTCCCGGGGGGAAGACCAAGACCAAGTCCGGCAGCAAGAGCTCTGGGGCCCACTCCGGCAAACGCACCTCTTCGGAGTGCTGCGCTGCCGTCGAGGACGCACCATCGAGCTCCACCGGCAAGTGTAAGAAAGGAATGGCAGCTCCACCGGCAACCAAGAAGGTGTCCGCCAAGGAGGACGGCACTGGTGGTACCTTCACCATCAGTGCTACACTCGACCCCAAATAGGAAAGCGCGCTCGTTGCCTTCCTGCGGGCGAATGTCGACGTGTTCGCATGGCAACCGTCTGACATCCCCGGCGTTCCCAGGAAGGTAATTGAGCACAAACTTGCTGTTTGTCCTTACGCGCGGCCCGTCAAGCAGAAGGTCAGGAAGCAAGCTGTGGAGCGCCAAGAGTTCATTGTCGAGGAGATAAAGAAGTTGGAAGCAGCGGGCCTGGTTAGAGCCGCACTTCAACCCACGTGGTTGGCTAATCCAGTTGTCGTGCGAAAGGCTAATGGGAAATGGAGACTTTGTATAAACTTCACGGATGTGAATAAAGCTTGTCCCAAGGATCCCTTTCCTTTGCCGCGCATCGACCAGATTGTTGACTCCACGGCTGGATGTGAGTTGCTTTCATTTCTCGATGCATACTCAGGTTACCACCAGATATTTATGGCAGAGGAAGATGAAGAGAAGACTGCATTCATTAGTCCATGTGGCACATACTGCTTCATACGCATGCCCTTCGGATTGAAGAATGCAGGCTCAACATTTGCAAGGGTGGTACACACTGCTTTTGAGCCACAGATACACAGAAATGTAGAAGCTTACATGGATGATATAGTGGTCAAGAGCAAAAGCAAGGATACCCTGATCCAAGACTTAGAAGAAACCTTTGAGAATCTGCGCAAGATACAACTCAAGCTGAACCCCGAGAAATGCGTTTTCGGAGTCCCCTCCGGCAAGCTTCTCGGGTTCTTTGTGTCCCAGAGGGGGATTGAAGCCAATCCCGACAAGATAAAAGCCATTGAGCAGATTGAAGCCCCGAAGCGCGTCAAGGACGTAAGGAGACTTGCTGGTTGTGTGGCTGCCCTCAGCAGGTTCATTTCAAAGTCTGCAGAACGCGCCCTGCCTTTCTTCAAAATCTTGAAAAAGGTAGGTCCTATGAAATGGACTCCGGAAGCGGAGGCAGCGCTGCAAGACTCGAAAGGATACCTATCCTCCACTCCGATACTTGTCACATCTAGGCCACAAGAGAAGTTGCTGCTGTACCTAGTGGCAACCAATCAAGTGGTTAGTGCTGCGTTAGTAGCGGAGAGGGATTCGGATGAGGAGCCCACATCCCCGGCAAGCTCATCCAGTGACAAGCAGGGGGCTACCCCGACAAGCTCTGGCCCCGACAAGGACAAGTCTGCGCAGGAACAAGGAGAAGTGAGAAAGAAGATGGTACAGCGCCCAGTTTATTTTGTAAGTTCCCTCTTGCAGGGGGCTAGATCAAGATATTCTGGGGTGCAGAAATTGCTTTTCGGCCTCCTCATGGCCTCAAGAAAGCTGCACCACTACTTCCAAGCACATGAGATAACGGTGGTCACTCGCTTTCCGTTGAAGAGGATATTGCAAAATCCAGAAGCAACAGGCAGGATCGTCGAGTGGGCACTGGAGCTGTCGAGCTTTGGTCTCAAGTTCGAGAGTACTTCGACTATACAGAGCAGAGCGTTGGCAGAATTCATAGCCGAATGGACGCCAACACCAGATGAAGAAGTTCCAGAGACAAGTGTCCCCGTCCAAGAAGCAAGCAAAGAGTGGATAATGTACTTCGACGGTGCTTTCTCGCTGCAAGGAGCCGGTGCTGGCGTGTTACTCATAGCACCCACCGGAGAGCACCTCAAGTATGTTGTCCAAATGCACTTTCCCAAGGAGCAAGCGACAAACAATACTGCTGAGTATGAAGGATTGCTTGCGGGCCTCAGAATTGCGGCCGAACTTGGGATCAAGAAGCTGATTGTCCGAGGAGATTCACAATTGGTGGTCCGACAAGTGAACAAGAGTTACCAGAGTCCCTTGATGGAAGCCTATGTCGATGAAGTGAGGAAGCTTGAAGAACGCTTTGAAGGTCTACAGATGGAGCACGTTCCAAGAGCTCAGAATGATATTGCTGACGGCCTGTCGAAGTGTGCTGCAATGAAGTTACCTGTGGAACCAGGGGTCTTCGTGCTCAAGCTAACTCAACCATCCGTCACACCATCAGTTGGACAAAGCAAGAAGAGGAAGTTGGTCTCCGGTGAGTACTTGCCGGCGGATCTTCCTGAATCCGCCGCCAAAGTCCCCAAGATCAACAACCCAGATGCTGAGGAACAGTCTGCTCCTGCGGACCCAAGGGTCTGTACAGTTGAAGCAGGCGTTCCCGACAAGCCTTGCCCCGGCAGGCTTGCCGGGGAGCACTCAGCTCCGGTAGAGCCACAGGCTCTTCCCGTAGAAGTTGAGGTTCCCGCAGCAGCCCTGATGCCTTTAGTCCTTGTTGTTGAGCCTCAAGCTCCAGCATGGGCACAGCAAATCGTCCGTTTTCTTCAAGCTGGAGAACTTCCCGATGAGCCAGAAGAGATAGAAAGAATAACCAGACAGTCAAGTATGTACCAGTTCGTCGACAACGAACTGTACAGAAGAAGACTCAACGGTGTCAGATTGAAGTGCATTTCCCGGGAAGATGGACAGAAGCTGTTGACGGAGATACACGGAGGCATATGTGGCCACCACATTGGCGCAAGAGCACTTGCCGGGAAGGCGTTCCGGCAAGGTTTCTTTTGGCCAGAAGCCCTCCAAGATGCAACTGCACAAGTAACCAAGTGTGAAGCGTGCCAGTTCCATGCCAAGCAAATTCACCAGCCAGCTCAAGCTCTCCAGACGATCCCTTTGTCCTGGCCCTTCTCGGTCTGGGGGCTCGATATCCTCGGCCCCTTTCCCCGCGCAGTCGGGGGCTTCGAGTACTTGTACGTTGCAGTCGACAAGTTCACGAAGTGGCCAGAAGTGGAACCAGTGAGAAAGGTGACAGCACAGTCAGCACTGAAGTTCTTCAGGTCAATTGTTTGCCGTTTCGGAATCCCTAACAGGATTATCACCGACAACGGCACACAGTTCACAAGCCGCACCTTCATGCAGTACGTCCAAGACCTTGGCGCCAAGGTCTGCTTTGCTTCTGTTTCTCACCCGAGGAGCAATGGTCAAGAAGAGAGGGCAAATGCTGAAGTGCTGCGCGGGCTCAAGACAAGAACGTTCGACAGGCTGCACAAGTGCGGAAGAAACTGGATAGAGGAGTTGCCGGCGGCTCTTTGGTCAATCAGGACGACACCAAATCGAGCCACCGGACATACATCCTTTGCTCTTGTCTATGGAGCAGTGGCAGTTCTCCCCACGGAACTCGTATACGGGTCTCCTCGAGTGCTCGCTTACGACGAGCTCGAGCAAGAGCAACTGCGGCAAGATGATGCATTGCTCCTCGAGGAGGAACGTCTCCAGGCTGCTGTACGAGCTGCTCGATACCAGCAAGCCTTGCGTCGCTACCATAGCCGCAAGGTCAAGGCCAGGAGTCTCAAGGAAGGCGACCTTGTTCTTCGGCGCGTTCAGTCCGCCAAGGGCTCCAACAAGTTGACGCCGAAGTGGGAAGGCCCTTATCGGGTGAGACAAGTCACAAGGCCCGGCGCTGTCCGCCTTGAGACCGAAGAAGGCTTACCGGTGAGCAACTCCTGGAACATAGAGCATCTTCGCAACTTTCACCCATAAGGCGCGGTTGCCGTTATCCGCTCCGGCAACCACCTTTTGTACAAGTATTGCCGCTGTTGGATGTAAACCTTTGTACAAGGCCGGGCGCAGACCCCGTGCATCAGTAAAACTTTTGTGCTATGCACTGTTTGTCATTTCATGCTTTCCTTTTTTTACTTGCATGCATCATCTGACACCTTGTGCAGCACACATCCTCGGTAAGCAGTAACAAGCAACAAGGCCCTATATTAGTGTTTCCCCCTCTTTTCCTCTCTCTCTTAAAGCAGAAGAAGTGTTCCTCGCGCACAAGTTTGCCGGGGGGGGGGGGAAGGAGATAGAGGTATGGACCAAGTCATGTTCAAGAAAGGGAAGCCTTGCTGGGAAGCAAACAATCCATGAAAGCTAAGTTGCCAGAATTTGAGCAGTTCAAATTTTTTAAAAAAATTGTTGTCTTCCTTGAACAGCCACACTTTGTATGGAAAACCTGTGCGCGGAGGAACTTACCTGTGGCTAGCCGCACCCTTACTTTGTTTCGAGTACGCTCAACGGCTTAAGTGAGCTGCGACAAGTGTCGCGCCCTTATTTCGTTTTCGAGTCCACTCAACAACCTAAGTGTGTTGCGACTAGCCGCGGCAAGGTTTCTTGCCGGCAAGGGCATTGCTAGCAGGCTGCTAAGAGTCCAGCACTCAGCGCTCGCGGCAAGGGTCCCTTTGCCGGCGAGTTCCCTAAAAGCGTAGGGTGGAAAGCATACAAAGTGAAAGGGCTAAACAAGGGAGATAACACTGCATTGATTACCCAAAATAAAAGTATATATTACAGAGATAACTTGCCGCTGTTTCTAACCAACTACTACCTATAACTTAATCTACAGCGGCAAAGAAAACGGGAAGAAGGAAGCCTAGTCCCTACGGTCTCCATCGACCCTCTGGATCTTGCCCGCCTTGGCCACGATGTGGGCAACTTGCGCCTTCAACGCCTCCTGGTCAGCTTCGGGCGGCAGGGTCCGGAGGACGTTGACAAGGTTGATCCCGGTGTTGCGGTAGACAATCTTCGACAGCACCCGCTCCATAGTACCCATGCAAAGCCGGCGCGCCTCATCAGCCAGCTGCGCGGGGATCTTCTCCCGTAGCCGCGCAAGCGCCGGCGCCACTCCCCTGAACAACAGACTCAGTTTGGCGCTATGGGGAAGGCTCTCGTTGGGGGAGTACACGAGGTGCTCCGCCCTCAACGCCATCATCTCCATGTCAATGTTGGCGGCGGAGGCGACGAGCTCATCAGTCCACTGCTCCACCGTCCGCTGGAAGTTGTTTTGCGAGATGGCGGCGCTCTCCAGCAAGAGCCTCTCAGTACGGAGATCATCCTTCAGCTTTGTCTCACGATCCCGGGCAGCGTCAAGCGAGTCAGTAAGGGTGGAAACCTTCAGCTCTAGATCAGCAATGGAGTCCCTGGCGTCAGTAAGCTCTTTGCCCTTCTCGGAGAGGCGGATTTGCAAATCAGAGTTGGTGTGGGCGTCCTTCTCCCGCGCCACGTTGAGCGCAGCAACCCTGTCCTCGCTCGCCTTCAGGTTCATCTCCAACTGCGCCACCCGGGCCTCCAGATCCCTCTTGGCGGTCTCTGCGGCAGCTGCGGCATCCCTCGCCTCCTACAGAGCCCCGCCGATAACCTGCTCGCGAGCGGTGAGGTCGTCCTCGTGGCTATCGAGGTCGACCTTCCGCTGGTTGAGCTCTCCTTCCCGCCGAGACAGCTCCTCGGCGGCCAGACGCTGCTGCTCCTCCACCTCGGCCTTCTCGAGGAGGAATGCTTGATGCGCTCCGGCAAGCTCTTCGCGCTCCTCCGCCAAGTTTCGGAGGGCCGCCTGGTTGGCGGCACGGAGCTCCGCAACACGCTTCTCCAAGTCAACACCGGCCTTGGCAGCCAGAGCCTCTCGGGACTCCAGCTTGGCTTGCCTGGCCCGGTACAAACCCAGGAGTCGACGCAGGAGTTGCTCCTCTTCGGGCTCGTCACTGCTGCCGGGCGCGTTGACGACCTTCAACCCAGCGGAGGCAAGAACTTCTCCATCGAAAGTCTCCCCCTCCGCTGGTGCCCTTGATGAGGACGCCCACGGTACTTGGATGAAGACCCCGTTGGCGGCCTCCAGATAGACGCCCGACCCAGCCGCGGAGGCGGAAGGATTGGCGGCCGGTGCAGCGTCCGGCGCTCCTGCGGCCTCCGGGCCAGCAGTGCGGTCGCCGGTCCCTTCCCCAGCCTCGGCGTCAGCGGTCGGGGCGGTCTCCTCGGCGGCTGGCTCATCGACACCGGCCGTTCCCTCTGCGGCAGTGGCATCGCCAGTCTCGCCGCGCACCTCCTCCTCGGCAATGGTTTCCGTCTCCATCGGCTCCGGGGCGGGTGGGTCTAACAACAGAAGAAAAAGAAAAGAAAGATTTGTCAAGCAAATATCCAAAAAGAAGAATCCAAGAAAAAGAAAGTACAAGGGTTTACCTGCGCGGGCCTCTTCGATGACGGGGTCCCTCGCCGGGGAATTCTCCCTTGGCGGCGTGGTAGTGGCCCCTGCTGGCGGAGGGCCGCTCGCGCCCTCCCTTGGCGGGGTGCTCACCCTTGGCGGGGTACTTGCCCTTGGCGGAGTACCCGTCCTTGGCGGAGCACTGTCCCTCGCCGGGGAGCTCATCCTTGGCGGGGAGGGAGGAACAAGCGGTTCGTCGGGGGCGACCTCTTGGTGCTCCTGCAGCTGCGGCTCCACTTCTGCACAAAACAACAAGACATCAGTAAGGACAATAACCTCAAGCGCGCCCATCAAGCAGAAAAATAAACACAAGGACTTACGCTGGGGGCTGCTCCCCGGAGCGGCAGGCTGGTCCGGCAAGCTTGTCGCTAGCGCGTCACCTGTCGCCGCGACGGGCTCGTCGTCCTCGATGTTAACCACAGGGATCTTGGCCCTCTTCGCCATCCTCTGGGTCAAGGTCCTGGAAGCCAAGCAATATCAGAACCAAGCAAGAGAAATCAAGACAAAATAAAAGGAAATAGGAATTGCAAGCACTTACTCTTCCTCCTCTTCATCGGAGCTAAGGGCAGAGAAATCAAACTACACCTCAGGTGCTCCGGCGCGAGGAGCTGGGGGAGAAGGCTCCCTCGGGTGCTTGGCGGGCTCCGGAGCTGTGGGTTGCGAAGACCCCGCACCAGTCGTCCCCGTAGACCGAGGAGCAGAAGGAGCACCAGAACCACTCCGGGAAGACCCCCCTCCGCTTGTCGCTCGAGCACGGGGCGCCTCCTTGACGACCTTGCTCGTCGTGGTGGCGCACGTTGCACGACGCTTCGGCTGTTGTCGGGGCGCCTGTGGCTTCGCCGTCTCGGCGGCCTTGCGGAGGCGCTTCTTCTGTTGCGGAGGGCTTGGTGGTGGCGGAGAGTTCTCCGAGGATGAGGAAGCGTCGTCGTCCAGGTTCAGTGACCCGCCCGAGTCTTCGTCGGAATCGCCCGATTCGGCGTCCTCCTCGGCGGGCTCACTGGACTCGGGGCCCTGCCCGGTGGCCTCGCTCGTCCCGACAGGCCCCACGGCGGGCTCCCCGGCAAACTCCTCGGGCGCAATCTTCAGAAGCTTGAGGATTTCCGCCTCCTCGGCTTGGCTCACTGTGTCCGCTGCCTCTGCTTTGTCCACAGTATATCCAAATTCGCCTGCAGCCGCAGCTGCGGCGGCCTCCTCCATTCTGGAGGCAATGTATGCAACATCCCGGTCGGTGGTCTCCCGGGTGAGCCCTTTCTTCTCCTCGGCGTTGCGTGGCTTTTCGACCAGGGTGTCGAAGAAAGCCTGCATGATCTCCGCTGAAGGCTCTAACCAGGTGGGGACAACCCGGTGGGAATCACACTCAGGCATTGCCGCACGGATGGCACTCAGAGCGGTATTGTTGCAAAGAGGAACTACCCCCCGGGACGGTGTGAACCACTCCTTGTGCTTGGGGTCGTGCTTAAACAGTTCCCGGACCATCCCCTTTAGCTCCAAGACAGTAAAGTTATAGTTCAGCCCGGGGCGCAACCTCATGAAGTCTGCCGCGTTGCCGAACTCCCAAGCAGGTCTTTTTCTTTCCTGCAAAGGGGCAATGCGGCGGCGGAGGAAATCGGCCCCAACTTCACCCACAGTCAGATTGGCGGCCCGGAGGCGAAGGATCCTAGTAAGGGCGATCTGCAGCTTGTCATCCTCCGGGGCCAAATCGCTCCAATCATTGCCGCGCACTATTGCAGTCCGGCGCGGCGAAGTAAACGGCTCAGGTGCATCCTCCAGAACCCAGCACCAGTCAGCTCTCCACTCTTCCCACTTGCCGCGTAGCTCTCCAATCAAGTACGCTTCCTTCTTGCCGAGCCTAAAGATCCAAGAGATACCGCCGGAGAGTGGGGATCCAGATTCTACTCTAGGCGTGAAGAAGTGGCGGAAGAGGGCTACATTTGGGTGAACCCCGACATAGTTTTCGCACAGATGTGCGAAAGCAGCCAAAGTGAGGACGGCGTTCGGGGTAAAATCTAAGAGGTGGAGTCCGTAGGTGTTCATCACATCGCAGAAGAATTCGGAGTACGGAGGACAGAGACCGCAATGGAAGAATGCAGAGAAATAGAAGTAACCTCCCGGGAACATGTCGACGACTACGGCGGGGAGGACTCTGGTGCGGGGATGAGCTTTCGTCTCCCTCGCCCAGAACAAGTAATACTTGTCCCGCAGCTCCCTCGCGTCGAGCCTCGGCGGGAAGACCACCCTCCTTCTCCGCATGGCCACCAGCTTCGCCGCCTTTTCGGACTTCTCCTTCTTCGCCTGCTCACTCTTCGCCTTGTCGCTCTTCGGGGCCATGGCGGGGAGGGCAAGCAGGTCGACGGCGCTGCGGATGTTGGAGACGGCGGAGGAGAGGGTGGAGCTCGGCTCTCTGTCGACCCTTGCGGAGGCAGAGAGCGGCGGGGGTTTCTGGAGATTCAAGGCGCAATGAAGACAATGGAGGGAAACTGCCCCTGCTTCCTCTGCTTTTAAGGGGGAAGTGGGGGACGTTTCGCGTTTTTCATTAAAGAAGCAGGCCAAGATCTCTCCCACGACGCCGCAATTGACGCGTGCCGTTAGGGAGAGGTGCGGCAGATGCGGAGTGGGAAACGGCGCGCCGTGGGCCGCGTGTGCCCGTGCACTGTTCAGGGCCTGGCCCAACAGCGCTCGGCACCGTGTGTGGCCCAGGCCCGGGGGCTCCTGTCGGTGCACTAGAGTAGGGGTACCTTAGTATCCCGACTTGTGCACGGGCAGTAGCAGCGTCCCGTGGTCTGGCTGCCCACGTGCCCGCCAAAAGCCCACTCTGGACCCCTTTGAAGCCATTCAATAACAAAGTATACAAGTTAGAAGATCAAGGCCCCGGCAAGAGGAGCTTGCCGGGAAGGCTGCTCCCAGCACAAGACCACTCTATTCTCACAAGACCCTGGCAAGAGGAGCTTGCCAGGAAGACCAGAAAACTACACCTCAGAAGGAACATCATGGTGCATCGTGCGCCCCGGCAGGACCCGGAGAGCGGCGAGCTTCCGGACCCGGCAAGATAGCGGCCCCGGCAAGGTGCTTGCCGGGGGTAGCTTACACTGTGTGCCCGCGCTCCAGCTCACCTGATCACGCGTCGCCCTGGGGCCCTTCCAGGGGCACGTGGCAGATAGCTGTGCAGCCTGAGGGACACACTGGCGAGCCGCGGTGACGAAGCCATCGCCGTGGCGAACGGAGACGCATGGACGAACGCTTTTGGGGTCGACGGCGACGGGCATTCAATGCCCTTGTCCCCCACCGTCAGAGTTTGGTGAAGACCACTGTTCATGCACTGTTATAACTACCGCCAAATTTACACTTTTAGCCTCCTCTACGTTGACACCTGTCGGTGACCCCTTTGAGCTATAAAAGGAGGCCCATGCACAACGTAGAGGGGGTTCGATCCCAGAAACTCGATCACGCTCTCGCTCGGTGTAGCTGGCACTGTAGATCTTCAAGCTCCCGAGCCCCAGAACTTAATACAACCAAGGCAGGAGTAGGGTTTTACGCGTCCACGCGGCCCGAACCTGGGTAAACTGCCCGCGTGTGCTCCTCGATCTGCTCTCCGTGCTCCCTCCGCTCCCTTACCGCAACGTAGAAGGGGCTCCGGTCCCATAGGTGTTCGTGGGTGGTCAGTTTCCCCGACACCCAGGTAACTTTTGCGTGTATAGCATGGTAACTTACACATCGTAGACCTGATAACCTATGTGCCTCATTGCTGATAACTTTGCCGAGGGGGTGATAAAATGTACCCATGATAACTTTAATGTTAATAGCATGGTAACACACTCATCGTAGACCTGATAATTTATGTACCTCGGTCTTGGTAACTTTTCTTCCAGTGCGGGAGGGGCAGGGGTGGTTGATGAAATATTCTCTTAGTAACTTTTATGTGAATAGCATGGTAACTCACACGCACACCTGATAACTTGTGTACCTCGGTCCTGATAACTTTGGCATTGAGGG
>LR738710.1:807275108-807408427 GCA_902687465.1 Secale cereale | reverse complement strand
GGGGGGGGGGGGGGGGGGGGGGGGGGGGGCGTGCCAGGCGCCTGCGGCCACACGCCATGGCCACCTCCTCTCCCCTGGCCTGCCTGCCCCTCCCAAACGTCGCTGTGGACGCCACGCACACCCTGGAACCCCCTCGACCTCTCCCCGCGTTTCGTTCCCCTCCTCTGTCTCTCTCCCCCGCTTCCCTCGAATGCGACCGAACGGAGCCGTCGCCGTCGCTCGTCACCACCGCGGCCACCATCGCCCCCTCGCTGCAGCGCCATGCCCGAGAGCTCCGCCGTGCCCCCCCTCTTCCTCTCCTTCATGTCACGCGGCGCTAGGAGCTCCCCCTCAACCGCAACGCCGTCGTTCCCCTCCTCTGCGTCCGGTGACCGCCGTCGACGATTCGCCGCCATCAGGCCGCCCCCGGGCTCGCCGTCCTCTTCAAACGAACCGCCGTGAGCCCCTCTTGCTCTTTCCCCTATCTCCTTACCTACGCGCGTGCTGTAGCTCCGACCCCCACCATGCCCGCGAACTCCACGCCGTCGGCGATGTCACCGCCGTCGCTGCAGCCACTTGGGCTTGAAAACGAGCCCGGCACCGTGCTCCGCACCCTCCCACGAGTCGAAAACACCCACCAGCTCACCTCCCCGTGCCCCGCAGCGCCTAACTCGATGGAGCCCGAACTCCGGCGCCGCCGCGAGCTCGTTTCCGACGAGCTCCAGCCACCCCAGCTCCTACCACTTGCGTGGATGGATGCGGGCGAGTGAGGGCTTCCCTCTAGTGCCCTCAGCACGCCCAGCCGCGGCCTGCAGCGCCGCCCCAACCAACTCCGGCGAGCTCCCGCCGCTGTTGTGGTCGCCGGCGTCACCTGCTGACGTGGCGCCGGCTAATTAGCCTAATGACGCCCTAACTAACCCCCCAGGGCCACTGACATACGGGCCTCACTGCTAACTACCTAGTTTAGGTTTAATTAAAATAGGATTAGCCCTGGCTCACTGACGTGTGGGCCCAGGCCCTTGACTAATTAGAGTTAGGTTTAAATTAGTGTTATCTAATTTAGTTAATTAGTTGAGACACTGACATGTGGGCCCCGTGTCTGTTTAGTTTAGTTTTAAACTTTTACTTAGTGCTGAGAGACTGACCAGTGGGACCCACTGGTCAGGTTTGACTGGACCAACCCCTGTTGACTTGCTGACGTCATGATGACGCAGTGCTGACGCAGTAAAGCTTTTCTGGAATTAAAATAAATCAGAAAGGTTTAGAAATTCCAGAAAATGCCTTAAACTTCTAAAAATCATATAAAATCAACCATAGCTCAGATGAAATTAATTTATATATGAAAAATGATCAGAAAAATCCAAGGAATCTGTTTATGGCATTTTCATGCATGTTTGAAGAAGTTAAACCTGCTGATCAGGTCAAATCAATTAAATGATAATTAAATAACCACATATGGAGTTTGAATTTGAACCTTGGGTTCAAACCAACTTTATTTAATTGTGTTGCTAGTTGCATTAGCTCAATCAACAGCATATTGCCATGTCATGATCATGCATCATATTGTCGCATTGCATTGATTGTGTTCTTTCTCTGTTTGTCGGTTTTGCCCCCTCTCAGTAGACGACCTTCCGACAATGAGTTCGATGACACCGATGAAGACTCATTGATATCTTCAGAAGTGCCAGGCAAGCAAAATCCCATTGAGCATTCCGATATAATCCCACTCTCTCGCTCTTGCTCTCTTTTAATGCATTAGGACAACAACGCTTCAACTGTTACCTGCTGCGGTAGTTGAACCCCTTTCCACTGCATGACCTGTCATTGCCACAGTAAATAGTTGAAACCCACTAGTATGAGTAGGAGTTGTTTGAGCCATGTTGTGTCTACTCTTTCATGCTTTCTGGTTATGCCTGCTATTGCTTAGAGTTGTGTCAGGTCTGATTCATCGGGGATGAATTGGAATGGTGTTGAACATATCCTAATGTGTGTGAGCTAAGTATGTGAACACGATTTGGTAAAGGTAGCGATGAGAGGCCATGTAGGAGTACATGGTGGGTTGTCTCATTGCAGCCATCCTCAGGAACTGAGTTCTGTGTTGGTTGGTCCATGAAACAGCTACTACCACACATTGGGATCCTTAATTGACTCTCTCGACTTATTAATCAACATGATCTCTGTCCAGGAGTTGCAACTAGTTTCTGGTGTTTGTAGTTTACTGGAGGTCGTGCGCAGCGCTGACCCTCGGGGTGGGCTGTGACGCGGCATGTACGTGGCACGGTGTACCGATTGCCCGTTTGGTGATGCGGGAACCCTGTACACATCGTTTGGGGCCGTGAGCGACACCCCGGCCGGATCTCCCCACGGATGGAACCCAAATAGGCGATAAACCTGGATGAGAGACTTGTGTGGTTAGTCAGGTCGTGGCCGACACCCTCGCTGGGCCTCCGCTTGAAGGTTGCCGAGTACATGTCGCGTAAACGGCGGCAAGTGGTGAGAGCGTGTGTGAAGAAGTACACCCCTGCAGGGTTATAGATAATCTATTCGAATAGCCGTTTCCGCAGAAATGGACTTCTTGGTTGCCTATAACAGTTCATAGACAAGTGAAAGTGGATACTCTAAAACACGCAAGATAAGCGTGAGTGCTATGGATGGCCTTCTCGTAGGGAGACGGGAGCGGATCCATAGTGGTGTATTGATTGGTGAATATGTGGACTCGTGTGCGCCACCTCAAAAGTGTTACTTGCAGTCATAGTTTAGGATAGCCACCGAGTCAAGCTGGCTTGCTGCAGTCAAACTCCACCACCTCTTGTTGATACTGATGCATATGTAGCTAGTTCTGATGTAAGTCTTGCTGAGAACCTTTGTACTCACGTTTGCTTAATTTATGTTTTGCAGAGAGACCTCAGTCTCGCTAGTGGTTCCGCGTGGATTTCGACGTTTAGCTTGTTACCTCAGCTACGATCTTGTACCCTTGTAGGATCTTGTAGATAGTCAGGCTTCTCAGCCTTTTTCATTTGTAGTTGTCTGTACTCAGACATGTTATGCTTCCGTTGCCTGTATGCTCTGTATGTTGGGTCATGTGACCTCTGTTTGTAATAAATGCTATGATGGCTCTTCTGGGCCTTATCTATATGAGTTGTTGAGTAATGTTGTGATGCCATGTTGAACATCACATACTTGCATGTTATGCGTACGTCTAATGTGTATTGCTATGTGTGGGATCCGACACCTAGTTGTTTACCCTTGGTAGCCTATCTTATAGGGAAATGTCTCCTAGTGCTTCCACTGAGCCTTGGTAGCTTGCTACTGCTCGGAACACTTAGGCTGGCCGGCATGTGTCCTTCTTCGTTCTTGTGTCTGTCCCTTAGGGGAAATGTCACGCGTTGTTCCTTTAAGTCCTTGTAGCTTGCTACGACTTGGGTTCATACGTTGATGACCGACACGTTCGTTGCTGGGTCATGTATGCCTGTCTCTGTAATTTAGTGCCACTTTTGGTTTATAACTGGTCATGTCGGCCCGGGTTCTCTATCATATGGATGCTAGCGACACTATCATATACGTGTGCCAAAAGGCGCAAACGGTCCCGGGCCAGGTAAGGTGGCACCCGTGGGGATACTGTGCGTGAGGCCGCAAAGTAATATGGTGTGTTACAGGCTAGACCTGTGTGACTTAGGATCGGGGTCCTGACATCTAGTTTCGAAGGTCTCATCGCGACGAATCTTTTATGTGAAAATGTTTTTTCAATCGGAGCGACGGTTTGAGCTACAAAACATCTTAAAGTTTAAAATAAGGGGGAATCTATGATGACATCAGCTTTTTGTCTTTTAGTGCATATGTGCATGTAATTAGAGGTAGGAGTGCACGTGAAAGGAAAATTAGTCATACTAATGCATGCATGTATATAATTGAAGCAAGGATCGTTCTTTCCTATTGCTAAAATCCAAATGTTTGGTAGTTATAAAAGTCCTTGAATTTATGGATGATTATACAAAAAAATTATGCCGGATTGAACTTCGCTTCTAGATATCTTTTATATTCGATGGCGGGAGGTACTTTCGTGGAAATCACTTTAAGAGAAGCTACTAAACTCCGAGATAATATAATGGTTAACTATTCTCAATGGCATACCAAAAGATCTTCCACTAGTAAAAAAGTGCATGCTATTGAAGAGATTAATGTTTTGAGTGGAAAGATGGATGAACTTATGAAATTATTTCCTAGCAAGGGTAGTAATATTGATCCTAATGATATGCCTTGTCCACTCTGATTGAGAATAATAATGAATCTACGGATGTGAATTTTGTTGGCAGGAACAATTTTGGTAACAATGTTTATAGAGGAAATTTTAATACTAGGCCTTTTCCTAGTAATTCCTCTAATAATTATGGTAATTCCTACAACAATTCTTATGGAAATTATAATAAGATGCCCTCTGATTTTCAGAATAGTGTTAAAGAATTCATGAGTTCTCCAAAGAATTTTAATGCTATGATTGAAGAAAAATTGCTTAAGATTGATGATTTGGCTAGAAGTGTTGATAGAATTTCTCTTGATGTTGATTCTTTGAAGCTTATATCTATTCCACCCAAGCATGATATCAATGAGTCTCTCAAATCTATGAGAATTTCCATTGATGAGTGCAAAGATAGAAGAGCTAAGATGCGTGCTAAAAAAGAATGGTTTGTAAAAAACATGTTCTTCTAGTTCCCGTGAAAATAATGATGAAGATCTTAAAGTGATTGATGTTACTCCTATTGAATCTTTGTTTTCCAAAATAAGTCTTGATAAAGATGGGACTGCAGACGAGTCTACTTTAGTTAAGAGGTGTCCCAATGATTCAGAGTTTTTAGATCTTGATGCAAAAATTAATAAAAGTGAGATTGATGAGGTCAAAACCTTAAGTAGCGATGAACCCACTAGATTGGATCTCAAGGAATTTAATTATGATAATTGTTATTTAATAGATTGTATTTCCTTGTTGCGATCCATGTTGAATTCTCCTCATGCTTATAATCAAAATAAAACTTCTACGAAACATATCGTTGATGCTATGATGCAATCTTTTGAAGAAAAACTTGAATTAGAAGTTTCTATCCCTAGAAAACTTTATGATGAGTGGGAACCTACTATTAAGATCAAGATTAAGGATTATGAGTGCCATGCTTTGTGTGATTTGGGTGCTAGCGTTTCTACAACTCCAAAAACTTTATGTGATGTGCTAGGTTTCCGTGAAATAGATGAGTGTTCTTTAAATTTGCATCTGGCGGATTCCACTATTAAGAAACCTGTGGGAAATATTAATGATGTTCTTATTGTTGCAAATAGGAATTATGTGCCAATAGATTTCATTGTTCTTAATATAGATTGCAATCCTACATGTCCTATTATTCTTGGTAGACCTTTCCTTAGAGCTATTGGTGCAATTATTGATATGAAAGAAGGAAACATTAGATTTCATTTTCCATTAAGGAAGGGCATGGAACACTTTCCAAGAAAGAAAATTAAATTGCCTTATGAATATATTATGAGAGCTACCTATGAATTCCATACCAAAGATGATAATACCTAGATCTGTTTGCGTTTTATGCCTAGCTAAGGGCGTTAAACAATATCACTTGTTGGAAGGCAACCCAATTTTCTTTTTTCTTTTTACTTTTTGGTTCTGTTTTGCAAGTTTTACACATTATTACATCAGTAGTAATTGTTTTTTGGTGTTTTAATTAGTTTTTGAGCCAACTAAGACCTTCGTAATGCCTTACGGTGATCATTGATTTGATTTTGCTGAAAAACAGAAACTTTTGCATCCAGTGCAGAAATTTCAATAATTCACTGGAACATCTAAACCTTATGATTTTTTTACACAAAACTTATATGTAAATTACCCACGTCGTCAAATTGTTTCATAAGTTTTAGAGTTACAAAAGTATGCGAAGTTTTCAGATTGCTATAGACTGTTCTGTTTTTGACAGATTCTGTTCTCTATATGTTATTTGCTTATTTTGATGCATCTATGGCTAGTATCGGAGGGGGGGGGTATGAACCATGGAAAAGTTAGAATACAGTAGATATTACACCAATAAAAATTAGAATAATATCACAACAAAACCTTGAGTGGTTATTTGCTTTGTTTTACTAACGGAGCCCACAAGATTTTCTGTTGAGTTTTGTGTTGTGAAGTTTTCAAGTTTTGGGTAAGGATTTGATGGACTACGGAATAAAGAGTGGCAAAAGCCTAATCTTGGGGATGCCCAAGGCACCCCAAGGTAAAATTCAAGGACGGCCAAGAGCCTAAACTTGGGGATGCCCCGGGAAGGCATCCCCTCTTTTGTCTTCATCTATCGATAACTTTACTTGAGGCTATATTTTTATTCACTACATGATATGTGTTTTGCTTGGAGCGTCTTGTATGATATGAGTCTTTGGTTTTTAGTTTACCACAATTATCCTTGCTGTACACACCTTTTGAGAGGGACACGCTTCAATCGTGATTTATTAGAATACTCTTTGTGCTTCACTTATATCTTTTGAGCTAGGCAATTTTGCTCTAGTGCTTCACTTATATCTTTTTAGAGCACGGCGGTGGTTTTATTTTATAGAAATTGTTGAACTCTATTGCTTCACTTATATTATTTTGAGAGTCTTAAAGAACAACATTGTCGTGGAATTAACACGGCAGATGTCCGGTTTAACGGAGTTGATGATGGAACCATCGCACGGGTTAGCTTGAATGGGTTAAAAGCACACAAAGGACACAGAGGGTTTATACTAGTTCGGCCCCTTCAATGAAGGTAAAAGCCTACGTCTATTTTGGTCTGGTATTACTTGGGCGTCGATGAACAGGGAGCAGATCGCTTGCCTGTGTCTCGACGGGTTGTTTCTCGCTTGTCCCCTGAACCGTCGCCGGGTCGTCCCTTTATATAGAGGCGACGCCCGGTCCGGTTTACAGAGTCCCGAGGTCGGCTCATACTCGTGTCCGCCTCGGTCTCTGCTCTTTCTTCCTTATCTCTCAAGTTATATGATCAGGCGGTTTACAAACTGTAACTCTATACATGGGCCCTAAGATCTCATGGGTCGTAGCCTTCACTAAATATTACAATGATAAATATATTATAGTAATTCGGTTTACACTAGCCGGTTCATACCTGCTAGTAATATCCCTGACATTAGGCCCCAGAATGATTTGAACTTGTTCACATCAATCTTCCCAGTCTTGCATAATCTTCCTTCTTGTGTCTTCTCATTTTTGTAAACCGGCCCTGACATCATCCTCGAGAATCGCTTAATCTGACCGTGACATCACTTCCGCATTTAACGCACCCAGCTATCTATTGGCTTTGTTTAAGGGTCATCTTGAGAATCGAGGCGGCAGAGGATCTTTATCCAATCTTCCACCTCCTCAAATCTCGCACTTGTCGTTTTAGCTCTGCCTTTCTATAAATACCGCTGCCTCTGTCCTTTATCTTCTTCTGTTCGTTCTTCTTCCTCCGTCGCCCGAGCTCAGAACTCCGTCGTCGCCCGTCGAGCTAAAGCCGCCGCCGTCGACCGTCGAATCCAAGTCTTCGCCGGCCGCTGCATCAACCTGAGCGCAACCAGAGAACCTCCGCCGCCGTTTCTCAGGTACTTCATCTTCTTTGTCGTAGATCTAAAGCTCTAAAGCTCTTCACGCACCTCCGCCATTAAAACCTCAGTGAAAGCTTCATCTTGTTCATCCTAGGCACCAAGTTCTCAGTAATTTTTACCTTTAGATCTTGCCCTTTAAAACTTGCCTCTATTCCGCTGCGGTATGCTTTAGATCTCATCATTCATATTCAACCTGTAAATTTATCCGCTCTGTATAGGACCCTTGTAGTTCTTCCTGTAATATCCTTGCATTTGTTTTTCGTTTTCCTGGGTGCTCAGATCTGTTTTACTTTAGCTGTCTGCGAAAACCTGTTTCTTCACCTTTGTAGATCTGTAAGGTATTCTCCGGTTTAAACAGTCATATACTGCTTCTGAAAAAATTCAATAGCGAACACAACGGTTTAACTTTTCCATCTTTTGTTGTCCTGAACCGGCAATAATACATTTATTCACTTCCTATCCATACTTGTATTTACTAGTAACTTTCCACAGGAGTTGGCTGAAGGAGACAAACCGGCAGAAATTGAGGTAACTATTCTCTCTTCCGATTCAGAACCCCTTCCACAGAAAAGTCGTCAGACTGTCCGGAAATATCAATTCTCTCACCCTTATGCTCAATTGGATCCCAATTTTCTTTTGAAGAAACAGCAACATGAAGCCCTTCGCCGGACCACCCGTCATAGCAGCCTCGCAGTGGAAACATCCGGAATATCTCTTACTCCGGCCCGGAGACGCCACTGTGAGGTTATACTCTCTCCAACTCTTCTTCATCCCAAGGTCGGGCTTATACGCAAACCACTGAAACCATCTGACCCTGATTATCAGGACACTCCCTTATCTTCTTCCGGCGAATCAACTGCCACACAACTCCCACCCCTGAAAACTGTCCCAGGGTAAGTCCTTTAATTTAACCGGTTTATGATTGCACTTTGCTTTATAGTTCTAACTTATTTTTCCAACTCCTTTCAGCAAGCCAAAGCCTAGCAAAAAACCGAAGGCCAACAAACCCACTGCTGAGACTGCCATTGATGATCCGGCGGTTGATCCGGATTCAGCTATCCCTCCGGAAGGCGAGTCCACCATTCCACTTGAAGATCCTGCTCCTATGGATCACACTACTATGCCTGAGAATCCCAATACTGAGGATGTTCATGAACCGGCAAGTCCTGCCCGGGCCAATTCTCCTCGGACCAATCCGGCTCCTGCTAGCCCGGTTCACACCGCGACCCCACCACCAACAACTGCTTCTCCAGAAGTTCAAATAACTCACACAGCTTATACTGCTCCTGCTGAGCCCACTGTCTTAGCCAAACATACGGCTAAAGCGGAGAAACTGCCTCAAGAAAAGGGTAAATGGAGTACCGAGCTGTCTAGCTTTGCTGACATGAGTGCCCAGGAGCTCTATTCCGGGTACTTGAACCGTCTTCACACTGGTCGAGACTATGAAGCAGGCTTGATTAACTTGATGAAGGACAAGTATGAGGTAATCCTTTGCATTTCCATTTTTACTTTCAATGTACTTCTGTCTATACCGTAGCAGCCCCCAAGTTCCGGTTTAGCTATGTTTAGAAGGTGAACCGGCACTTCCTGATTTAATCAAATGATCTTACATTAGCCCCCAAGTGCCAGGGGCATAACTTGGTTTATGCGCCTGGGACTTGCCTGATTTTTGCTTTTAATACTTCAACTATCCATTAGCCCCCAAGTGTCAAGTAGACAACTTGTTTGTGTGCTTGAAACTTTGTCTTTGAATTGCTGCTGTTTAATGCTTCAATTGCCCATTAGCCCCCAAGTGTCAAGCGGATAACTTGGTTATATGCTTGAGACTTGTCTGATTTTTGCTTCTTACCACTTGATTTTCCTTGCAGGCTGATTTAAACCGGAGGGCTGAAGAAATCAGTGAACTCCGGAACAGACTTGCTGAAACGGAGTCTGCTGCTTCTAAGGCCAAGAAAGACTTGGCGCTGAGTTTAAAGACTGCTGAACAGCTAAAAAAATTCTTTGAAGAAGAACGGACCGCCTTCGAGGTTCGGAAAAAAGATCTGGAAAAGAGGGCAAAGGACGCTGAGGAAGCCCTTAACCCGGTGACTGAAGAGTTAACCGGTTTAAAGCGGCAAATAGAATTGATGACTTCTGCTGTCTTTGGTAAGTATTTAATCTGTATTCCTGCTTTCATCCTTGTAATCTTCCATCAGTGCCGGTTTAACTGTGATAATCATATGCAGGGCGCCGTGTTACCCATCTTGGGGATGACTTACGGAAAAAACTCAAGGCGTGTTATACTTTGGTCAAGCAGCTGTATTCCGGTGCTCAAAGGATCATAAGTGCAACATCTTTCAATAAACCGGCCCCAACCACTATCCAAGGCACATTAGAGAAGCTGTCTGTCTTGCCAGTGCGCTTAGAGGAAGTGAAAAAATCTGCTACTCGAGCCGGTTCTCTTATGGCGCTTACCAGAGCTAAAGCTTGGGTCCCAGATTTTGATCCGGAAGAAGCCTTGAGTGGGTATCCCGACACTAAAGAAGACGGATCAGCTTTTACTGCAAAGGATCTCCATGCCTTGACGAAGGAGATGCGTCCTCTCGCCAGCAAACTTGCGGCCGAATCAGATTTATCCAGGTATCATCCGGGGTATGATTTGCAGAACGAGCGGGTGGAGCGGCCGGTTTATGATACCGTCAATCTAATCCCACCAGTGCGCCCTCATACCTTCGCTCCAGATATCGATCCGTCTGAACTCATCAATGAAGAGATGTACTTTCGTGCCTTAACGAAAATCGACTGGTGCGTCCCTGACTTCCAGCCGCTTCAAGAAGAGGAGGAGACTCCGGACCAAGTTGATACCCAGCCGTCGCAGCAGAAGGGAGCGTAGCTCATAGCATATCTTTGTAGTTGCCGTCTTATTTTACCGAACAATTTTTAATCCGTCAGGCTTCCTATGCCTTGTAATAGGATAGCTGAAAACATTGTCCGTTTTGATCCGGATACTCCGACTTCTTGCTTTAATATTATCAATTTCAATTTGGTCTAACATGGCGTATCATGCATATCATCTGTTCCTGCATAGACAATACTGAAAATATGTCCTAACGGTTTTACCGCTGGACCCATTAAATTGTTCTCATAATATATCAACCAAGTGTATACTTATATCAGAAATAACTTTATACCTGAGATCAAGTATGCTTGATACTCTTAATCCGGCGAATTTTGCCTTTTGAAAGGAGTCTTTTGATAGACCCAATAATAATCCCGGGTCTTATAGAAGCTGCCGGTTTAGATCATGCTTGGCTTCTTACTTTGTTTCTGCCTGCTGACTGTTCCGGGTTATGATGAACGCCGGTTTAACTCTTGCTGTTGTTTATAACCCAGACTTTGAACTTATGCTGGTGTTCATGACCCAGACTTTTGAACATACATGATCAACTTCTTGAGTTTTCCCACTTCGGATTAAGAATCATAAAACATAAACACCAGAAATGCAAATTTTGCAAATAAAACCATGTAGTCAAGGCTTTTTACGAGCTGCCAGGCTCAAAACAAGGTTCAGCCAATCAATGGAATGGACTTACCATCCAGAGGGCCTCCATGGTTCCATAGAACCATAGGAAAAACTGTAGCCAATCACTGGATGGTTGTCACCACCCAGAGGGCCTCTATGGTTCCATAGAACCATAGGAAAAACTTTAGCCAATCACTGGAATGGGCTTACCATCCAGAGGGCCTCTATGGTTCCATAGAACCATAGGAAAAACTTTAGCCAATCACTGGAATGGACTTACCATCCAGAGGGCCTCTATGGTTCCATAGAACCATAGGAAAAACTTTAGCCAATCACTGGAATGGACTTGCCATCCAGAGGGCCTCTATGGTTCCATAGAACCATAGGAAAAACTTTAGCCAATCACTGGAATGGACTTACCATCCAGAGGGCCTCTATGAAGTGTCCTTCTTTGATCCTGACACGATTTTATGCTTGAAAAAAGCTCTTCAGTGAGTTATTGCTCCTAAGTGCATATGCCTCGTAAAATCAGTTTAAACCGATTGATTTGTTTGAAATATGACATATAATAATACATCTATGGTTGTCCCCATAAGATATTTGTATTGGAAAAAAGGCTGAGCCCCTGGTTTACCGAGGGTGCCTGTTTATTCATTAATCATAATATGTACATAGGATACAGTGGAGCTCATGGCTCAGGTATAGTATGGTCGCAAGAGGGCGATGTTCCACGGCCTCTTTGTCTCTTCTTCCGATGTCCGTGAGTCCTTGTGTTCTCGAACGTCCACCAGGTAATATGAACCGTTGTGCAGATTCTTGCTTACCACGAAGGGCCCTTCCCAAGGCGGGGATAACTTATCCATATCTGTTTGATCTTGGATGAGCCGGAGTACTAAGTCGCCCTCCTGGAACGTCCTTGTCTTGATCCGGCGGCTGTGATATCTGCCCAAGTCTTGTTGATAGATCGCAGACCGTGCGGCTGCTATATCACGCTCTTCATCCAGCCGGTCCAAACTGTCTTGTCTCGCCTGCTCATTGGCCGCTTCAATATAGGTCGTTACCCTTGGTGAATCATGACGGATATCACTTGGAAGGACTGCTTCAGCACCATATACCATAAAGAAAGGTGTGTAACCTGTGGACCGGTTTGGCGTAGTGTTGATACTCCAAAGGACAGATGGTAACTCCTCAACCCAGCATCCTGGGGTTCTTTGCAAGGGAGTCATAAGCCGGGGCTTGATACCTCGCAAAATCTCCTGGTTTGCTCTTTCGGCTTGACCATTGGTTTGAGGGTGGGCCACAGAAGATACGTCTAGGCGAATATGTTCCCGTTGACAAAATTCCTCCATCTCACCTTTAGATAAATTGGTGCCGTTGTCTGTGATGATGCTGTGTGGAAAGCCAAACCGGAAAATCACCTTCTTGATGAATTTAACTGCTGTTGCCGCATCACACTTGCTCACAGGCTCTGCCTCAATCCACTTGGTAAACTTATCCACCGCCACCAGTAGATGAGTTTTCTGATCTTGGGATCGTTTGAAGGGCCCAACCATATCAAGCCCCCAAGTCGCAAACGACCAGGTTATCGGTATCCGGAGCTCCTGTGCCGGAACAAGAGCACGTTGTGAAAACTTCTGACAAGCATCACACTTCCGGACTAGATCTGCCGCATCAGCATGAGCTGTCAACCAATAGAACCCATGTCGAAAAGCTTTAGCCACCAATGATTTTGAACCGGCATGATGACCACAATCCCCTTCGTGGATCTCACGAAGAATGTCACAACCTTCCTCAGCTGATACACACCGCTGAAATGCTCCAGAGACGCTGCGATGATGAAGCTCCCCGTTTGCAATTGTCATGGACTTAGAACGCCGGACTATCTGTCGTGCCTCTATCTCGTCGTCCGGTAGCTCTCCTCGGCTCACATACGCCAAATAGGGCCGCGTCCAATCCGGAATAACATGAAGTGCCGCAACTAGCTGTGCCTCCGGATCAGGAACAGCCAGGTCTTCCTCTGATGGTACTTGTACTGATGGACTGTGCAGCTCATCCAAAAAGGTATTTGGTGGTACCGGTTTACGTTGAGAACCTAGCCGGCTCAGAGCATCAGCCGCTTCATTCCTTCGCCGGTCTATGTGATCCACCTGATACCCTTTGAAATATCCTGCAACTGCTTCAACTTCTCGTCTGTAAGCTGCCATTAGAGGATCTCTTGAATCCCACTTACCAGATACTTGTTGTGCCACTAAATCTGAATCGCCGAAGCACTTAACCCGGCTCAAGTTCATCTCCTTTGCCATCCGCAAGCCATGAAGTAATGCTTCATACTCTGCTGCATTATTAGTACAAGGAAACAATAAACGGAGGACGTAACAAAACTTATCACCTCGCGGGGAAGTTAAAACAACTCCAGCCCCCGAGCCTTCTAACTGCCTTGAACCGTCAAAGTGAATCGTCCAGTATGTAAGATCTGGCTTCTCCTCTGGTGTCTGCAATTCCGTCCAATCATTTATGAAGTCCACCAATGCCTGAGATTTGATAGCGGTGCGTGGCACATATTTCAATTCATGTGGGCTGAGCTCAATGGCCCACTTTGCCACTCTGCCTGTTGCTTCCCTGTTCTGGATGATATCCCCCAATGGTGCTGAGCTAACGACAGTTATTGGATGGCCTTGGAAATAATGCTTCAACTTCCGGTTCGCCATGAACACACCATATACCAGTTTCTGCCAATGCGGGTACCTCTGTTTAGACTCAATGAGTACCTCACTGATGTAATAGACCGGGCGTTGAACCGGATACTCTTTCCCCGCTTCTTTGCGCTCAACCACGATTGCCACACTAACTGCCCGTGCATTGGCGGCAACATATAACAACAAAGGCTCATTATCAACTGGGGCGGCTAGGACCGGCGGTCTCGCCAACTGCCGCTTCAAATCTTCAAACGCAGTATCTGCCTCATTACTCCATATAAATCGATCCGTCTTTCTCATCATCTGATAAAGCGGAATCGTCTTCTCCCCCAAACGGCTAATGAACCGGCTTAATGCTGTGATCCGGCCAGCAATGCGCTGAACATCATTAATTCAAGCCGGTTTAGTCAAAGATGTGATTGCCTTGATCTTCTCTGGATTAGCTTCTATTCCTCTGTTTGATACCAAAAACCCAAGGAGCTTGCCTGCCGAATCACCAAAAGCACACTTCTCCGGATTAAGCATCATCTTATATGTCCGAAGATTGTCAAAGGTCTCCTTGAGGTCCTCTATCAGCGTCTCCTCCTTTCTTGACTTCACCACAATATCATCCACATAAGCATGAACATTTCTCCCTATATGCCCCTTAAGGCAGTTCTGTACACAACGCTGATAAGTTGCTTGGGCACTCTTGAGCCCAAAAGGCATAGATACATAGCAAAAAGCACCAAAAGGAGTTATGAAAGCTGTCTTCTCCTGGTCTTTAACTGCCATCTTGATCTGGTGATATCCTGAGTATGCATCCAAAAAACTTAGCCGCTCACATCCCGCTGTAGCATCGATAATCTGATCAATGCGAGGGAGAGCAAAAGGATCGGTTGGACAAGCTTTGTTGAGGTCTGTGTAGTCCACACACATTCTCCACTTTCCATTCTTCTTTAACACCAACACCGGATTAGCCAACCACTCTGGGTGGAAAACTTCCACTATGAACCCTGCAGCAAAAAGCCTGGCCACTTCCTCTCCTATAGCCTTGCGCCTCTCTTCGTTGAAGCGGCGCAGATACTGCTTGACCGGTTTAAACTTTGGATCAATATTAAGACTGTGCTCAGCGAGTTCCCTCGGTATACCTGGCATGTCAGAAGGTTTCCATGCAAAGATATCCCGGTTCTCACGAATGAACTCGATGAGCGCGCTTTCTTATTTGGGATCAAGGTTAGCGCTGATCGTGAACTGCTTGGATGAATCGCCTGGCACAAAATCAACTTGCTTGGTCTCCTCCGCCGATTTAAATTTCAACGCCGGATCATGCTCTGTAGTTGTCTTCTTCAACGGGGTCATATCTGCCGGATCAACATTATCCTTATAAAACTTCAACTCTTCTGTGGCACATACTGCCTCCGCGTAAGCAGCGTCTCCCTCTTCACACTCCAGCGCTATCTTGCGACTTCCATGAACCGTGATCGTGCCTTTGTGACCCGGCATTTTGAGCTGCAGATAAACATAACACGGCCTAGCCATAAACTTGGCATAAACCGTCCTCCCGAATAGAGCGTGATAAGGGCTCCGGATCTTGACGACTTCAAAAGTTATCATCTCTGACCTGGAATCATGCTCATCTCCAAAGGTAACTTCTAAGTCAATTTTTCCAACTGGGTAAGCTGACTTACTTGGAACCACCCCATGGAACATCGTGTTTGACTGCCTTAGCTTCTTATCCGTCAAGCCCATTCGACGGAAGGTCTCATAATACAAGATATTGATGCTGCTGCCGCCGTCCATAAGAACTTTAGTGAACTTATAACCACCCACCTGTGGTGCTACCACCAAGGCCAAGTGGCCCGGATTATCCACCCGCATCGGGTGATCCTCCCTGCTCCATACAATGGGTTGCTCTGACTAGCGCAGGAATTGCGGCGTCGCCGGTTCAACCGCGTGGACCGCCCGCTTCAAAACCTTTTGATCTCGTTTACACAGACTCGTGGTGAACACATGATATTGCCCACTACTCAACTCCTTCGGATTACTCTAATATCCGGATTGCTGCTGCTGTTGCTGACGCTGCTGATTACCCTGGTTATTGTGATTACTTTGGCCCTGCTGTTGGCTGCCTTGGTTACTGTAAGCACCTTGACCATGCGGCTGATTACCCTGGTTATTATGACCACCTTGACCACATTGATTATTGCCCCGGTTATGATAACCACTGTTGTTGCCCCGATATCCTGATCCGGAGCCGTTCCCCTGGTGACCCGGACCATAGAACCCCGGGCCTGAACTGCCGTTAGGGGGCCTGTTATTAGAGTTGAAGCGGCCCATTATGGCTTCCATCAAGGGCCTGCATTCTCCTATAGTGTGTTTTGCTGGTCTTTCCCTTGTGCTATGCTTTGGACAAGACTGGTTTAACTCCTGATCCCAACTAACATCCCCTCCGCCGGTCTGTGGAGGTGGTTTGCCCCTATTGCGCTGAAAACCCCCTTGAACTTGGGTATTGGCCACGAAATCAGAGCCACCTTCCGCCTTTCGCTTGCCTAAGAAGCTTGCAGTAGTCGGATTAACCTGCGCCGGTTTACCAGGCTTGTTAACTTTCCTTGCTTTGTCTCCCTCCGCTTCTGGATACTTAGTGTTGTCAGAGTCCCCATACTTCACCAGAGCGCTCATGAGAGTTCCCATATCATTACAATCCCGTTTAAGCCGTCCTAGTTTTAGCTTTAGAGACTCAAACCGGCAATTGTTTTCCAAAGTCACTATTGCCGTACTGGGATTGATACCATTCGAAGAATGCAAGATCTCTGATACTCGCCGCACCCATGCACTTGTAGATTCCTGTTCTCCTTGCACACAGGCTTCTATATCCACTATTGATATCGGCTGCTTGCACGTATCTTTGAAATTTTTGATAAACTGGCGACGTAGCTCTCCCCATGACCTGATGGAATTAAGGGGTAAACCCTTTAGCCAGGTTCGGGCTGTACCTTCAAGCATCATAGTAAAGTACTTTGCACAAGCCGCTTCATCTACATCCAGCATCTCCATGGCCATCTCGTAACTCTCAACCCAAGCTTCTGGAGCCAAATCTGCTGTGTAATTAGGCACTTTACGCGGACCTTTGAAATCCTTGGGCAGCTTCACGCTCCGTAAAGTGGGGATAAGACACTGCACCCCAAAGGAACTCGTTGTGACTCCTGTCTCTGCTGTGGTTGTGTGAACCGGCGTCGTTTGGCGGATCTCCTCCCGGGCTACCGATCTAACCCGATTTGCATCCAGAGCTTGTGCATCCGCGCCTGCCGGATTATTCTGTCTGGGCCGGTGTCGCCGGCGTTCATTGCTAGACACTTCCGGTTCCTCCCAATGCCCAGTGTAACTCCGGCTGGGGCGTGGTGTTGAATGGAGCCTCTCCCGGCTATGAGAATATGCTTGCTGTTGTATTAATGTCGTGTTAAGTAGATCCTTAACCCTGCGTGCCTCCAACGCCACAGGCGATGTCCCCTCAATGGGTAAAGCGGCCAAGCGTGAAGCAGCAGCAATGATGTTGTCCAAGGGATTTGAATAATGGCCCGGAGGGGTTGGAACGTGAGGCGCGGACGTGACCCGCCGATCTTGTTCCGCAGTAGGTTGCTGAACCGGCTCATCCCTTGCTGGGGGCGCCCTCCGGTTCAGACCCGGATTAGTGCTGGTCCCCGCCCCGAGTGTCCTGAAAAGATCTGTCGCCTCGTAAACCGACGGTAGACGAGACTGGTATTTCCAACTCCTTACTCCCTGTGCAGAGGCCTGCTCCATCCTTAGATGAAAAGCCTGATCATTCAACTATGCCTGCCTTATTGCTATCATAGCCTTCTCTGTTTTCAGATCTTCCCTTGCTTGATCAATCCGGCCCTTTAGCTGAAGGAGCTCTGCATCATGTTGCGCCTTGTCTGCTGGAGCTACCTCCGCCATGGCTCGGGTTGTGAACTCCTCGACTAAGGTGGATAGAACGTCAGTGGGCGAGAGGGCCTGGACACTCCCCCCTACACCAGCTTCTGCCGTCGCCCCGATCACCGTAGACTGTGGCGTAGGTTGTGAACCGGCCATAAAGACAGCCACCCGGTTTGGCTGGACAAAGGGGCCCGGAATACTGTCTCCATCGGACTCACCCTCAGACCGGCCGTCCTGCAACTGATACAAAGATTCAGTCTCCCCGGATGAAGATTCGTCGTCGGAGTAGACAACCGTCTCGCCACCGGATTCCGATCCGTCCCCGGCCTGGACCCCGTGAACTGCTCCAACGAAAACGTGTTTCATGGCGGGCTGAATCCGGGCCGATCTCGCGCGCTGAGCCGGCTCGACGATGTTGGGGAAGACGTCCGGCTCAGGTCCCGGTTCGCCGATCTTGCCGATGAAGACGTGGATGCCGCCGAAGGGAACCCGGTACCCGTATTCGATTGAATCGGCCTCCGGTCCCCAACCTGCGTCATCGATGTAGATCCGGCCGCGGCGGCTTTTGGTCATCCGGTCGACCATGTAGCCCTTGAGCCCTTCAAAGCTGCCTTTCAAGAACTCGAAACCATCGTGCGGAGGCCCCACGGTGGGCGCCAACTATCGTGGAATTAACACGGCAGATGTTCGGTTTAACGGACTTGATGATGGAACCATCGCACGGGTTAGCTTGAAGGGGTTAGAAGCACACAAAGGACACAGAGGGTTTATACTAGTTCGGCCCCTTCAATGAAGGTAAAAGCCTATGTCTAGTTTGGTCTGGTATTGCTTGGGCGTCGATGAACAGGGAGCAGATCGTTTGCCTGTGTCTCGACGGGTTGTTTCTCGCTTGTCCCCTGAACCGTCGTCGGGTCGTCCCTTTATATAGAGGCGACGCCCGGTCCGGTTTACAGAGTCCCGAGGCCGGCTCATACTCGTGTCCGCCTCGGTCTCTGATCTTTCTTCCTTATCTCTCAAGTTATATGATCAGGCGGTTTACAAACCGTAACTCTATACATGGGCCCTAAGATCTCATGGGCCGTAGCCTTCACTAAATATTACAATGATAAATATATTGTAGTAATCCGGTTTACACTAGCCGGTTCATACCTGCTAGTAATATCCCTGACAAACATGGTAATTTGCTTGGGTTATGAATCTAGTCCTAATATGATCGGCATCCAAAGGAGATATAATAAAAACTTTGATATATAGAGCATTGAATCCCATGTGAAGTTTGACTCCTTATAATTGTTTAGAGACGTTAAGATAGTAATATTAGAGTCATGCTAGTGGTAGTTTGTGAGGTTAAATAAATTATTGTGTTAAAGTTTGTGATTCCCGTAGCATGCACGTATGGTCTCCTAACTATGCAACCGAATTGGAGCACTTTGTATTTTGAGAGTTTTTCTTAGCGTGAAGGTCGGGGGCGCGCGATGGTTCACTCCTACCAACCTCCCCCCTAGGGGCATGCATTGTAGTACTTTGCTTCGAGAGCTATTTTTTTTAACAATAAGTATGTGAGTTCTTTATGACTAATGTCGAGTCCATGGATTATACGCACTCTCACCCTTCCGCCTTGCTAGCCACTCTAGTGCCGCGCAACTTTCGCCGGTGCAAAAACCCTCCTTATACTTTCCTCAAAACAGCCACCATACCTACCTATTATGGCATTTACATAGCCATTTCAAGATATATTGCCATGTAACTCCACTGTTTCGTTTATCATGACACACATCATCATTATCATATTGCTTTGCATGATCATGTAGTTGACATAGTATTTGTGGCAAAGCCACCGTTCATATTTTTCATACATGTCACTGTTGGTCATTGCACATCCCGGTACACCACCGGAGGCATTCATTAGATTCATATCTTTGTTCTAGTATCAAGTTGTAATATCGAGTTGTAAGTAAAGTGTGAAGATCATCATTATTAGAACATTGTCCCATGTGAGGTTATCAATAAAGAGGCCAAATGAGTCTCCAAAAAAAGAGAAAAGGGTCTCCAAAAAAAGAGAGGAGGCTACAAAAAAATGAGACAAAAAGAGAGAAGGGACAATGTTACTATCCTTTTCCACACTTGTGCTTCAAAGTAGCACTGTCGGGGATATACCCCGCGGTATGACCCGGCCGGAAATATGACCCGTCTGGACTTGGCGTTTCATTGGTACCCCGCCGGAGGATTGGCGATTTACGAGTCTGGCGGTTCACTGGTCTGACGACTCACGAGCCTGGTGACTCATTGGTGACCCGGTGGGTGTTTTAGATGGATAACAAGGCCCAAGGCCCAGAAGGCCGGCTCATGCTGTGGTGGGCCGGTTTAAGATGAAAGGCATGAGGAATATTTCTTGTACAAGGAAGCAAGACTAGGACTCCACTTGTAATAGAGTAATCCTAATCCTACTAGGACTAGTCATGTAACCCGTCCCTTCAACATATATAAGGAGGGGCAGGGCTCCCCACAAGCAACAAGAAACAATATCTAGGGCTAGACACAATAAGGAGAGTCGGCTTGTGCGGCAACTCCATGAGGATCATAATGAGACCTAGCCACAAACAGCATGTAGGGCTATTACCGGATGATATTTCCCGGGGCCCGGAGCTGTCTAAATCCTCATCTTGTGTGTTGCATCTCTCGATTCTGATCAACCCCTCTCAAGCTACGACATAGATGTGCTGGCCTCATGACTAAGTCCTCACGCTAGGACATCTGCCGTGACAATTCCACGACAGTTGGCGCCCACCGTGGGGCCTGCGCACGGTGTTGTTGAGTACTTGGAGGGATCTCTTCAGGGATCGAGAAGCTCGCGATTGGACAGATGAAGAAGAGCCGGCGCGGAGAAGTTATCTGGATAACCCGGCTTATAAGATATTGAGATCAAGAGAAACTAGGGTTTCGTCCATGCGCCACCGCCGTCAATATTTTTGCGATCGGAGATCGATTTCTACTGCAAACTATTGAATGACGCCGCTACACCCGTGTGTCGCTATGTTTGTTCTCAGTGTTCGACAATCATAAAAAAACGAAGGCAGCTAGCAGTCGTCAGGGGCATCAATCCCCGTGTTAGCGAGAACCTTTCTTTTTGGCTTGAGTAAAGTACCTCATCGGCTGAAGTACTAGTACTTCAATTAGTACTCGAGTGCCGACTTCCATCAAGAATCGCCCTGGCCATGCTTCTGCATCATAGTCACCTCGTCAAGGCCGAGTTGACCCGGCTTTGAATCGCTTCCGGCGTGGTGTTAAAGCACTGAGCCACCTTGCCTTGCTTCCGGGTCACCTTGGACGTGAGACAAGTCGTCGAGTATGAATTGCCGCCGCAGTCTTGGGAGGCTAACCAACCACTTCTGAGCCGCCAACGATTCTCACTGTTCATCTATGGCAAGCGTCCGTTTCAAAAATCAAGCTTTTCCTGGTTCTACTTAACATATGGAGAGGCACCGTGCCACCGCGGCCTTGAGCCGCCACTACGAGCCGGCCACGAGGCCGCCCTTGCGGCCAATCTCCAAGTCGCCGTTTTGAGCGGCCACTTGTCTCCGCCGGATTACCGCGCGTTCAAGCTGCCTTTTCTGCCGGCGCACCTCCGCGGTTGAGCCGCCTCCGTTTCTGCTCCTTCGCAAGCAACCTTCGTCGGATTTTCGCTTCAAGCCGCCAATTGCCGCGTTTTCGTTCGACGTCTCCACCTCTACCAGATCGCTGAGCCGCCCGCGTCTGTTGCAAGCTGCCGTCGCCGCGCCTCACTTCAAGCCTGACGAAAATACTAGGTACTATTTACCCTATTTATTTTTAGCACATATTAATTCATCTGAGCGAAGCTACTTTGCCCTGCTATATTTTATATGCAGGAGAATTAATCATTACAAAGTGGCATTATACCGCGAAGATGGAGGCACGCCAACATCATTTAGCACAGGTGGTTGTCGTTACTCAACGGACTCCCGCACCGGCTTACGACGATGTGGCTGTCTCTCGTGACCTCATCGGCTTATAACGTCGTGGCCGTCTCTTGCGACCGCGCCGGCTTATAACGAGGAGAACAATTTTCCCGTCCACACCGGCTTACAATGCCGCAGCCGAATCATCTATTATCCGAGCAAATCAGGTGATATCCATCTACGTTTGTTTTATCATCACATATTATTTTTATGAAAGAACAGTTTATCTTTGCATTAGTCTGTAGTACTTGTTTATGCATGACAAGTGTTCACTGTAAGAGCCAGCAAAAATTTTCGTTGGGAGATCAGAATTATGGATTTAACCTGTGGAGTCGGCAGATATGAGCTTCATAGAGATTTTAGGTTTGTGTACGGCGCCTCACATGTTGCCCAGCGACCCATTGAATTATGGCACAGATCGCTTTTTCCGCTACAGACGAGACCGGACAAGAATCTGATTCGACGTCACCAAGTAGTCAGATTGAGGCGTTGGTTTTAAGCAGTTGCCGCAAATCGCCGGGTTCGATATGAGTTTTTTCTGGTGCAAGTACAGTTTCCGAATTAGGTTGCTGCTCCACTTCGCTTCCACATTAGTACGGGCGAAGGCCGGTCATGATTGTTTAATCCAGCCGCCGAAATCCAAGGAATAAAGAAGCAGTTATGGCATGGTGGGGTTCCTGAGGATCGCTGGAAAACTACTCTCGTTTAGGAACCAAGAAATATTATTACAATACTACTCCGTTGCTACTTCAGGTGCAAAGCGATCAAGCAAAAAGAAGAAAAAGATACAAGTCCACGCGCACATGTATGGATTGCTATTAAGGGATCAAGAGGTTCGTAATTTTTCGGATTAAGAAAGACCGATTTGAAAGGATCTACATCAGCTTTGAGTTTATCGATCCAAGATTATAGTCTGTAAAATTGGAGTTTTAGAGAAATTAGGGTTGTGCCTGAACATGAGCCGGTGAGCCGTCGTATCTAAAGATGAGTTGATATTCGTTTAAACGGCCGCCCTGCAAACTAAGGCGAAGATCTGCTTTGGCGAAGTTGCCAATATTAGTATTTTGGAGGATTATTTATCGGTGTGACTGAAGATTGTCTCACCGCTGCAGTATTTTGGAGGATTATTTATCGGTGTGACTGAAGATTGTCTCACCATTGCAGTATTTTGGAGGATTATTTGTCGGTGTGACTGAAGATTGTCTCACCTCTACAGTATTTTGGAGGATTATTTATCGATATGATATTTGCGCTACCGCATGTTAAAGATTGGAGCATGTCATTCACCAATGGGCTGTCCAGTGGATTAGCACAGCTGATCGTTTCCGTCGCCGTTTCTGCAAACCGGTTTACATCAATTCATCCGTCCGCCCGGCTTACAGCGCCTGTGATTGACTTGCCCATCCGCCCGGCTTACAGCGCCGGTGATTAACCAGTCCGTCTATGCCGGCTTATAGCGCCGCGGCCGGCTCATCGATCTGTACCATTTGTGATGCTACAATCATTTTTTCTGTTCGTCTCTTGCGGCATGGTCTACATAAAAACACCGAGCCGCACCTGTCTGCATGAGTTGTTTATTGAGTATAAGGCTAGTCACTACTTGGGTAGCCCAGTTTTCTTCCGACAACTCTGGAGAAAATTATCACGTATTATCAATCGCCGTCTGCATTGGATGACTCAATGGGCAGGCGCACAAAATCGCCGCCACTACAGTTTGGTTAACTTTAAACAACCAGTTGGAAGGAACCATTGGCCGAGTTGCTGACACAGCTCATACGGATCATTTGTAACCCACCGTAGTCACCTCAACCTTCTGTGGATTCACATCGCGCTATCAACACCAATGATATACACCTTATGCTGTGGTTAAATATGGAGAATCCCAAGCCAACTCCTCAAATCGTCTTGAGACTCGGGGGCTACAATGATATGACTCGGCAGCCTAGGCCAGTATCAGTGAATTCAAGAACTCCGGGTCATTAAAAGGAATAATAACCCGTCCCCGGACACTACTGCTATATGGATGGAGGTTCAAAAGTCGTCCGAAATATTCCGGTTTAAAGGCCGTCCAAGAAAAACTGCCCCTCACAAAGCACGGAAGCTCAATATCCGGTTTAAAATCCGGTTCAAGGGAAATCTGTCTCCCACAAAGCTCTGAAGCTCTCAAATCCATTTTAAAGTTCCAGCTCAAGAAGAATATCCATCTCTCGCAAGTATGTCACTTGGAGGCTTCCTGTTCAAACATAGGCGTATTTGACCAAAGAGAACACATCGTTACTACCCATTTGACTGGATTATGTTCAAACATAGGCGTATTCGACGAAAGAGGAAATAACATGTGGATCATCCTACCTGTACCCAGCTGCTTCAACTCCATCAGGTCATCCTGATTGACCCGGCGAACTCTTGGCGATCAATCTTATATGTCGTATTCAACCAAGACCTAAGCTTGCTAAGGTTCAAACGCCTGGCTATCATGTGAGAGCACGGTTTACAGATAGTCAGGATAGATCCAGGCTCCCAAGCCGCCTTCCTTGAAACTTGGTTAAACCGGCCTATTTGCTTGATGCAACTCTGACCCCGCGTACCTCGATAAGTCATATATGAACTTATCCAGGTTCAAATGTCGATTGGGTATCTATGAGAGCCGGCAACAGAAAGCAAGGATACTCCAGTGGCTCCGGCTAGTTTCATTGAAGTTTTCTATTATCGTACACATACATCATCATACATTGCATCATACGCATACATCATCATATATTGCATCATCATTACATCATCATAACTTGCATCATATATGCATAGATACTTGTTTATATTGCAGGAAGCGGTTTTCAAACCATGTTATATTATTCAAATCTTTAATAGCCAACATGGCTGGATTTTTATGGTTATCAATAACCAGTACTATGATTGAGGTTTTCAAAATCGCTTTCACGCAATGGATATTATCTTATCAATGGATATGGTTTATTCTATAATGGACAGAATAGTCCCGAGTCGCTGCAGGCTTACGACCCGTCACTTGGGGCCTACATTATTCAGATTGATATTACATCAAGTATACAAGTCCCATGTCACTGCCAGCATGCACCATATGATGTTCTTTTCAAATAGGTATATATATATAAAGTCCCAGCTCAACATTATCTTACTGACCCGGCCCTTGGGGGCTACACGTTGCTACTCGAATCTACATGATGATACAAAGTCCCTGCTCATTATTGCATAATGACCCGGCCCTTAGGGGCTACACTGGTTGAAGTTTTTATGAGTATAAGGCAATTACAAGTCCCAGGTTGCTGCAAGCATGACAACTCGGCACTTGGGGGCTACATATGTGGGGTATTTCAAGTTTTGATTAAATGCCTGAGATGAACAGATTGGATTTCTTTAAGGTTGCAATATTTATATTGAAGCAAGTCTTAAGCTGTTACTACGTTCTCTGCTCAAGACTTGGGGGCTACAGGTAATATGGATATAAGGGAGAAATATATTCAAAATTCCCAGTCTTGAGTAAACCAGATTGACCTGGTATCTGCAACAATCATGACCCAGCGTCGATAACAATTATGGCTAGGCATCATCTGTTTATAACCAGGCAATTTTAGCAATGATAAACCGACAAGTTCTATATCTTCAAGCAGGTTGAGAATCAGATGAGTATTTCAATGACCAATATTTTTGTCAAGCTGGAGCTTTGGAAGCTGAGTCAAATAAATTATTTTTCACAATATTTCGCTGTGGGAAATCAACATCGGCAAATTGATTATGAAGCCGGTCTGTTGACCCGGATTTTTCACAAGAGTGCCCGGATTTTATTGCATTGGTAATGTTTGAACATATCTGCTAAGGAGATTTGCTATGAGATCAAGGATACATATCAAGGAGGAAATGAGAAGGATTTAAGGATGATCAGGTGCCGGTTCAGGAAATTTTTTTAACCCGGAGCACAACCTATCAAATTTGTTCTCGTGTTTATGTTGCAGGAAGGATCAAGTTTAACATGGATAAATCCAAATTAAACTGGGGGCTAATGTCGGGGATATACCCCGCGGTATGACCCGGCCGGAAATATGACCCACCCGGACATGGCGTTTCATTGGTAACCCGCCGGAGGATTGGCGATTTACGAGTCTGGTGGTTCACTGGTCTGACGACTCACGAGCCTGGTGACTCATTGGTGACCCGATGGGTGTTTTAGATGGATAACAAGGCCCAAGGCCCAGAAGGCCGGCTCATGCTGTGGTGTGCCGGTTTAAGATGAAAGGCATGAGGAATATTTCTTGTACAAGGAAGCAAGACTAGGACTCCACTTGTAATAGAGTAATCCTAATCCTACTAGGACTAGTCATGTATCCCGCCCCTTCAACATATATAAGGAGGGGCAGGGCTCCCCACAAGCAACAAGAAACAATCTCTAGGGCTAGACACAATAAGGAGACCTGGCTTATGCGGCGACTCCATGAGGATCATAATGAGACCTAGCCACAAACAACATGTAGGGCTATTACCGGATGATGTTTCCCGGGGCCCGAAGTGTGACATCCCGAGACCGATGCGCCTGGTGTCAGCCAGCTATTCGTCGTTGTTGCCATGTCATATTCTTGTGTGTTACTCTTTGCCTTGTCATCGTGTGTGTTGCATCATCATGTTTTCAAAATTTGCATCCGTCCGAGCCCCCTCGTCCTTTCCGTTGTCCGTTCTGAGCCCAGACACGCTTGCAAGCGCCCGTGGCGCCTCCGAATATTTATTTTACGAGTGGCCGGAAAACGTTCTCGGAATGGGTTGAAACTTGATGTGTGGTCTTATTATAGCATAGGTAGACCGCCTATCAAGTTTCGTTGCGTTCAGAGTTTGTTTGATAGCCCAACGGTTAAGCATTTTCTCTTTTGGCCCAGCACCCCTTCAAGCCAGCCCATTAGCCCATCCTAACCCCCTCCAAGCTCTCGGTCGTCGGATCAGGATCGCGTGGCCGAAAACCACTCCTCATTTGGACTCTCCTAACTCCCTCTACCTATAAATATGTGTCCACCCCCGAAATTTTTCGCAGATCAAACCCTAGCCCCGCTCCCACCGCGCAGCCGGACATGTCCGCTCGCCGCCGGACATGCCAGCCCCGCTGTTCACGTCGCTACGCCCAATCAGAGGCCGCCACGTCAGCTCCCCTCCGCCCACAGCCAATCATACGCCGCCACCTCACCCTCTCTCTCCTCCCACCGCCGCGGCCCGCCGAGCCCATCGCGGGCCCGACGAGCCCGTTCATCCGCCGCCGCCGCCCGAGCCCTCGCCTCCCGCGCGTCCGCTCGCCCACGCTGGACGGTCGCCGGAGCGCGCCGCCTCGGCTGAGCGCCAGCTCATGCCCCGCCGCCGGACTTCTCCGATCCCGCCGCCTCGCCGGCCCTCCGGCGTCCTTCTCCGCCCCGCCGCCGATCTCCACTACGCTGCCGGCCTCACCCTCCTTCCGACGGATCCGCCGCCCCGCGGCCAGGTCGACCTGGAACCGGCTGGTCCTCGCCCCGCCTCATCCTGGTTGACAGCCTCGCTGCCGGCAAGGAGCGCCGCCACCCCTACCAGCGGTGTCGCTCGCACGAGGCAGGGACGACGGGCGTACCCGCACGTGGGCCAAGGCCCATCGCTGCTCCCCGCGGGCCCAGCGCCGGCCCGATCCAGCCGCCGCCTCCTTGGGTTGGCCTCAGCTCCGCCCCAGCCTTGTGGGCCCACGGGAGGCCCAGCCGGCTAGCATCCCCGCCGGCCTGCCTCTACCTCTCCACTGGGCCTCGGCCCACTCTGGTGAGCCCTGGCCTGCCCACTATCCCGCGCCTTGTGCGTCCAATAGCTATCTTGCGCTCACTAGTTTTTTCTGTAAAAGCTGCTAAGTCCTTAGTTTCAGTAATTTTGTTGCATGTTTGACTGCCTGTAACTTTTTGTGTGCTTATCCAAATTGAGTGAATGATATGTCAAAATGATCGTTGTGATATGCTCTTCATTTTGTTCCATTGTGGCATCCTTGTTTGAGTTCATCTTGATGCTCTAATCCTCGTTGCAAGAGTGCTATAAGTTTAGAACTGCTGTTAACTATAATTTTGTTGCATACTTGGTATGCTTGTAACTTTGTGCAGGTTTATCCAAATGGAGCATATGAGATGTCAAAATGTTCATTGTGAAGTGCTCTACATGTTGGTTACTGTAGCATTCATGTTAGGTGCCATCTTGCCATGTCAATCTCTGTTGCAAAAGAGCATTTGGCTGTTAAGTGCTGAAACTTGTTGGGAGATGCTGATTTCACTTGCTCATTGCTATTGATGTGTTTGTCTTCATGCCACATGTCTATATGTTTTAGAAGCACAATCATATGGTCTTTGCTGTGGTGCAATCCACTTTCCATGATATGACTTGAGGTGACTTAAACAAGCTTGTAAACATGCCATGTCGTTGTTGCTGTTTTATACTTAGTGAAAAAACTGCCAAGTCTGGAACTTAAACCTGATGCTATGTTTGCTTGATGCCCCACTCAAATCCATGCAGGTTTTAGTATATCCAATGCTCATTTTTTGTTGTCCATGTTATGCTCTATCCATCCATGCCCTTACTTGCACATATGGCCTACTGTAGCTTATTTATTTCTTGCTCTCAAGTTGCTATAAATTTTACCTGTCAGACTTTTAACAGCATGATCAATTTGGTGAAGCTTGTTGTTATTGATCCATGCCTCCAATGGAGTTGCTCCAATGGAGTTGTTTGATGTATGCTATGTCTACTACATGTCCATGATCTTTATATACTCTGTAGAGTTGATATGCTTGTTGTTTTGTGCCTCCGAAGGCAGCATCGTGATGATGTTTTTTCCTTCCCAGATTTTGACTAAGTCTGGATAAATTTATTGCAACTTTCCATGCTTGTTTAATTGTGTTCCAACAAGCTTTTGGGTGTGTTCTAAGTTCATGCTTGTTAAGTATCATGTCTATTTCACATCCATGCTTCTTGTTATGATGTTTGGGTGCTGTAGCATATATTTACCTTGCTCCAAAGTTGCTATGTGGCTGTTAACTTCAGCTTTGCATTGTAACTTGTTTTGCTCGTATCTTTTAGCCCGTTGCTGCGCTTTGAGTGTGTCCTATATGAAACTTGTGTGATTTTGCATGTAGAAGCATAATATCATGTTGTTTACCTAATTGGAGTGTGTTTGCTTGATGTTTGGGTGCATCTTGCACCGTTGACATGCTTGTCTTGTTTTGCTCATATCTTCTAGACCGTACCTCCGAATTAAACAAACTTTATATGAAACTTGACTAGAATTTTGAGTCGATCATCATGGTGCATGTTAACTTGGTGTTTAACAACTTTAAATTAAGATATGTTCAGATCTGGACCAATTTCAAAATGTGCATATGAGGACTTACCGGAATCTGTTATATGTTGATTCCAACCTCATTTAAACTTGTTGGTTTGTGTTGTTCTTGTGTGCTTCATCCCTTGCCATGTTTTGCATCATATAGACTTGTCTTGCATCATACTTGGTTGAGCTTCTTGTCATGTTCTTGAGTGGTGTGTTTACCATGTTGTGTGCTTTATTCTCACTAGGTCTTTACCGTTGCGTTCGTGAGGATTCATTCTACTACACGTGGTTTGTCTTCGAGGCTTCTTCTTCGTCTTCTTCATGGACTCATTCTTCTTCCTTGTGGGATCTCAGGCAAGATGACCATCACCATGGATACCTTTATTATCATTGCCATGCTAGCTGTCTCGATGCTATCGTTACATGTCGCGCTACCCATCTCTTATTGTTAGCCCCTCTCCTTGTTGCCATGAAACCTATAACCTTTGACACCTTCCTAGCAAACCGTTGTTTGGCTATGTTACCCACTTGCTCAGCCCCTCTTATAGCGTTGTTTGTTGCAGGTGAAGATGAAGATTGCTCCATGTTGGAACTTGATGTTTTGGGAATATCACAATATATCTTATATATATATTGACACACCTATATATTTGGCAATGGGTGTAAGGCTTGGCCTTTTGCTCCCAAACGGGGGTTATGCGGGGCCACCTTGGAGAAACCCGAGGGTTGGTTTTACTCGTATAATCGCCCATCCGGTCGTGGCCTGAGACGAGATACGCGCGGCTACTATCAGGGTGTCGACACACCGGGAGGTCTAGCTGGACTTGTTTTACCATTGTCAAAATGTCCTATGCACCGGGAATTCTGAGTATGATCGGGCCTTCCCTCAGATAAGGGGTAATATTATTATTACTTTTGCTGATCATGAGAGCTTGTGATGGGCTAAGTTGGGACACACCTACAGGGTTATGATCTTTCGAAAGCCGTGCCCGCGGTTATGTGGCAGATTGGAATTTGTTAATGTCCGGTTGTAGAAAACTTGACAAAGGATCCGAAGTAAAACACACAACTGTGTGAGTAACCGTGACTGTCTCTTTTCACTTTGAGAAGAGAACACGGTGGGTGTCAGGGATATTACTAGCAGGTATAAACCGGCTAGGAAGATCCCGGATTACACTAACAAGATTGTATCGTTACAAGCATGGTAGAATATGTACAAGAGGTTACAGCCCATAGAGGTTTAGGGCCCATGTATAAGGCCCACGGTCTGTAAACCGTCATGTTATGTACTCTTGGGATGTAAGATAGAAAGAGTAGAGACCGAGGCGGACACGTTTATGAACCGGCCTCGGGACTCTGTAAACCGGACCGGGCGTCGCCTCCTATATAAAAGGACGACCCGGCGACGGTTTGAGGACAAGAAACAATAGCTCGAGACACAGGCAAGCGATTCGCTCCCTGTTCATTGACGCACAAGCAATACCACACCAAACTAGACGTAGGCTTTTACCTTCATCAAAGGGGCCGAACTAGTTTAAAAACTCCCTATGTCCGTTGTCCGCCTTAACCTCTTCAAGCTAACCCGCGCGATGGCCTCACACCTAAGTCCCCTAAACCGGACATCTGCCGTGCTAATTCCACGACAGTTGGCGCCCACCGTGGGGCTATCGCACGATGGTTTCGAGTTCTTGAAGGGCAGCTTTGAAGGACTCAAGGGTTACGCAGTTGGCCGGATGACCAAGAGTCGTCGCGGCCGGATCTACATCGACGATGCGGGCTGGGGCCCCGAGGCCAATTCAATCAAATACGGGTACCGGGTCCCCTTCGACGGCATCCACGTCTACATCGGCAAGATCGGCGAACCGGGATCTGGGCCGGACATCTTCCCCATCATCGTCGAGCCGGCTCAGCGTGCGAGATTGGCCCGGATTCAGCCCGCTGTGAAGCGTGTTTTCGTTGGAGCGGTACATGGAGTCCAAGCCGAGGACGGATCGGATTCTGGTGGCGAGACAGTTGTCTACTCTGATGATGAATCTTCATCCGGAGAGACCGAATCTTTGTATCTGTTGCAGGATGGCCGATCTGAGGACGTGTCCGATGGTGATAGTATTCCGGACCCCTTTGATTCGCCAAACGGGTGGCTGTTTTCATGGCCGGATCACAGCCTGCGCAGCAGCCCTCGATGACCGGGGCGTTCACCTTAGAGGTAGCGGGTGCTGGGGCAGGCAACCAAACCCCGTCGCCCTCTGACGCCCTATCCACCTTGGCCGGAGAATTGACGACACTTGCAACAACAGAAGTGGCCCCTACCGACAAGGCACAATATGATGCGGAGATCCTTCAGCTGAAGGGCCGGATTGAGCAGGCTAAACGGGATCTGGATGCGGAGAAAGCCAGGATGGCTATGAGGCAAGCAGAGCTAGACTCCCAAGCTTTCTGGCTCAGGGTGGATTAGACTTCTGCACAGGAGGTAATGTACAGAAGACAGCAAACTCGTCTACCGCCGGTTTACGAGGCAAGGAATCTCTTTGGCACACCATGAGCGGGAACCAGCAATCACCCAGAGGTAAACAGGGGAGGAGCCCCGGGGACTGGCGCGTCGGTTCAGCCGCCAGCCGCAGAGCGAAACCGCCAAGTTGTGCAAACGCCGCACGTCCCCACCCCTCCCGGCCATTATTCTAACCCGTTGGACAACATTGTCGCCGCCGCTTCACGACTGGCCGCTTTACCCATTGAGGGAACATCCCCCATGGCAATGGAAGCATGCTGGGCTAAGGAATTGCTGGACACGGCGATGACACAGCAGTAGGCGTACTCTTATAGCAGGGAAAGGATTCATTCAACCCCCTGCCCAAGCCGGAGTTACTCTAGGCACTTGGATGAACCGGCTGTGTCTAGCAGCGAGCGGACACGTCGCCGTCACAGGCAGGATAATCCGGCGGGAGCAGAAGCGCACGCCCAAGAGGCGATAAACCGGGCCAGACATACTGCCCGCGAGGACACCTGTCAAACGACGCCGGTTCACCCAACCACAGCAGAACGGGAGTCACAGCAAGTTCCTTTGGAGTACAATGTCTCATCCCTGGTTTACGAAGCGTGAAATTACCCAAAGACTTCAAAGGCCCGCGAAAGGTACCCAACTACACAGCGGATCTGGCTCCAGAGGCGTGGGTTGAAAGTTATGAGATGGCTATGGAGATGCTTAATGTGGACGAAGCGGCATGCGCCAAGTACTTTACCATGATGCTTGAGGGTACAGCCTGGACATGGTTAAAGGGCCTACCACCTAACTCCATTGGATCATGGGTGAGTTGCGTCGCTAGTTTATCAAAAATTTCAAAGACACGTGCAAGCAGCCAATGTCGGTGGTAGACTTAGCGGCATGTGTTCAAGGAGAGTAGGAACCCACGAGCAGCTGGGTGCGGCGAGTATCAGAAATCCCGCACTCTTCCAATAGCATCAACCCTAGTACGGCGATAGTGACATTAGAAAACAATTGCCGGTTTGAGTCTCTGAAGCTGAAATTAGGACGGCTCAAGTGCGATTGCAATGACATGGGAACGCTCATGAGCGCTCTGGTGAAATATGGGGATTCTGATAACACCAAGTACCCAGATGCAGACGGAGACAAGTCCGGAAAGGCGAACAAGGCTGGTAACCGGCGCAAGCTAATCCGGTAGGAACGGGTTACAATGGTAAGCGAAAAGCGGAGGGCAGTTCCGTTTGTGGCCAACACCAACGTTCAGGGAAACGGGCAGCGCTGCAAAGGTAAACCACCTCCGCGTGGCGAAGGGCAATCCTTCAATCTAGATTAACAGTTAAACGCGCCTTGCCCTAAATACAGTACGGAGGGAAACCCGTCTAAGCATGCGTGGAAAGACTGCCGGATCATGGTAGAGGCCATGAAACAAGCCAGATATAATCACGGACCTCCCGGCGGTGGCTCAAGTTCCGGTTTTCAGGGTTCGGGTAACCAGGGTAATGGTTTCGGATCAGGATATCACGGCGGTAACAATAACTACAACATCAACGGTCAGCATCAACATAGCGGGCCGTTTCAATCCTCATAATCGACCCCCAAATAGCGGTTCAGGGCCTGGATTTTATGGTCCGGGTCATCAGGGGAACAGCTCCGGATCAAGATATAGGGGCAATAATGGTGGTTATCAACACCGGGCAGGCGGCCAAAATAATCAAGGAAATTATAATGGTCAGGGCAATCAATCACATCATCAAGGTGATTACAATAATCAGAATAATCAGCAGCAGGGCCAAGGGAATTATAATAATCAGGGAAATCAGCAGCAACAGCGTCAGCAACAGCAGCCGCAGTCTGGATATCAGAGTAATCCGAAGGAATTAAGCAGTGGGCAATATCATGTCTTCACAACAAGTTTGTGTAAGAGAGACCAGAAGTGTCGGTGTACTAAGATAGGGGTACCTTAGTACTCCAACTTGTGCACGGGCAGTAGCAGCTTCCCGCGGCAGGGTTTACCACGTGCTCGCTGGAAACCTTTTCGGTCCTTATAAAGCCATTCAAGAACAAAGTATACAAGACAGAAGATCAAGACCCCGGCAAGTGGAGCTTGCCGGGAAGGCCGTGCCAGGCTCAAGATTACCATATCAACGCAAAGACCCTGGCAAGAGGAGCTTGCCAGGAAGGCCAGAAAACAGCATCTCAGAAGACATGTCGTGGCGCATCGCACGCCCCGGCGGGACCCGGGGAGCGACAAGCTTCCGGGCCCGGCAAGATCATGGCCCCGGCAAGGTGCTTGCCGGGGAGCACTATGCTGTGTGCCCGCGCTCCAGCTCATTGACCCACGCGTCGCCCTGGGGCCCTTCCAGGGACGCGTGGCGGGTGGCTGTGTAGCCTGGGGGACACGGTGGCAAGCCACGGTGACGAGGCTACCGCCGTGGTGAACGGAGAGGCATGGACACACGCTTTTGGGGTCGACGGTGACGGGCATTTAATGCCCTTGTCCCCCACTGTCAAGGTTAGGTGAAGACCACTATTCATCCACTGTTCACGCACTATTCCCGCACTGTTACAACTACCACCAAAGTTACATTTTTGCCCTCCTCTACGTTGACACCTGTCGGTGACCCCTTGAGCTATAAAAGGAGGCCCATGCACAACGTAGAGGGGGTTCGGAACCTAGACATCTCTCTTGCTCGGTGCAGCTAGCTCTTCAAGCTCCCGAGCTCAAGAACTCAATACAATCCAAGCAGGAGTAGGGTTTTACGCGTCCGCGCGGCCCGAACCTGGGTAAACTGCCCGCGTGCGCTCTTCGATCTAGGTGCTCGTGGGAGGACAGTTTCCCCCGACATCTTTGGCGCGCCAGGTAGGGGTACTAACAAGTTGACGCCGAAGTGGTAAGTCCCTTATCGGGTGAGACAAGTCACAAGGCCCGGCGCTGTCCGCCTTGAGACCGAAGAAGGCTTACCGGTGAGCAACTCCTGGAACATAGAGCATCTTCGCAAGTTTCACCCATAAGGCGCGGTTGCCGTGATCCGTTCCGGCAACCACCTTTTGTACAAGTCTTGCCCCTGTTGCATGTAAACCTTTGTACAAAGCCGGGCGCAGATCCCGTGCATCAGTAAAGCTTTTGTGTTTCGCACTATTTGCCATTTCCATGCTTTTCTTCGTTATTTGCATGCATTGTTTGGCATCTTGTGCAACCCACATCCCCGGTAAGCACTATCAAGCCGTAAGGCTATATGCTTGTTTTCCCTCCACTTTTTCTTTCCCTCTTAAGCAGAAGGAGTTTTCCTCGCGCACAAGTTTGCCGGGGGGGAAGGAGATGGAGGATGAACCAAGTGCTGTTCAAGAAAGAGGAGCCTTGTCGGGGAACAAGCAATATATGAAAGCTAAGTTACCAGAATTTGAGCAGTTCAAATTTTTAAATTTTAGTTATCTTCCTTGAACAACCACACTTTGTATGGAAAACCTGTGCGCGGAGGAACCTACCCGTGGCTAGCCGCACCCTTACTTTGTTTTCGAGTACGCTCAACGACTTAAGTGAGCTGCGACAAGTGTCGCGCCCTTACTTCGTTTTCGAGTTCGCTCAGCAAGCTAAGTGCGCTGCGGCTAGCCGCGACAAGGTAACTTGCCGACGAGGTCCTTTGCCAGCAGGCTGCTAAGAGTCCAGCACTCAGTGCTCGCGGCGAGGGCCCCTTGCCGGCAAGTCCCCTAAAAGCGTAGGGCAAGAAGCATACAAAGTGAAGGACCAAAAGCAAGGGAGATAACAATGCGTTGGTTGCTCAGGAATAAGATAATATATTACAGAGATAACTTGTTGCAATAACTAATAGATTCTTGTCCAATAACGTGCCTTGCAGCGGCAAGGGAAACAGAAAGAAAAGAGCCTAATCTACGCGGTCGCCTTCACGCCTGGAGATCTTGTTCACCTTGGCGACGATGTGGTCGACCTGCGCCTTCAACGCCTCCTGATCTGCATCGTCCGGCAAGCTGCGGAGGACGTTCACAAGATTGATGCCAGGGTTGCGGTAGACGATCTTCGTCAAGACGCGCTACAAGGTGCCCGCGCAGAGCTGACGTGACTCGTCGGCCAGCTGCGCGGGGAGCTTCTCCTGCAGACGTGCGAGCGCCGGCGCGATTCCCCTGAAGAAGAGACTTAACTTGGCGCTGTGGGGGAGGTTCTCGTCCGGAGAGTACACAAGGTGCTCCACCCTCAGCGCCATCAACTCCTTGTCGATATTGGCAGCAGAAGCGACCAGATCGTCAGTCCATTGGTCCACTGCCCGGCTGAAGTTGTTCGCTGAGGTGGCGGCGCTCTCCACCAGGCCTCGTTCCTTGCGAAGCTCGTCCTTCAGCTTCGTCTCGCGATCCCGGGCGGCGTCCAGCGAATCGGTCAAAGTGGAGACCTTCAACTCCAAGTCAGCGATTGAATCTTTGGCGGCAGTGAGCTCGTCGCCCTTCTTGGAGAGTCGTACCTGCAAGTCGGAGTTTGTATGGGCATCCTTCTCCCGCTCCATGTTGAGCGCGGTGACCCTGTCCTCGCTCGCCTTCAGGTAACGCTCCAGCTGCTCCACCTTGAGCTCCAGGTCCCTCTTGGCGGTCTCCGCGGCGGCTGCGGCTTCCTTCGCCTCCTTCAGGGCCCCGCCAAGGGTCTGCTCCCGGGCGGTGAGTTCGTCGTCATGGGCGTCGAGCTCGACCTTCCGTTGATTGAGCGCCCCCTCCCGCCGAGACAGCTCCTCGGCGGCAAGCCGCTGCCGCTCTTCTGCCTCCGCCTTCTCCAGGAGGAAGGCTTGCTGCTCCTCGGCAAGCCCTTCTCGCTCCTCCGCCAAGTTGCGGAGGGCTGCCTAGTTGGCGGCGCGGAGTTCCGCGGCGCGCTTCTCCAAGTCAACTCCAGCCTTGGCGGCAAGAGCTTCCTGGGAGTCCAGCTTTGCGTGCCTGGCCCGGTAAAGGGCCAGGAGCCGGCGAAGGAGCTTCTCCTCTTCGGGCTCGTCTCCACCGCCAAGCGCTTCAACGACCTTTAACCCCGCGGAGGCGAGGACCTCTCCATCAAAGGTCTCTCCCTCCACGGGGGCTCGCGACGAAGACCCCCACGGGACTTGTATAAAGACTCCGTTGGGGGCCTCAAGATAGACGCCTGGCTGCTCCGTGGCGGCGGAGGGGTCGGCGGCCGGTGCAGCGCTTGACGCTCCTGCCGCCTCCGGGCCGGCAGTGTGGTCGTCGTCCCCCTCCCCAGCCGCGGCGTCTACGGTCGGGGCGGTCTCCTCAGCCGCAGGCTCGTCGGCTCCGGCCATGCCCTCAGCGGCAGTGGCCTTGCCGCCGTCGCCTTGCGCGCCCTCCTCGCCGGCGGTCTCTGTCTCCATCCGCTCTGGTGCAGGAAGATCTAGCAGAAGAAGAATGAAAGAAACGATCAAGCAAATATCCAAAAAGACAAGTTCAAAGAGATGAAGTTGCAAGACTCACCTTCGCGGACTTCTTCGACGACCGGCTCCCTCGCCGGGGAGTCCTCCCTTGGCGGTGGGGCAGTGGCCCCTGCTGGCGGAGGGCCGCCCGCGCCCTCCCTTGGCGGAGTGGTCACTCTTGTCGGGCTGCTCGTCCCTGGCGGGGAGCCCGCCCTTGGCGGGGTGCCCGTCCTTGTCGGAGCATTCTCCCTCGCCGGGGAGTCCACCCTTGGCGGGGAGGGTGGAGCAAGTGGCTCGTCGGGGGCAGTCTCCGGGCGCTCCTGCGGCTGCGGTTCCACTTCTGCACAAGACAAACAAGATAAACAAGACAATAAAATATCAGCACAAGCAACAACCTCAAGCGCGCCCTTCAATCAGAAAGACAAAAACCAGACTTACGCTGGGGGCTGCGCTGGGGGCTGCTCCTCGGAGCGGCAGGTTGATCCGGCAAGCTTGCCGCTGGCGCGTCTCCGGTCGCCGCGGCGGGCGAGTCGTCTTCGACCTCAACCATAGGGATCTTGGCCCGCTTCGCCATCCGCTGGGCCAGGGTCCTGAAAGCAAGGCAAGAACAAGATCAGAATCATCAAGAAAAATCAAGACAAAATCGAAGAAGTTACAAATTGCAAATACTTACTCCTCTTCCTCGTCGTCGTCGAAGCTGAGGGCGGAGAAGTCGAACTCCACCTGAGGTGCTCCCGCGCGAGGAGCGGGAGGAGAAGGCTCCCTCGGGCGCTTGGCGGTCTCCGGGGCTGGGGGCTGCGAAGACCCAGCCTCCGTTGACGCCGAGGCCCGAGGAGCAGGAGGAGCGGCCGCTTCGCTCCGGGAGGATCCCCCTCCGCTTGGCGCGGGTGCGCGGGGCGCCTCCGTCGCGGCTTGGCTCGCCCTGGTGGCGCGCGTCGCCCGGCGAGCAGGCTGCTGTCGAGGCGCCTGCGTCCTCGTTGCTGTAGCCGCCTTGCGGAGGCGTTTCCTCGGTGGTTGCGTAGGACTTGCCGGAGGCGGGGAGTTCTCTGAGGACGAGGAGGCGTCGTCGTCAAGTCCCAGAGATCCGCCGGTGTCTTCATCGGCCTCGACGTCCTCCTCCTCCTCCCCGGCAGGCTCGCTGGGCCCAGCGCCGCGCCCGACAGCCTCGCTCCCTCCGGCGGTCCCGCTCCCTCCGGCGGCCCCGCTCCCTCCGGCAACCTCGCTCCCTGCGGCGACCTCGCTCACAACCCCGGGTATCCCGGAAAGCCTCAGGGAAGGAACCCCGGCAAACTCCTCGGGCGGAAGCTTGAGCAGCCTGCGGATTTCTGCCTCCTCTGCTTGGCACGCCTCGTCCGCGGCCTGCGCCTCGTCGACGGTGAATCCGAAATCTCCCGCCGCTGCAGCTGCGGCGGCCTCTTCCATCCTGGAAGCAATGTAAGCTATGTCCCGGGCCGTAGTGGCCCGGGTAAGGCCCCTGTTCTCCTCGGGGTTCTTGGGCACCTCGACCAGGTTGTCGAAGAAGCTCAGCACTGTATCTGGCGGAGGCTCGATCCAGGTGGGGACGATGCCATGGGAGTCGCACTCCGGCATCATCGCGCGTTAGGAGTCACAGGCGATGATGTTGCACAGCGGCACCACTCCCTTGGCGGGTCTGAACCACTCCGGATGGGCCGCGTCGTGCTTGAAGAGCTCTCGGACCATTCCTTTCAGCTCCAAAGCAGTAAAATTGAAGTTCAATCCACAGCGCAGCCTCATGATATCCGCCGCGTTGCCAAATTCCCAGGCGGGCCTTTTCCTCTCTTGTAAAGGGGCAATGCGGCGGCGGAGGAAATCTGCCCCAACCTCTCCGATGGTCAGATTAGCTACCCGGAGACGGATAATCCTGACAAGGGCGATACTGAGCTTGTTGTCCTCCGGGGCTAATTCACTCCAGTTCCTGCCACGCACTATGGCTGTTGTGCGCGGCGCAGTGAAGGGCTCCGGCTTGTCCTCTACTACCCAGCAGCAATCTGCACGCCATTCTTCCCACTTGCGCGGAGTTCTCCCTTCAGGTATGAATCCTTCTTGTTCAACCGGAAGATCCAGGAGATGCCGCCGGAGAGGGGAGCGCCAGCCTCTACTCTAGGCATAAAGAAATGGCGAAAAAGTGCTACGTTTGGATGGATCCCAACATAGTTTTCGCACAGATGTGCGAAAACAGCCATCGTAAGGATGGCGTTGGGGGTAAAGTCTAGGAGGTGGAGGCCATATGTGTTCATAATGTCACAGAAAAACTCCGAATACGGAGGGCACAATCCACAGTGGAAGAAAGCAGCAAAGAAGAAATACCCGCCGGGAAACAAATCTCTGGCGACGGCGGGGAAGGCTCTGGTGCGAGGATGAGCTTTGGTCTCCCCGGACCAGAACAGATAGTACTTGTTCCGCAGCTCCTTCGCGCTGAGCCTCGGCGCGAAGACCACATTCCTCTTCAGCAGGGCGGCAAGCTTCGCCGCCTGCTCGGATTTCTCCTTCTTGGCCTTGTCCGCTTTCGCCTTCTCGCTCTTCGGAGCCATGGCGGAGGTAGTGAGGGAAGAGGCGAGGAGCTCGACGGCGCCGCGGATGCGGAAGACAGCGGAGGAGGGGTGGAGGCGAGGAGCAGCGGAGGATTTCTGGAGGATGAAGACGCAATGAAGACGAAGGAGGGAAACTGCCCCTGCTTCCTCTGCTTTTAAGGGGGAAGTGGGGGACGCTCCGCATTTCCCATTAAAGAACGAGGCCACGATCTCTCCCACGACGCCGCAATCGACGCGTGCCGTTAGGGAGGAGCGCGGCGGATGCGGAAGGGGATACGGCCTGCCGTGGGCCGCGTGTGCCCGTGCACTGTTTTGGGCCTGGCCCAACAGCGCTCGGCACCGTGTGTGGCCCAGGCCCGGGGGCTCCTGTCGGTGTACTAAGATAGGGGTACCTTAGTACTCCAAATTGTGCACGGGCAGTAGCAGCTTCCCGCGGCAGGGTTTACCACGTGCTCGCCGGAAACTTTTTCGGTCCTTATAAAGCCATTCAAGAACAAAGTATACAAGACAGAAGATCAAGACCCCGGCAAGTGGAGCTTGCCGGGAAGGCCGTGCCAGGCTCAAGATTACCATATCAACGCAAAGACCCTGGCAAGAGGAGCTTGCCAGGAAGGCCAGAAAACAGCATCTCAGAAGACATGTCGTGGCGCATCGCGGGCCCCGGCGGGACCCGGGGAGCGACAAGCTTCCGGGCCCGGCAAGATCATGGCCCCGGCAAGGTGCTTGCCGGGGAGCACTATGCTGTGTGCCCGCGCTCCAGCTCATTGACCCACGCGTCGCCCTCGGGCCCTTCCAGGGACGCGTGGCGGGTGGCTGTGTAGCCTGGGGGACACGGTGGCCAGCCACGGTGATGAGGCTACCGCCGTTGCGAACGGAGAGGCATGGACAGACGCTTTTGGGGTCGACGGTGACGGGCATTTAATGCCCTTGTCCCCCACTGTCAAGGTTAGGTGAAGACCACTGTTCATCCACTGTTCACGCACTATTCCCGCACTGTTACAACTACCACCAAAGTTACAATTTTGCCCTCCTCTATGTTGACACCTGTCAGTGACCCCTTGAGCTATAAAAGGAGGCCCATGCACAACGTAGAGGGGGTTCGGAACCTAGACATCTCTCTTGCTCGGTGCAGCTAGCTCTTCAAGCTCCCGAGCTCAAGAACTCAATACAATCCAAGCAGGAGTAGGGTTTTACGCGTCCGCGCGACCCGAACCTGGGTAAACTGCCCGCGTGCGCTCTTCGATCTGCTCTTCGTGCTCCCTCCGCTCCCTTACCGCAACGTAGAAGGGGCTCCGGTCCCATAGGTGCTCGTGGGAGGACAGTTTCCCCCGACAAGAAGGTTTTGAAGCGGGCTGTTAATACAGTGGAACCGGCGACACCGCAATTTCTTCGATGGTCGGAGCAGCCCATTGTTTGGAGCAGAGAAGACCACCCAATGCGGGTGGATAATCCGGGCCATTTAGCCTTGGTGGTAGCACCTCAAGTGGGAGGTTACAAATTTACTAAGGTTCTCATGGATGGTAGTAGCAGTATCAATATCTTATATTATGAGACTTTCCGTCGTATGGGTTTGACAGATAAAAAGCTAAGGCAATCAAACACAGTGTTTCACGGAGTGGTCCTAGGTAAGTCAGCTTATCCGGTTGGAACAAATTGACTTGGAAGTTACCTTTGGAAACGAATATGATTCCAGGTCAGAGATGATCACTTTCGAAGTCGTCAAGATCAAAAGTCCATATCATGCTCTTTTTGGAAGGACGGTTTATGCTAAGTTCATGGCTAGGCCGTGTTATGTTTATTTGCAGCTTAAAATGCCGGGTCATAAAGGCACGATCACGGTTCACGGAAGTCGCAAGATAGCAGTGGAATGTGAGGAAGGTGATGCAGCTTATGCAGAAGCAGTATGTGCCACAGAAGAGTTGAAATTTTATAAAGATAATGTTGATCCGGCAGATATGACTCCGCTGAAGAAGCCAACTACCGAGCATGATCCGGCGTTGAAGTTTAAATCAGCTGAAGAGACCAAGCAAGTTGATTTTGTGCCTGGGGATTCATCCAAGCAATTCACTATTAGTGCTAACCTTGATCCCAAATAGGAAAGCGCGCTCATCGAGTTCATCCGTGAGAACCGGGATATCTTTGCATGGAAACCTTCTGACATGCCAGGTATACCGAGGGAACTCGCTGAGCACAAGTTAAACATTGATTCGAAGTTTAAACCGGTTAAACAGTATCTGCGCCGCTTCAACGAAGAGAGGTGCAAGGCTATAGGAGAAGAAGTGGCCAGACTTTTGGCCGCAGGGTTCATAGTGGAAGTTTTTCATCCGGAGTGGTTGGCTAATCCAGTGCTGGTTTTAAAGAAGAATGGGAAGTGGAGGATGTGTGTGGACTACACGGACCTCAATAAAGCTTGCCCAACTGATCCTTTTGCTCTACCTCGCATCGATCAGATCATCGATGCCACAGCAGGGTGTGAGTGGCTAAGTTTCTTGGATGCATATTCAGGGTATCACCAGATCAAGATGGCAGTGGAAGACCAAGAGAAGACAGCTTTCATAACTCCTTTTGGTGCTTTTTGCTATGTATCTATGCCTTTTGGGCTTAAGTGTGCACAGGCAACTTATCAGTGTTGCGTTCAGAATTGCCTGAAGGGGCAGATAGGGAGGAATGTACATGCCTATGTGGATGACATTGTGGTCAAATCAAAGAAAGAAGGAACAATGATAGAAGATCTTAAGGAAACCTTTGATAATCTTCGGGCTTATAAGATGATGCTTAATCCGGAAAAATGTGCCTTTGGTGTTCCGGCAGGTAAACTACTGGGGTTTTTGGTCTCGAACAGAGGAATAGAAGCTAACCCAGAGAAGATCAAAGCCATCACATCTTTAACTAAGCCGGTTTGCATCAACGACGTTCAGCGCATAGCTGGCCGGATCACAGCGTTAAGCTGGTTCATCAGTCGCTTGGGAGAGAAGGCGATCCCACTTTACCAGATGTTGAGGAAAACAGACCGGTTTATCTGGAGTGATGAGGCAAATGCAGCATTTGAGGATCTGAAACAGCAACTAGCAAAACCACCGGTTCTAGCTGCTCCTATTGACAAGGAGCCTTTGCTGTTATACGTTGCTGCTAACACACGGGCAGTCAGCGTTGCAATTGTGGTTGAGCGCAAGGAAGCAGGGAAGGAGTACCCGGTTCAGCGCCCGGTTAATTATGTGAGTGAACTACTCATTGAGTCCAAGCAGAGATACCCTCATTGGCAGAAATTAGTATATGGTGTGTTCATGGCGAACCGGAAACTGAAGCACTATTTCCAAGGACATCCAATAACTGTGGTTAGTTCAGCTCCGTTGGGGGATATAATCCAGAACAGGGAAGCTACAGGCAGGGTAGCAAAGTGGGCCATCGAGCTCAGCCCGCATGAGTTGAAATATGTACCACGCATTGCTATAAAATCTCAGGCATTGGTAGACTTCATCAATGACTGGACAGAGTTGCAGACTCCTGAGGAGAAGCCGGATCTTACTTATTGGATGATTCACTTTGACGGTTCAAAACAGTTGGAGGGCTCGGGGGCTGGAGTTGTCTTAACTTCCCCCAGAGGTGATAAATTTTGCTATGTCCTCCGTTTATTATTTCCTTGTACTAATAATGCAGCAGAATATGAAGCATTACTTCATGGTTTGCGGCTAGCAAAGGAGATGAACTTGAGCCGGGTTAAGTGCCTGGGTGACTCAGATCTAGTGGCACAGCAAGTTTCTGGCAAGTGGGATTCAAGAGATCCCCTCATGGCGGCTTATAGACGAGAGGTTGAAGCAGTCGCAGGATACTTTAAGGGATATCAGGTGGATCATATAGACCGGCGGAAGAATGAAGCGGCTGACACTCTAAGCCGGCTAGGGTCGCAACGTAAACCGGTGCCACCAAACACCTTTTTGGATGAGTTGCACAGTCCGTCGGTTCAGATACCAACGGAAGAAGACCTAGCTGTTCCGGACCCAGAGGCACAGTTAGTTGCAGCACTCCATATTATTCCGGATTGGACGCTACCCTATTTGGCATACCTGAGCCGAGGAGAGTTGCCAGATGACGAAGAGGAAGCACAACAGATAATCCGGCGCTCTAAGTCCATGACAATTGCAAACGGAGAACTTCACCATTGCAGTACTTCTGGAGTATTTCAGCGATGTGTGTCAGCTGAGGAAGGTTGTGAGATTCTTCGTGAGATTCATGAAGGGGATTGTGGTCATCATGCCGGCTCAAAATCTTTGGTAGCTAAGGCATTCCGACATGGTTTCTATTGGTTAACTGCTCATGCAGATGCGGCAGATCTGGTCCGAAAGTGTGACGCTTGTCAGAAATTCTCAAGACGTGCCCTGGTTCCGGCACAGGAACTCTGGATGATACCAATAACTTGGCCGTTCGCAACTTGGGGGCTTGATATGGTTGGGCCTTTCAAGCGATCCCAAGATCAGAAAACTCATCTACTGGTGGCAGTAGACAAGTTCACAAAGTGGGTTGAAGCGGAGCCTATAAGCAAGTGTGATGCGGCGACGGCAGTCAAATTCATCAAAAAAGTAATTTTCCGGTTTGGCTTCCCACACAGCATCATCACAGACAATGGTACTAACTTATCTAAGGGTGAGATGAAGTAATTTTGTTAAAGAGAACATATTCGCTTAGACGTATCTTCTGTGGCTCACCCCCAAACCAACGGTCAGGCCGAAAGGGCAAATCAGGAGATTTTGCGAGGTATCAAACCCCGGCTTATGACACCTTTGCAGAGAACCCCGGGATGTTGGGTTGAGGAATTGCCATCTGTTCTTTGGAGTATTAACACTACACCAAACCGGTCTACAGGCTACACGCCTTTCTTCATGGTTTATGGTGCTGAAGCAGTTCTTTCGAGTGATATACGTCATGACTCACCAAGGGTAACGGCCTATGTGGAAGCAATCAACGAGGAGTCAAGACAGGACAGTTTAGACTGGCTGGATGAAGAGCGTGATATAGCTGCAGCACGATCGGCGATTTATCAACAAGACTTGCGCAGATATCATAGCCGCCGGATTAGATCAAGGACGTTCCAGGAGGGTGACTTGGTACTCCGGCTCATCCAAGATCAAACAGATATGCACAAGCTATCCCCACCCTGGGAAGGGCCCTTTGTGGTTAGCAAGAATCTGCACAACAGCTCATATTACTTGGTGGACATTTGGGAACACAAGGACTCACGGACATCAGAAGAGGAGACGAAGAGGCCATGGAACATCGCCCATTTACGGCCATATTATACTTGAGCTACGTGCTCCAATGTATCCTATGTATATATTATGAGTAATGAATAAACTGGCACCCTCGGTAAACCGGGGGCTTAGCCCTTTTTCCATCTGCAAAAAATCTTGTGAAAGCAACCCATATACATACAGGTTTATTATCAGATACCATATTTCAATATATTGGCCGGTTTAGAAATTGATTTTTTGCAGAGTATGCAAAGGAGCAATAAAACTCTCAAGAACATGAGATCATATCCGGTTCAAGGAGAGAAGGCTTTGCAAATTACCCACCGGTTCAGGAGGAACCCTGGAGACCCTCTGAAAAGTTGGATAAATCCACGTTCAGTGATTGGTTTACATTGACCCACCGGTTCAGGAGGAACCCTGGAGGCCCTCTGGGAGTGGTATCACCTACTCCCAGTGATCGGATCAGTTTTCTAAGTTCTATCGACCCTCTGAAAAGTTGGATAAATCCACGTTCAGTGATTGGTTTACATTGACTCACCGGTTCAGGAGGAACCCTGGAGGCCCTCTGGGAGTGGTATCATCTACTCCCAGTGATCGGATTAGTTTCATAGTTCTATCGGCCCTCTGAAAAGTTGGATAATGCCACGTTCAGTGATTGGCTAGGCCCTCTGGGAGTGTTGGCTAATCCACGTCCCAGTGATTGGCTCAGTTTTTATTTGCGGTTCTTTCGGCCCTCTGAAAAGTTGGATAAATCCACGTTTAGTCATTGGCTAGGCCCCCTGGGAGTGTTGGCTAATCCACGTCCCATTGATTGGCTGAACCTTGCTTTGAGCCTGGCAGCTCTTAAAAAGCCTCAACTACATGGTCTTATTTGCAAGATTTGCATCTTTTTTGTGCTTGTGTTTTATAGCCCTTTTAAACCGAATTGGAACAGCTACAGAAGCTGACCATATATCTATGAAGTGAAAAGTCTGGATCATGAATACCAGCATAAGTAAACCGGCGTTCATTAAAACCCGGATCGTATATCAGGCAAAGGCTACGGCTTTCCGAACAAAGTCTTGAAGAAACAAGATGAACCGGATTTGTCATTAACATGGACCGAAGAAATTCGGGTTTCTACTTAGATCCATGAAGGTCTTCATAAAGTGATTTTAAAGGTCCTAACCGGATTAAGAATACGGAGCATATATAAATCTCAGGTATCAAAGGTCATTTTTAGTATAAAGATATCCTTATCTGACGTTTTAAGAGAACAGTTTAATCCGTCCAGTGGTAAGCCACTAGGACATATTTTCAATATTTTTTCTGCGGGAGCAGAGGATATGGAAGGCAACCAATATCAGACAACACATCAACCGGCAAGTATTTCATAAAGACAAAATATCCGGATTGAAGCACATCAAGTTTCAGCTAGCCTATTACAAGGCATAGCAAGCCCAACGGATTGGAAACATTGTTTGGCAAAACATAGATTATGATTACAGCAATAAAATTCGAAGTTATGCTTCTCCTTGCTGAGACGGCTGGCCATCGCCTTGATCCGGAACATCTTCATCCTCGTGAAGCGGTTGGAAGTCCGGCGCACGCCAATCAATCTTCGTCAAGGCCCGGAAATACACCTCATCGTTGATAAGTTCAGCAGGATCAATGTCAGGAGCAAAGGTGTGAGGACGAACCGGCGGAATTAAGTTGACGGTATCATAGACCGGTCGCTCCACCCGCTCATTCTGCAAATTATATCCTGGATGATATCGGGACAAATCAGATTCAGCTGCGAGCTTGCTGGCAAGGGGACGCATCTCCTTCGTCAGGGCATAGAGATCCTTTTCAGTAAAGGCTGAACCGTCATCTTTTGTATCTGGAAATCCGGTTAAAGCCTCCTCCGGATCAAGATCCGGGACCCAAGCCTTAGCCCTAGTAATAGCCAGAAGAGCACCACCCCGAGCGGCAGACTTCTTGACTTCTTCAAGACGAGCCGGCAAAACCGATAACTTATTCAAAGTGTCTTGGATCGTCGTAGAGCCGGTTTACCAAAAGAAGTGGCACCGATGATCCTCTGAGTACCAGAGTACAGCTGCTCGACCAAGGTGTAGCATGCGTTAAGTTTCTTCCGTAAGTCATCCCCAAGATGGGGCACACGGCGGCCTGCACACAACTATTATAGTTAAACCGGCGCAAAATGCAGATTACAAAAATAGAAGCAGGAGTTCAGATTATACTTACCAAAAACAGCAGAGGTCATCAAGTCAATTTGCCGTCTTAATCCGGACAATTCTTCTGTTACCGGATTAAGCACTCCTTCAGCATCTTGAACCCGCTTCTCCAGATCTTTCTTCTGGACCTCAAAAGCGGTCCGCTCTTCTTCAAAATATTTCTTCAGGTCTTCAGCAGTCTTTAAACTCACATGAAGATCTTTTTTCGCCTCTGAAGCGGCAGATTCTGTGTCCGTAAGACGGCTACGAAGTTCATTAATTTCAATAGCATTCCGGTTCAACTCAGCCTGCAGGCACAGTTAAAAAGCAAGAGGTAAAAATCAGACAAGTCTCAAGCACACAAACAAGTTGTCTACTTGACACTTGGGGGCTAATGGCAGTTGAAGCGGTAAACAACAACAATTCAAAGTTACAAGTCTCAAGCACACAAACAAGTTGTCTGCTTGACACTTCGGGGCTAATGTATGGTTGAAGTATTATCAGCAATTTTTACAAGTATCAAATACATAAACAAGTTATCTACTTGATACTTGGGGGCTAATGTAAAGGTCAATGGTTCAATCTATAAAGTTCCGGTTCACCTTCAGCACGCAGCTAAACCGGAACTTGGGGGCTGTTATGAGATAGAGACACATCAAAAGAACAAAGACAGAAGAAGAGGTTTACCTCATATTTTTCCCTCATTAAGTTAACCAAGCTGGCTTCATAATCCCGGCTGCTGTGGAGCCGGTTCAGATACCCGGAGTAAATTTCTTGAGCGCTCATATCAGAAAGACTAGATATCTCAGTGTTCCATTTCCCCTTTTCTTGAGATAGCTTTTCCGTTTTAGCCGTATGTTTGGCTAAAACGGTAGGCTCAGCCGGAGCAACAAAGGCAGCCCCAGTTACCACAACATCAGGAGAGGCAGGTGCATTTGGGGGAGTGGCAGTATGAGCCGGATTAGGAGACGCCGGATTGATCTGAGGAGAGTTAACCCGGGCCGGACTTGGTGGATTATGGGCGTCTTCAGCAGTACGATTTTCAGGAGCAGAGATGTGAACTGTAGGCGCAGGGTCTTCAAGAGGAGCTACGGGCTCGCCCTCTGAAGGAACAGTGGTTGACGGATTAGCAGCCGGATCATCTGCAGTGGGCTCGGTAGTAGGTTTATTTGCCTTGGGCTTCTTGCTGGGTTTTGGTTTGCTGGAAAAGTATACAAAATGAGTTAACATTATAAAGCAAAAGGGATCATAAACCGGAAAAGGTGAGGAAAGTTACCCTGGGACGGTTTTCAATGGAGGAAGCTGTGTGGCGGTCGATTCACCAGAAGAGGACAGTGGAGTTTCCTGATAATCAGGGTCAGACAGTTTAAGAGGTTTTCGGATAAGCCCGGCCTTGGGATGAAGGGGAGTCGGAGAAAGTATCACCTCAGCACGGCGCTTTCGAGCCGGAGTTAAAGAAATCCCGGATGATTCCACCGCCAGGCCGCTGTGGCGAGTGGTCCGGCGAAGAGCTTCGTGCTGCTGCTTCTTCAAAACAAAATTAGGATCCAACTGAGCATAAGGGTGAGAAAATTGGTATTTCCAGACGGTCCGACGACTTTTTTGTGGAAGAGGTTCTGAGTCAGAGGAAAGAATGGTTACCTCAACTTCGGCCGGATTATCACCTTCAGGTAACTCCCGTGGAAAAGTTATCATTAGATACATTTATAAGTACAGGAAAGTAAAATCTAAACCAGGTTAAAGCATACCTTAGAGTCCGGATCATCATCTTCAGTGGGAGAACCGGCGTCAACAGCTGCTTTCCTTTTCTTATTTGCAAAGGTTTTCCGGCGAACTTGTTTGCCGGTTTTCTCCTGAGGTTTTCTCTTCCAGAAAGGGTCATCAGCCTAATCAAAAGAAAGAAAGACAGTTGAAAAGGTGGTTTAAAAGAAACGGATTACAAATACAGGGTAAAGGGGAACTTACAGCAGGCGGTTTGTTTTTCTTATAATATGGAGCTAACCGGACCTTGTTGCAGTCTACCAAAGAAACATTGAGAATTTTCTTGGCTGATTCTATAACTTCCGATTCAGAAAGCTTTTCCTTGGTAAACCTTTGAGGATCATCCGGTTTGCCAGAATATTTGCACATTAGCTGCGATCGCCGGCTCAGGGGGAGGATGCTCCAAGACAACCAACAGCGTAGAAAGTCAGTTCCGATCAAACCATTAGCCATGAAAGCTCTTAACTTGGAGAGCTGTGATGAAAACCGGGTCCGTTCAACAGCGCCGAGCCGTTGTGGTAAAGGATGATTCTCCAGAATACGGGTTTCACGGTAACCCGGCAGAGGGTTCTCCCCTTCAGGAGAAGTGTCAATGCAGTAAAACCAGCACTTATTCCAGTCTTTTGGGTGAGTGTGTAAAGCGGCGTGAGGAAAAACCACGTCTCTCCTCTTCTGAATACTAACGCCACCGAGCTCTTGAAGTGGTCCGCTGGTAAACTTGGTGCACCGATTTAAATGAAAGAAGTCCCGGAACAGATCGACGGACGGTTCTTCCTGCAGATATACCTCTGAAAACACTTGGAAGTCACAGATGTTTGAAACAGAGTTGGGTCCGATATCCTGAGGGTGCAGTTGGAAAGCAGCAAGGACATCCCGAAAAAACTTTGAACCGGGGGGAGAGAAGCCTCGAGATATATGATCAAAGAACACAATGACCTCCCCAGACCTGGGAGTAGGGGGACATTCATTACCCGGGGCCCGCCACTTTAAAACAGACTGAGGTCCTAACGTGCCAATTTCAGAAATCTTGATCAAATCGTCCTCAGTAATGATAGAAGGAACCCAATCGCAGGAGACGTACTGCTTGGCCATTGCAACGAAAAGGCAAGGTACTGGAAAAGATAAAGTGCAGAAAACGGATTATGAAAATACAGCAGTATAAACCGGAAATTATCTATGAAAGTTACGCAACGGTTTAACTGAGGACTAATGGCATGGTTAAACCGGCAATTACGACAAGCTACACCATTTCCGGTTAATGGCAGTTGAAGGGGAACGGCTAAACCGTCGCGTTTAAATTATAGAGTTTCGCAAGAACAGGGCATATCAGTTTAAACCGGAACATACTTAGCAGATCTACCAAGGAGAAAAACAGGTTTTTAAAAGACAGCTAAGGAGGAATAGATCTGAGCATACTAGGAAAAGAGAAACAAATGTAAGAGTATACGGGAAGGAACTGCAAGGACCTTATACTAAGCGGATAAATCTACAGGCTAGACAGGAACGACGGAGATCTGAAGTATTTAAAGCAGGATAAAAGTACAGTTTAAAGGGCAAGATCTGAAGGTGAAGGTTACTAGAAATCATTGGCTTAAGATCAAACAAGGTGAAGCTTCTATTAAGGCTCTAATGGCGGAGGCGTGGGAAGAAACCCTAGAAGTTGCAGGCTGATAATGGAGAAGAAGGACGTACCTGGAGCGGCAAGGATCGGCGGCGGAGGTTCTCTGGTCAAGCTCAGGGTGATGCAGCGGCGGGCGAAGGACTTGGATCCAGCAGTTGACGGCGGCGGTTTGAGCTCGGGCGACGATGAAGTTGGGCGACGGAGGAAGAAGACGGAGCAGGAAGAAGATAACGAATGGGGATAGCAGTATTTATAAAGGAGAGTCAGATCTGAAGCGACAGGTGCGGGAATCGAGGAGGCAAAAAATCAGATAAATATCCTCTGACGCCTCGATTCTCGGGATAACCATTAAAACAAGCTACAGTACAGCTCGCGGCGTTAAATGCGGAGATGATGTCACGGTCAGATTTAATGACCCCTGAGGATGACGTCAGAGCCAGTTTATAAGGATGTGATGACAGAAGAAAATTATACAAGAGAAGATTGATATGAACAAGTTCAAATCATTCTGGGGCCTAATGTCAGGGATATGACTAGCAGGTATAAACCGGCTAGTATAAACCGGCTTTGTTAATATTATATTGGTTTGTAATATTTAGTAAAAGCTACGGCCCATAAGATCTTAGGGCCCATGTATAGAATTAAGGTTTGTAAACCGCCCCGTGATGTAACTTGAGAGATAAGGAAGAAAAGACAGAGACCGAGGCGGACACAGAAATGAGCCGGCCTCGGGACTCTGTAAACCGGACCAGGCGTACCCTCTATATAAAGGGGCGACCCGGCGATGGTTCAGGGACAAGCAACAATCAACCCGTCGAGGCACAGGCAAGCGAATCAGCTCCCTGTAATCCGACGCCCAAGCAATACCAAACCAACTAGACGTAGGCTTTTACCTTCATCGAAGGGGCCGAACTAGTATAAACCTTTTGCGTCCTTTGTGTGCTATGAACCCCTTCAAGCTAACCCGTGCGATGGTTCCATCATCAAGTCCGCTAAACCGGACATCTGCCGTGCTATTTCCACGACAGTCAGGGTGGTTACAACAACCAAGGCAATCAGCAGCGCCAGCAGCAGCAGCAATCCGGATATCAGAGTAATCTGAAGGAGCTAAGCAGTGGACAGTATCATGTTTTCATCACAAGTTTGTGCAAACAAGATCAAAAGGTTATGAAGCGGGCAGTACACGCAGTTGAACCGGCGACGCCACGTTTTTTTTACGTTGGTCGGAACAACCTATTGTGTGGAGCAGAGAGGATCACCCGCCACGGGTGGATAATCCGGGCCAATTGGCCCTAGTGGTGGCACCACAGGTGGGTGGTTACAAGTTCACAAAGGTACTCATGGACGACGGCAACAGTTTCAACATCTTATACTATGAGACTTTCCGGCATATGGGGTTGACAGATAAGATGTTGAGACAGTCCAACACAGTATTCCATGGAGTGGTGTCAGGTAAATCGGCTTACCCAGTTGGGAAAATTGATCTGGAAGTCACCTTTGGGGATGAGCAGGATTCTAGGTCAGAGACAGTGACCTTTGAGGTCGTAAAGATCAGGAGCCCATATCATGCTCTGTTTGGGAGACCGGTTTACGCCAAGTTCATGTCTAGACCATGCTATGTTTATCTACAACTAAAGATGCCGGGTCACAAGGGAACCATCATGGTTCACGGAAGTCGCAAGATCGCATTGGAATGCGAGGAAGGAGACGCAGCTTATGCAGAAGCAGTGTGTGCTACGGAGGAGTTGAAATTCTACAAAGACAATGTTGATCCGGCAGATATGTCCCCGTTAAAGAAGCCAACCACAGAGCATGATCCGACATTGAAGTTTAAATCAGCAGAGGAAACCAAGCAGATTGACTTTGTGCCAGGAGACTCATCCAAGCAGTTCACTATCAGTGCTAAGCTAGACCCCAGATAGGAAAGCGCGCTCATCGAGTTCAACCGTGAGAACCGGGATATCTTTGCATGGAAGCCTTCTGACATGCCAGGTATACCGAGGGAACGCGCTGAGCATAGTCTTAATATTGATCCGAAGTTTAAACCGGTCAAGCAGTATTTGCGCCGCTTCAATGTAGAAAGGCGCAAGGCTATAGGTGAAGAAGTGGCCAGGCTTTTGGCCGCAGGATTCATAGTCGAAGTGTTTCATCCGGAGTGGTTGGCTAATCCGGTACTGGTGTTAAAGAAAAATGGAACGTGGAGGATGTGTGTGGATTACACAGACCTAAACAAGGCTTGCCCAACTGATCCTTTTGCTCTCCCCCGTATTGATCAGATTATTGATGCTACGACAGGATGTGAGCGGCTAAGTTTTTTGGATGCATATTCAGGGTATCATCAAATCAAGATGGCAGTTAAGGACCAGGAGAAGACAGCTTTCGTAACTCCCTTTGGAGCCTTCTGCTATGTATCCATGCCCGTTGGGCTCAAGAGTGCCCAAGCAACTTATCAGCGTTGCATGCAGAACTGTTTCAAAGGACAGATCGGAAAAAATGTCCATGCTTATGTTGATGACATTGTGGTGAAATCAAGGAAGGAGGAGACGCTAATAGAGGATTTAAAAGAAACCTTTGACAACCTCCGGATTTATAAGATGATGCTTAGTCCGGAGAAGTGCGTCTTCGGTGTTCCAGCAGGCAAGCTCCTTGGATTCTTAGTATCAAACAGAGGAATAGAGGCTAATCCGGAGAAGATCAAGGCGATCACATCCTTGACCAAACCGGCTTGTATCAATGATGTCCAGCGCATAGCAGGCCGGATTACAGCGTTGAGCCGATTCATCAGCCGTTTGGGAGAGAAGGCAATTCCGCTTTATCAGATGCTGAAAAAGACAGATAGGTTTGTATGGAGCGATGCTGCAAACGCTGTGTTTGAGGATTTGAAGCGGCAATTAGCAGAGCCGCCAGTTCTTGCTGCCCCTGTTGACAACGAACCGCTACGGTTATACGTGGCCGCCAATGCCCGTGCGGTTAGCGTGGCAATTGTCGTGGAATGCAAGGAAGCAGGCAAAGAATATCCGGTTCAACGCCCGGTTTACTACATCAGTGAGGTTCTCATTGAGTCAAAGCAAAGGTATCCGCACTGGCAGAAGCTGGTATACAACGTGTTCATGGCAAACCGGAAGCTGAAGCACTATTTCCAGGGCCACCCAATCACTGTTGTCAGCTCAGCTCCGTTGGGGGATATAATCCAGAACAGAGAAGCCACTGGCAGAGTGGCGAAGTGGGCCATTGAGCTTAGCCCACACGGATTGAAGTATGTACCCCGTACTGCTATTAAATCCCAAGCACTGGTAGATTTCATCAATGATTGGACAGAATTGCAAGCACCAGAGGAGAAGCCGGATCATACATACTGGACTATTCACTTTGACGGTTCAAGGCAATTAGAGGGCTCGGGGGCTGGAGTCGTGTTAACTTCCCCACAAGGTGACAAGTTTTGTTATGTCCTCCGACTAATGTTCCCTTGCACTAACAATGCTGCTGAGTATGAAGCTCTCCTTCACGGCCTACGGATGGCTAAGGAGATGAACTTGAGCCGGGTCAAGTGCTTTGGTGATTCAGATCTAGTGGCGCAACAGGTGTTTGGCAAGTGGGACTCTAAAGATCCGCTCATGGCAGCTTACAGGCGAGAAGTTGAAGCGGTTGCAGGATATTTCAAAGGATATCAAGTGGATCACATAGACCGGCGGAAAAATGAAGCGGCCGATGCATTAAGCTGGCTGGGCTCTCAGCGTAAACCGGTTCCACCAAATACCTTCTTGGATGAATTACACAGTCCATCGGTACAGATACCATCGGAGGAGGATTTGGTTGTTCCTGATCCGAAAGCACAGCTAGTTGCAGCACTTCATGTTATTCCGGATTGGACACTCCCTTACTTGGCATACCTGAGCCAAGGAGAGTTGCCAGATGATGAGGTTGAGGCTAGGCAGATAATCCGGCGATCCAAATCTATGACCATCGTCAATGGAGAACTTCACCACCGCAGCGTTTCTGGGGCATTTCAGCGATGTGTATCATCGGAAGAAGGCTGTGATATTCTTCGAGAGATACACGAAGGAGATTGTGGTCATCACGCCGGTTCAAAGTCATTGGTAGCCAAGGCCTTTTGTCACGGGTTCTACTGGTTAACGGCTCATGCTGATGCGGAGGATCTAGTCCGGAGGTGCGATGCTTGTCAGAAATTTTCACGACGTGCTCATGTTCCGGCGCAAGAGCTACGGATGATTCCAATCACTTGGCCGTTTGCGACCTGGGGGCTTGATAGGTTGGGCCCTTTAAACGATCCCAAGATCAGAAAACCCACCTGTTGGTAGCAGTGGACAAGTTTACAAAGTGGATTGAGGCAGAGCCTGTCAGTAAGTGTGATGCGGCAACATCGGTTAAATTCATGAAAAAGGTAATTTTCCGGTTTGGCTTTCCACACAGCATAATTACTGATAATGGCACCAACCTATCTAAAATAGAGATGGAAGAGTTTTGCCAAAGGGAACATATTCGTCTAGATGTATCTTTAGTAGCTCACCCTCAATCCAATGGTCAAGCTGAGAGGGCCAACCAAGAGATCTTGAGAGGCATCAAGCCCCGGCTTATGGTTCCTTTGCAAAGAACACCAGGTTGCTGGGTTGAGGAGTTACCTTCTATCCTCTGGAGCATCAACACTACACCTAATAGGCCTATAGGTTATACGCCCTTCTTCATGGTATATGGTGCTGAAGCGGTTCTCCCTAGTGACATCCGGCACGACTCACCACGGGTGGCAGCTTATGTTGAAGCAGCTAATGAGCAAGCAAGACAAGACAGCTTAGACCGGCTGGATGAGGAACGGGACACAACAGCGGCACGATCAGCAATTTATCAACAAGACCTGCGCAGATATCACAGCCGCTGGGTTAAGACCAGGACGTTCCAGGAGGGGAATCTGGTGCTCCGGCTCATCCAAGACCGGATAGATATGCATAAGTTATCCCCACCTTGGGAATGACCCTTTGTGGTCAGCAAGAACCTAAACAACGGTTCATACTACCTGGTTGACGTTCGAGAGCATAAAGACTCACGTACGACAGAAGAAGAGACGAAGCGGCCGTGGAACATCGCTCTTCTGCGACCTTACTACACTTGAGCCATTGGCTTCGCTTCATGTATCCTGTACATATTATGATTAATAAATAAACCGGCGCCCCCGGTAAACCGGGGGATCAGCCATTTTCTTCGAATAGAAGTATCATATGGGAATTTGCTCAGGTGATATCCATATAAAGTTTATTTCTCTTGATATATATCATTTTCATCAAGAAAACAAATTGCTTTGATCTGTATATTTTGATATGCAGGACAATTATTTATTAAGGGACCAAAGAGGGTTTGTCGCACAGCGCAACTCAAACATAGGTACCCGGCCTCCTAAACCGGCGCCCTTGATACGTCAAGTATGGAGCCTGGCAGCTCGTAAAAAGCCTTGGAGCCTGGCAGCTCGTAAAAAGCCTAGGAGCCTGGCAGCTCGTAAAAAGCCTAGGAGCCTGGCAGCTCGTAAAAAGCCTGGAGCCTAGCAGCTCGTAAAAAGCCTAGAGCCTAAAGGCCGCTCATAAAAAGCCTGGAGCCTGGCAGCTCGTAAAAAGCCTCGATTTCGAGCCACGCAGCTCATAAAAAGCCTCGAATTTGGAGCCTGGCAGCTCGTAAAAAGCCTCGACTACATGGTCTTATTTGCCAAAAAAGCTTTGTTTCTGTGATTTTACAAATTTTGTTTTTAACCAAGTCTATTGATCCGGGATTAGCCAACTGCAAAGTTGACCATATATCGGCAAAGTTAAAAGTCTGGGTCATGAACACCAGCATGAGTTAAAAGTCTGGGTCATGAACACCAGCATGAGTTAAACCGGTGTTCATTATAACCCGGATCAGTCATCAGGCAAAAGCCAAGTAAAAGAGCCAAGAGCCTCATAAGCATCTACGCTTTCAATTATGCCTACCGGATTAAGGACGTCATGCACGTTTAATCAGAGGTATGATGTATCTTTGGTATAAAACAATTATTCCTTTGATATATATCTATTGGAGCAGGTTAATAGGTCCGGTGGTAAACCGCCAGGACATCTTTTTTAGCCTCATTCATGCAGGCACAGATAATATAAATAGATCAAGCATGGCAAAACAAAGAATTAAATTGGCAGACGCCAAGTCAAGCTGCGACATCCATATTGGGACAAAGACAATGTTCCAACTATCCTATTACAAGGCACCTGCAGGCCCGAATAGATTAAAGTTTTTAGCAAGAGTATTCAGCAACAACAAATTAAATCGGACGGTTTATGACTCTTCTTCACGCTACAAAGGCTGAGGGTCAGCTTGATCCGGGTCTTCTTCAGCTTCAGACAGTGGCTGGAAGTCAGGAACACGCCAATCAATCTTGGAGAGTGCGCAGAAATACATTTCCTCATTAATAAGATCTGACGGATCAATATCTGGAGCGAAAGTATGGCCACGAACTGGGGGGATCAGATTTTCAGTATCGTAAACCGGCCGCTCTACCCGCTCATTTTCTAAATCATAGGCCGGATGATACCTTGTCAAATCCGCTTCATCGGCTTACTGGCAAGCGGGCGCATGTCCTTAGTCAGAGCACGGAGTTCTTCGGCAGAGAAGATTGACCCGTCCTCTTTGTTGCTGGGATAACCGTTCATAGCCTCAGCCGGATCAAAGTCAGGGACCCATACTTTGGCCGGAGTCAGCGCCATAAGAGAACCAGCCCGTGCAGCAGACTTCTTCACCTCCACCAGACACACAGGCAGGACGGATAGCTTCCCCAAAGTGCCTTGGATGGCAGTTGGTGTTGGTTTGTTATGGGACATCGCACTAATAACCCTTTGAGCGCCGGAATAAAGCTGCTCCACCAGGGTATAAGAGGCCTTGAGTTTCTTTCGGACATCATCTCCAAGATGAGTTATGCGCCTCCCTGAAAACATTGGCCAAGGTAAACCGAAGCGGAACAAAATATTGCAAAGATAAAAACATATGCAGATGGGTACTCACCGAAGATAGCAGAAGTCATGAGTTCTATTTGCTGTCTTAAACCGGTCAGCTCCTGCGTAACCGGATTAAGGGCAGCTTCAGCGTCCTTTGCTCTTTTTTCAAGAGCATTCCTCTGCACTTCCCATGTGGACCACTCCACTTCAAAGTCCTTTTTCAATTTTTCCATGTTGGTCAAGGTAAGCACAAGTTCTTCCTTGGCTTTGGCGGAGGCAGTTTCATTAACAGCCAAGCTATTCCGGAGTTCAGTTACCTCCGAAGCCCTCCGGGTCAAGTCAGCCTACAAGGAAATCAAATGGATTAGAAAGACAGGTCAATCATGTCTCAAGCATATAACAAGTTATACACTTGACACTTGGGGGCTAATGTGCAATTGAAGTAACGAAAGAGGGTTTCAGACAAGTCCCAAGCGCATAAAACAAGTTATACCCTTAGCACTTGGGGGCTAATGTAAGTTCATTTTCAGATACAATGGAAGTCCCGGTTCACCTACAATGAAGCTAAACCGGCACTTGGGGGCTACTATGGCCTGAAGACAGGATTGCAAGAAACGCAAAAGAGAGACAAGTAAAAGGAAAGATAATTACCTCATACTTATCCTTCATCATATTAACCAATCCAGCTTCATACTCACGGCTGGTAAAGAGCCGATTCAGATACCCGGAATGAAGTTCCTGGGCACTCAACTGGGCATAGCTGGATAAGTCTGTGCTCCACTTGCCTTTGTCTTGTTGAAGTTTTTCCTCCTTGGCAGTATGCCTGGCCAAGATGACAGGCTCGGTGGGAGCAGTGAAGCCTAACCCGGTTATCTCAACATCCGTGGATGAAGCGACAGTTGGCTGGAAAGGGACAGCAGTAGGCGCCGGGCTGGCAGGAGCCGGGCTAGCCCGAGGAGGACTAACCCGGACAGGGCTAGCCGGTTCAGCAGCATTCTCCGCATTATCATCTCCCGGAGCAGCAATGTCATCATGATCCATAGGAATAGGGTCATCAAACTGAGCTCTAGGATTATCTTCTGGAAGGATAGCTGCTTCCGGATCACCGGCCGGTTCAGCGGTAGTGGTTTCAGCAGCCGCTTTGGTTGCTTTCGCCTTCATGCTAGGCTTCGGCTTTCTGGTAAAAATTGAAAGAACAATGAGAATTATGAAGTCAAAAACATGAAGGTAAACCGGATGTTTGAAAAATACTTACCCAGGCACGGTCTTCAGCACGGGGACCTGTGTAGCAGTTGACTCGCCGGAAGAGGGCAAAGGAGCCTCCTGATAGTTAGGATCAGATGGTTTAAGCGGTTTACGTATGAGGCCGGCTTTGGGATGAAGGAGAGTTGGAGAAAGTAAAACCTCGGAGGGACGCCTGCGAGCTGGCATAAGAGGTATTCCGGAGGACTCCACCACATGGCCACTATGGCGCGTGGTCCGGCGTGCTTCATGCTGTTGTTTCTTCAAAGGAAAGTTGGGATCCAATTGAGCGTAAGGATGAGAAAAGGGATATTTCCGGGACACCCGGCGGATTTTGGGGGGTAGCGGTTCTGAATCAAAAGAGAGAGAAATTACCTCAACTCCCGCCGCTTTACTTCCTTCCGCCAGATCATGCGGAAAGGAATTGTTAACATAAATATAGACAAAGGGAGGTTGAAGCATATAAGGTTTAATTCATACCTCCGAATCCGGATCATCCTCCTCAGGTTGTGAACCGGAGGCAGCAACATCTTTCTTCTTCTTGACAGCGTAAGTTTTCCGGCGTGGTTGCTTGGCCGGTTTATCTTGAGATTTCCTCTTCCAGAAGGGATCGTTGGCCTGTGCAGAAGATAGGAAAGAAATAGAAGACAATTGACATGGCCGGATCAAAACAAACAGGAAAACATCGGAAAGGACTTATTGCTGGCGGTTTATTGGTTTCGCAGAACAGAGCTAAACCGGTCCGGCTGCACTCCTCCAGAGGGATGTTTAGCATTTTCTTTGCGGATTCAGTAACTTCGTCTTCAGGAAGTATTATATCAATGTGGCGCTGAGGATCATCTGGTTTACCAGTATACTCGCACATCAGCCTTGAGCGCCGGCTCTGTGGAAGAATGCTCCAAGCAAGCCACCAGCGAACGAAATCGACTCCGGTTAAGCCGTTGACTACGAAGGCCCTGAGCTTAGAAAGTTGAGGGGAAAACCGAGCATGATCTGGGGCGCTGAGGCATTGTGGCAAGGGGTGATCCGTTGCTAGGCGATAGGAGCGGTAACCCAGCAGTGGGTTTTCTCCTTCAGGCGAAGTGTCCTTACAATAGAACCACGTTTGGTTCCATTCTTTGGGGTGGCTGTGAAGGGTAGCATGAGGAAAACTCACATCCTTTCTCTTTTGGATACTGACGCCACCCAATTCTTGATGCGGCCCGTCAGTAAACTCCGTCCGCCGGTTCAGAAGGAAAAAGTCTCGGAACAGATCCACGGATGGTTCTTCTTGAAGATATGCTTCTGAGAAGACTTGAAAATTGCAGATATTTGACATAGAATTTGGACCTACATCCTGAGGGTGGAGCTGAAAAGCGGCTAACACATCCCGAAAGAACTTTGAACCGGGAGGGCTGAAGCCCCGGGCCAGGTGATCAAGGAAAACAATGATCTCTCCTTCTTGGGGTGTAGGAGGACACTCCTTTCCTGGGGCCCGCCAGTGCAGAACTTCCTTAGGACCCAGAATACCGATTGAAGCAGCGTTTATCAAGTCATCCTCAGTGATCCGGGAAGGAACCCAGTTACAAGCCACAAATTGCTTGGCCATCGTGTCGGGTGGGGAAGTGCTGAAAAGTGCAGTGCAAAATCCGGTTTACCAATTGCTAAGGCATAAACCGGTGCATTCTATAAAGTTATGGGCCTAATTGTCGGTTTAAACAAGGGACTAATGGTATTACTAATCCGAAAGCAAATATGAGCGAAGCAGCTACCAGTTCATGATGATAGAAAAGGAAAGGTTAAACCGTCAATTATGGAATACGGGCTTACATCTAAACCGTCAGTAAAACATATGACATGCAAGTATGGCTGAACCGGGGAGATGAGCTACAGATCTAAAATATGAAGAAACAGTTTCCACAAAGAGCTGAGGTACATATAGATTTAAGGAGCAAGAAAAAGATGGAATAAGACGCAAGTAATATTCAGGAAGGGCCGCGAAGTTTCTCTACAGATTGAATCTAAAGCTGATAAAACTAGAGGAACTAGGGTTATAATGGCAGAGCGGAAACGCATGGATTTAGGTCGAAACTAAATAAATCTGAGTCTATGGCAAGGTTGACCTACGGGGACGAACAACAAAGCTTCAAGGGTTCATGGCGGAGCTACAGACGAAACCCTAAGAGTGAGATCTACAGGGAAGAAAGGGTACCTGATGAAGTAGAGGACGGCGGTGAGATTCTCTGGTGATGTTCAGGTTGATGCAGCGGCCTGGCTCGAGGACGACGACGAGCTCGGGGGGCGACGACGGAGCGTTGAGCAATGGAGACGGAGGAAGAAGAAGGCAGAAAGGGGGAAAGAGGTATACCCCAGCGGTATTTATAAGCCAAAGGGATGAAAACGGTAAGCGCGGGAATCCAGGAGGCCAAAGATTGCATAAAGATTGAGCTGTCGCCTCGATTTTCGGTGCGGCATTTAAGAAAGGTAACAAACAGATGCGAGCATTAAATGCGGAGATGATGTCACGACGGATTAAGGTGATTCCAGGGGATGACGTCATGACCGGTTCATGAAATAAATAAGTTGCAGAAAGAAGATTTGTACAAGATTTAGAAGACTGACATGAACAAGTTCAAATCAATCTGGGGCCTAATGTCAGGGATATTACTAGCAGGTATAAACCAGCTAGGAAGATCCCGGATTACACTAACAAGATTGTATCGTTACAAGCATGGTAGAATATGTACAAGAGGTTACAACCCATAGAGGTTTAGGGCCCATGTATAAGGCCCATGGTCTGTAAACCGTCATGTTATGTAATCTTGGGATGTAAGATAGAAAGAGTAGAGACCAAGGCGCACACATTTATGAACCGGCCTCGGGAGTCTGTAAACCGGACCGGGCGGCGCCTCCTATATAAAGAGACGACCCGGCAACGGTTTGAGGACAAGAAACAACAGCTCGAGACACAGGCAAGCGATTCGCTCCCTATTCATCGACGCACAAGCAATACCACACCAAACTAGACGTAGGCTTTTACCTTCATCAAAGGGGCCGAACTAGTATAAAAACTCCATGTGTCCTTTCTCCGCTTTAACCTCTTCAAGCTAACCCGCGCGGTGGCCTCACACCTAAGTCCCCGAAACCGGACATCTGCCGTGCTAATTCCACGACAGTGGGGTTATGTTTGACTCATAGGTAGTTCAGGATCTTTAGCGATCACTACTAGTTTGCGACCGTTTGCGTAGATGCTCATCTTATTCTTGTACTCGTAAGTTAGCCACCATATATTGCTTAGCCGCTGCTGCAACCTCGCCACTTAACCTCTACCTTCCCTTTGAGCTTTGCTAGTCTTGTTACCCATGGTTATGGGAATGCTGAGTCCTCGTGGCTCACAGATACTGCAACAACAGTTGTAGGTGCAGGTTTTCGATGATGTGACGTGAGAGCGATGTTACCTTTGTTGGAGTTCTTTCTTCTTCTTCTTCGTCAGTCTTGGGTTAGGTTCCGGGTCCGCAGCCTAGGATAACAGATGGATGTCGTTGTGCTTTTCATGTTTGCATCCGTATTCGGATGCCTTGTATTGATGTTTTTGTATTCATGTGACTTGTATGTACTGTGGTATCCCCCATGTATGTATGTAATGGTACGATGTAATGATATCCATTTTGCTAAGCGCCCAATGCGGTTGTGCCCCAATCACGTAAGTGTCACGTGATCGGGATAGAATTGCATCTTGGGCGTGACAAGTTGGTATCAGAACCTCGACAAACCATAGGAGCCCCCTTGATTGATCGTAGCTTGGCCGTTGTTGAGTCTAGCAGAAAACCCTTTTTGGAGTCTAGTTATATCGGAGAGTAGGAATTCTTTTTACTCCCCTGCCCCTTCGTCGCTCCGGTGAGGAAACTTGACGTAGGTGTTTTGAATTACACCTCTTCGTCTTCAAATTTTTTTAGGATCGCGCGGTTAGTTTTCGTTTGTTGCATTGTCAGTTCTTGTCATCTGGTGCATCTCTCGTCAAGTGGATTCGACCCTCTTCTTATTTGCAAGTTCATCCCTCTGTTCTTTTCAACCGACGGTGTTTTCCCCGTCTGAAGTGGTTTTCTTTTCCCACCCGCCCACCCCTTTCTTTTGGACTGGAGACCTTAATCGAGTATCCATCTGACTCGTGTGAATCCTTTGCTTCCTTTTCCTCAGTTATTCCAACTGGTGAATTCTCCTCCCGTTTGATATTCTTCACCTCTTCTTCTTTTCCGGTGGATTCAATTCAAGTATTCAGTGTTGTTCATATTCTTTCCCTTGGCTCAGATGTTTCCTCTTGCTCGTTTGCCTATCACCATTTAATTGCCCGGAGTTCCGAAGACATCTCTAGAGTTTCGTTTGTGTTCAAATTAATTCGAGGTTGTCACCTCATTCGAGTCTTTCAAATGTTCCACTGCATCGTTTCTCACTCGAGTAATCCTTTTCAATGGTAGTTTTCTTTTCGGTGGGCTCATAACCCACAGGTTTATTCCCAGGATCTTACCTGACTCTTCTAATTTCCCGGAGTATTCCCAAATTCTTTTCAATGTGTGACGTAAGAATGGATTGCATCAGTCACGTGCCTTCCAAAGTTCGTACGCAAATTCTTTTCATCATTGGTTTAACCTTTCTCTTTTAATTCTTCCGGAGTATTTCATGAATTCTTTTCTTTGTGTTCCTCCGAAGGTCATCATTTCAGAAGATTTCTTCGTTCTTAGTTTGCAACTTCGTCCTCCAAATATTCTTCTTTGATGCCTCTTCGTTCGTCTCATATTGTGTCCGGTGCTTCATCAAATATTCTTTAATCAGTTCGCGATCTCTTCGTTCTCTTGTATCTAAATTCCTCAAGTGCTTTATTCTTCCCGGCGATTCATTCCCTGGTATTCACCCAATTCAATTCTTCCCGGTGGCTTGTTCTTTTTCATCACTCGATTTTAATTCTTACGGTGGCTCGCTAAAGAGTTCTTTTCCGGTGTTATCATATCAATCCATTCATTTTATTCCAATCCTACCGGTGGTTCATGAAGATTTTTCGCAAGTTCACGATATATCGCTTTTTAATCTTTTCAACGGGAATAAGTAGTATGTGAATCCATTGCTTCTCATCAATTTAATTGGTGGAGTATAAGTATAACATAATTCTTATTCTTTTCATCAAGTTGATTTAACCCCTTCCTTCAGAGTTTATTCTTGATGAATAAATTCTAGTTCCAAGTGCTTTATTCTTTTCTTTCCGGAGCTCATAGTTTCCTCGGCTATCTTGTTGGAACCCCATCTAATTCATCGCAAGGCTTTAATCTTATTCCTCTCATCTGTCATCTCTATATCATCATCTTTTCGTTACCAGAGTTCTTCACGAGTTAATTCATTCGTCAAGTGTTCTTCAAGTTCTAGTTGGGGAAACTCAAGCATTCTTCTTCTTGACCTTGAAATGCAATTAATTCTCCGTACTCTTTTGAAATGGAGTTTTGCATTCTTTCTTCATTCTCATCTATTCAATCTTTTTGTTGTGGCATATTTCACCTCAAGTTTTGGGATGTTGTCCATAAGTCCATAACAAGCTTATTCTTTCGTTGTTGATTTTCTCAACAACTCTGTTCAACCTTTCTCTTCAAGATTCTCTTTCAAATTCATTCGTGGTGGAAGTTGTTCTCCTCTTATCCGTTCTTTTCATTCCACTCTTTTAATTCTTCCGGAGGAATTGTGTTGTTGCTCTCGTCGAGTATCATTTCATCTTTTCAAGTTCTCGTTCCATTCCATTCATGTTCAACCAGTGTGCTATTTCTTTCAGTTTCAGCCGGAGTGCTGCCCGAATTACTTCGTTTTAATTCATGTTCCATCTCTTCTAACCGGAGTGGTTTCAATGTCTCTCTTGTCATTTATCCTCTTGGTTCTTGTCTCATGCCTTGTTGCTTATTTTACCGGAGCTTGTCAAATCTCGTTCATCTCCGTTGTATCCTTTCTTTCCCGTTGTTCAACCCTCAAGGTTCTTTGCTTTCACTATTTTGTCCTCGAAGAACTTTGTTCTTCCTTTTTCACTTCCGTCTCGTTCCTAAGATCTCGGGACGAGATCTCTTGTTAGTAGGGGAGTGTTGTGACAGCCCGAGACACATGTGCCATGTGTCAGCCAGCTATTCGTCATCATTGCCATGTCATCTGCTTGCGTGTTGCTCTTTGCCTTGTCATCGTGTGTGTTGCATCATCATGTTTTCAAAACTTGCATCCATCCGAGCCCCCTCGTCCTTTCCGTTGTCCGTTCTGAGCCCAGACACACTTGCACGCGCCCGCGGCGCCTCCGAATATTTATTTTATGAGTGGCCGGAAAACGTTCTTGGAAAGGGTTGAAACTTGGCGTGTGGTCTTATTATAGCATAGGTAGACCGCCTGTCAAGTTTTGTCGCATTCGGAGATCATTTGATAGCCCAACGGTTAACCGCGTTAACCGCCGGTAGCATTTTCGCTTTTGGCCCAGCACCCCTTCAAGCCAGCCCATTAGCCCATCCTAACCCCCTCCAAGCTCTCGGTCGTCAGATCAGGATCGCGTGGCCGAAAAGCGCTCCTCATTTGGACTCTCCTAACTCCCTCTACCTATAAATATGTGTCCACCCCCGAAATTTTTCGCAGATCAAACCCTAGCCCCGCTCCCACCGCGCAGTCGGACATGTCCGCCTCGCTGTCCACGTCGCTCCGCCCAACCAGAGGCCGCCACGTCAGTTCCCCTCTGCCCACAGCCAATCATACGCCGCCACCTCACCCTCTCTCTTTCCTCCCACCGCCGCGGCCCGCCGAGCCCATCGCGGGCCCGACGAGCCTGATCATCCGCCGCCGCCGCCCGAGCCCTCGCCTCCCGCGCCTCCGCTCGCCCTCGCCGGACGGTTGCCGGAGCGCGCTGCCTCGGCCACGCGCCAGCTCTTGACCCGCCGCCGGACTTCTCCGATCCCGCCGCCTCGCCGGCCCTCCGGCGTCCTTCTCCGCCCCGCCGCTGATCTCCACTGCGCCGCCGGCCTCACCGTCCTTCTGACGGATCCGCCGCCCCGCGGCTAGGTCGGCCGAAACCGGCCGGTCCTCGCCCCGCCTCGCCCTGGTCGGCCGCCTCGCCGCCGGCAAGGAGCGCCGCCGCCCTGCCTGCGGTGTCGTGCGCCCGCACGATGCAGGGACGACGGGCGTACCCGCACGTGGGCGAAGGCCCACCGCTGCTCCCCGCGGGCCCAACGCCGGCCCGATCCAGCCACCGCCTCCCTGGGCCAGCCTCAACTCCGCCCCGGCCTCGTGGGCCCACGGGAGGCCCAGCCGGCTAGCATCCCTGCCGGCCTGCCTCCACCTCTCCACTGGGCCTCGGCCCACTCTGGTGAGCACTGGCCTGCCCACTATCCCGCGCCTTGTGCGTCCAATAGCTATCTTGCACTCACTAGCTTTTTCTAGTAAAAACTGTCAAGTCCTTAGTTTCAGTAATTTTGTTGCATGTTTGACTGCCTGTAACTTTTTGTGTGCTTATCCAAATTGAGTGAATGATATGTCAAAATGATCGTTGTGATATGCTCTTCATTTTGTTCCATTGTGGCATGCTTGTTTCAGTTCATCTTGATGCTCTAATCCTTGTTGCAAGAGTGCTATAAATTTCGAACTGCTATTAACTATAATTTTGTTGCATACTTGTGATGCTTGTAACTTTGTGCATGTTTATCCAAATGGAGCATATGAGATGTCAAAATGTTCATTGTGAAGTGCTCTGCATGTTGGTTGCTGTAGCACACATGTTAGGTGCCATCTTGCCATGTTAATCTCTGTTGCAAAAGTGCATTTGGCTGTTAAGTGCTGAAACTTGTTGTGAGATGCTGATTCACTTGCTCATTGCTATTGATGTGTTTGTCTTCATGCCACATGTCTATATGTTTTAGAAGCACAATCATATGGTCTTTGCTGTGGTGCAATCCACTTTCCATGATATGCCTTGAGGTGACTTAAACAAGCTTGTAAACATGCCATGTCGTTGTTGCTGTTGTATACTTAGTGAAAAAACTGCCAAGTCTGGAATCTCTTAAACCTGATGCTATGTTTGCTTGATGCCCCACTCAAATCCATGCATGTTTTAGTATATCCAATGCTCATTTCTTGTTGTCCATGTTATGCTCTATCCACCCATGCCCTTACTTGCACATATGGCCTGCTGTAGCTTATTTATTTCTTGCTCCCAAGTTGCTATAAATTTTACCTGGCAGACTTTTAATAGCATGATCAATTTGGCGAAGCTTGTTGTTATTGATCCATGCCTCCAATGGAGTTGCTCCAATGGAGTTGTTTGATGTATGCTATGTCTACTACATGTCCATGATCTTTATATACTCAGTAGAGTTTATATGCTTGTTGTTTTGTGCCTCCGAAGGCAACTTCGTGATGATGTTTTTGCCTTCCCAGATTTTGACTAAGTCTGGATAAATTTATTGCAACTTGCCATGCTTGTTTAATTGTGTTCTAGCAAGCTTTTGGATGTGTTCTAAGTTCATGCTTGTTAAGTATGATGTCTATTTCACATCCATGATTCTTGTTATCATGTTTGGGTGCTGTAGCATATATTTACCTTGCTCCAAAGTTGCTATGTGGCTGTTAACTTCAGATTTACATTGTAACTTGTTTTGCTCGTATCTTTTAGCCCGTTGCTCCGTTTTGAGTGTGTCCTATATGAAACTTGTGTGATTTTGCATGTAGAAGCATAATATCATGTTGTTTACCTAATTGGAGTGTGTTTGCTTGATGTTTGGGTGCATCTTGCACCGTTGACATGCTTGTCTTGTTTTTCTCATTTCTTCTAGACCGTAGCTCCGAATTAAACAAAACTTTATATGAAACTTGACTAGAATTTCGAGTAGATCATCATGGTGCATGTTAACTTGCTGTTTAACAACTTTAACTTAAGGTTTGTTCAGATCTGGACCATTTTCAAAATGTGCATATGAGGACTTACCGGAATTTGTCATATGTTGATTCTGGCCTCATTTAAACTTATTGGGTTGTGTTGTTGTTGTGTGCTTCATCCCTTGCCATGTTTTGCATCATATAGACTTGTCTTGCATCATACTTGGTTGAGCTTCTTGTCATGTTCTTGAGTGGTATGTTTACCATGTTGTGTGCTTTCTTCTCGCTAGTTCTTTACCGTTGCGTTCGTGAGTATACGTTCTACTACACGTGGTTCGTCTTCGAGGCTTCTTCTTCGTCTTCTTCATGGAATCATACTTCTTCCTTGCGGGATCTCAGGCAAGATGACCATCACCTTGGATACCTTTATTATCATTGCCATGCTAGCTGTCTCGATGCTATCGTTACATGTCGCGCTACCCATCTCTTATTGTTAGCCCCTCTCCTTGTTGCCATGAAACCTCTAACCTTTGACACCTTCCTAGCGAACCGTTGTTTGGCTATGTTACCCACTTGCTCAGCCCCTCTTATAGCGTTGTTAGTTGTAGGTGAAGATGAAGATTGCTCCATGTTGGAACTTGATGTTTTGGGAATATCACAATATATCTTATATATATATATATATATATATATATATATATATATATATATATATATATATATTAATACACCTATATACCTGGCAATGGGTGGAAGGCTTGGCCTTTTGCTCGGTGTTTTGTTCCACTCATGCCACCTTAGGAGCCGATAAACCGGCGTTATGTTCCTTGATTTTGCGTTCCTTACACGGTTGGGTATATGGGGACCCCTTGACAGTTCGTCTTTGAATAAAACTCCTCCACTAAGGCCCAACATTGGTTTTAATTTTCCTCATAATAACAACTTAATTAATTAATTAAATTGCATAGGGGGTCGCGCCCTCGGGGATTCTTTTCTACATAGCAGGGGGGCCAGTGCTGCTGGTGTTGTTCCCAAACGGGGGTTATGCGGGGCCACTTTGGGAAACCCGAGGGTTGGTTTTACTCGTATAATCGCCCATCCGGTCGTGGCCTGAGATGAGATACGCACGGCTACTATCATGGTGTCGACACACAGGGAGGTCTTGCTGGACTTGTTTTACCATTGTCAAAATGTCTTATGCACCGGGAATTCCGAGTCTGATCAGTCCTTCCCTAAGATAAGGGGTAATATTATTATTACTTTTGCTGATCGTGAGACCTTGTGATGGGCTAAATTGGGACACCCCTGCAGGGTTATGATCTTTCGAAAGCCGTGCACGCGGTTATGTGGCAGATTGGAATTTGTTAATGTCCGGTGGTAGAAAACTTGACAGAGGATCCGAAGTAAAACACACAACTGTGTGAGTAACCGTGACTGTCTCTTTTTACTTTGAGAAGAGAACACGGTGGGGTTATGTTTGACTCGTAGGTAGTTCATGATCTTTAGCGATCACCACTAGTTTGCGACCGTTTGCATAGATGCTCATCTTATTCTTGTACTCGTAAGTTAGCCACCATATATTGCTTAGCCGCTGCTGCAACCTCACCACTTAACCTCTACCTTCCCTTTGAGCTTTGCTAGTCTTGTTACCCATGGTTATGGGATTGCTGAGTCCTCGTGGCTCACAGATACTACAACAACAGTTGCAGGTGCAGGTTTCCGATGACTTGACGTGAGAGCGATGTTACCTTTGTTGGAGTTCTTTATTCTTCTTCTTCGTCAGTCATGGGTTAGGTTCCGGGTCGGCAGCCTGGGATAGCAAATGGATGTCGTTGTGCTTTTCATGTTTGCATTCGTAGTCGGATGCCTTGTATTGATGTTGTTGTATTCATGTGACTTGTATGTATTGTGGTATCCCACATGTATGTATGTAATGGTACGATGTAATGATATCCATCTTGCTAAGTGCCCGAAATCCAGTTGTGCCCCAATCACGTAAGTGTCACATGATCGGGATAGAATCGCATCTTGGGCGTGACACGAAGCTGTCTCAATCTTCGTCTTTTGTGTTGCGTCTCTCGATTTCGATCAGCCCCTCTCAAGCTACTACATAGATGCGTTGGCCTCACGACTAAGTCCTCACACTAGGACATCTGCCGTGACAATTCCACGACAAGCACCATGTTCTTCATGATATAGAGTCTCATATGTTGTAACTTTCATATATCACTAGTGGGAATTTTTCAGTATAGAACTTGGCTTGTATATTCCAATGATGGGATTCCTCAAATGCCCTAGGTCTTCATGAGCAAGCAATTTGATGCCACCCACTAGTTGTCTTTTTTGAGATTTCATACACTCATAGCTCTAGTGCATCCGTTAGATGGTAATCCCTACTCACTCACATTGATATCGATTAATGGACATCTCCATAGTCCGTTGATTTGCCTAGTCGATGTGAGACTTTCTCTCTCCTTTTGTCTATTACCACCTTCTATTCCACCCATAGTGTTATATACATGGCTCACGCTCATGTATTGCATGAAGAGTTGAAAAAGTTTAAAAATGTTAAAGTATGAAAACAATTGCTTCATTAACACTAGGGTAGGCATGATTTTTTACTTTGTGTTAATAAGAGGGAGCATAAATGACTATATGATTTTGTCGGGATAACTTTCTTTAGCCATGTTATTTTTTAAGCTTTGTAGATTACTTTCGAGTATGCTTGAAGTATTATTGTTTTGATATTGATAAACTTTTGTTTTGAGTCTTATGGATCTGAACATTCATGCCACAATAAAGAATATTACATTGATAAATATGTTGGGTAGCATTCCACATCAAAAATTCCATTTTTATCATTTACCTACTCGAGGACGAGGATGAATTAAACTTGGGGATGCTTGATACGTCTCCAGTGTATCTATAATTTTGTTTGTTCCATGCTATTATATTATCTATCTTGGTTGTTTTATATGCATTTATATGCTATTTTATATGATTTTTGGGACTAACCAATTAACCCAGAGGCCAGTGCCAGTTTCTGTTTTTTCCTTGTTTTTGAGTTTCGCAGAAAAGGAATATCAAACGGAGTCCAAACGGAACGAAACTTTAGGGAGATTTTTCTTGGACCAGAAGACACCAGATAGACTTGGAGTACACGCCAGAGGATCTGCGAGGCGGCCACAAGGGTGGAGGGCGCGCCCCTACCTTGAAGGCCCCTCGTGCCTCCCATGACCTACTTCTTCTGCCTATAAATTTACATATATTCCAAAAACATCAGAACATCCATCGAAACCACTTTTCTGCCATCGTAACCTTCTATTCTCGCGAGATCCCATCTGGAGGCCTTTTTCGGTACTCTGCCGGAGGGGGAATCAACCACGGAGGGCATCTACATCAACCCTATTGCCCTTCTGATGAAGTGTGAGTAGTTTACCACAGACCTACGGGTCCATAGCTAGTAGCTAGATGGCTTCTTCTCTCTCTTTGATCTTCAATACCACATTCTCCTCATTGTTCTTGGAGATCTATCTGATGTAATCTTCTTTTGCAGTGTGTTTGTCAAGATCCGATGAATGGTGGGTTTATGATCAGATTATCTATGAATAATATTTGGGTTTCTTCTGAATTCTTTTATGCATGATCTAATATCTTAGTAATTCTCTTCGAACTATCGGTTTGGTTTGGCCAACTAGATTGGTGTTTCTTGCAATGGGAGAAGTGCTTTGCTTTGGTTTCAATCTTGTGGTGCTCAATCCTAGTGACAGAAAGGGACATGACACGTACTGTATTGTTGCCATCGACGATAACAAGATGGGGTTTCATCATATTGCTTGAGTTAATTCCGCTACATCATGTCATCTTACTTAATGTGTTAATCTGTTCTTATGAACTTAATACTCTAGATGCATAATTGTTTCGGTCGATGTGTGGAGTAATAGAATTATATGAAGGCAGGAGTCGGTCTACTTGTCAGGGACGTGATGCCTATATTCATGATAATTGCCATAGATGTCGTTATAATTATTCGCTTTTCTATTAATTGCTTGACAGTAATCTGTTCACCCACCATAATACTTTCTATGATGAGAGAAGCCTCTAATGAAACCTATGGCCCCCGGGTCTATTTTACATCTTATAAGTTTCAGATCTACTATTTTCCAATCTTTTACTTTTCAATCTAGAAACCAAAATCCAAAAATATTTACTTTACTAGTTCATCTATCTCTATCAGATCTCACTTTTGCAGATAACCTAGAAGGGATTGAAAACCCCTTTATAGCGTTGGGTGCAAGCTCATTGTTTGTTTGTGCAGGTATTTGGCGACTTGTGTGTAATCTCCTACTGCATTGATACATTGGTTCTCAAAACTGAGGGAAATACTTACTCTACTTTGCTACATCACCCTTTCATATTCAAGGGAAAAACCAACGCAAGCTCAAGAGGTAGCAAGGCCACTGGTTCCCTTCTCCCCAAGCTTCGCGAGCTCCTCAACGAGTACAAGCTATAAAATGGTATCAAGGAAGAAGTCAAGTCTATTGAGAAAGAGATGAGGATCATGCATGCTGCCCTTCACAAGGTGGTGGAGGTGCCACGACACGAGCTTGAGGAGGGCACCAAAATTTGGGTAGGGGAGGTCAATGAGCTGTCAAACAAGATGGAAGACGTCGTCGACATGTTCCTGGTGCGCGTTAATGTTGAGAGCTCTGATCCTGTATCCAACTCCAACAAGCTCAGATCGCTTGGGGATAATATGATCGGTTTGTTCACCAAGTGGAAGGCTTGTCACCAGATCGCCAACACGATAAAGGACATCAAGAACCAAGTCAATTATGTCGCCAAACAACGTAAGAGCTACAAGGTCGATCATGTTGTACGTGCTAATGTAGCAATTGCAACAACAAAAACAACCCTCGATCCTCGTCTACCGGCTCTATACAACAAGGTATCTGATCTTGTTGGTATGAATGAGCCAAGGGACGACTTAATCAAGAGGTTGACCAATGACAACGATCAAATGGAGATAGTCTCTTGCTTCCTCGCTACTTCCCAAGTTTGCATTGGTATTTGCCTTGAAGAGGAAAGGGGGATGCAGCAAAGTGAAGTAAGTATTTCCCTCAGTTTTGAGAACCAAGGGATCAATCCAGCAGGAGATTACACACAAGTTGCCAAATACCTGCACAAACAATCAAACAACTTGCACCCAACACTATAAAGGGGTTGTCAATCCCTTCTAGGTTATTTGTAAAAGTGAGATCTGATAGAGATAAATAAATGGTAAAGTAAATATTTTTGTGTTTTTGGTTTATAGATTGAAAAGTAAAAGCTTGCAAAATAGTAGATCGGAAAAATTATAAGATGTAAAGTAGACCCGGGGGCCATAGATTTCACTAGAGGCTTCTCTCATGATAGCAAATATTACGGTGGGTGAACAAATTACTGCCAAGCAATTGATAGAAAAGCGAATAATTATGAAGACATCTAAGGCAATGACCATGAATATAGGCATCACGTCCGAGACAAGTAGACCGACTCCAGCCTGTATCTACTACTATTACTCCACACATTGACCGCTATCTAGCATGCATCTAGAGTATTAAGTTCATAAGAACATATTAACGCCTTAAGCAAGATGACATGATGTAGAAGAATTAACTCAAGCAATATGATGAAAACCCCATCTTTTTATCCTCGATGGCAACAATACAATGCGTGGCGTGTCCCTTTCTATCACCGGGATTCAGCACCGCAAGATTGAACCCAAAGCAAAGCACTTCTCCCATTGCAAGAAATATCAATCTAGTTGGCCAAACAAAATCGATAGTCAAAGGGAATTACTAAGATATTAGATCATGCATATAATAATTCAGAAAAGACTCAAATAATATTCTCTGATCATAAACCCACAATTCATCGGATCTTGACAAACACATCGCAAAAGAATATTACATCGGATAGATCTCCAAGAACAAAGAGGAGAACATGGTATTGAGGATCCAAGAGAGAGAAGAAGTCATGTAGCTACTAGCTATGGACCCGTAGGTCTGTGGTGAACTACTCACGCTTAATCGGAAGGGAAATGGTGATGATGTAGATGCCCTCCATTGTCGATTCCCCTCCGGCAGAGTACCAGAAAAGGCCTCCGGATGGGAACTTGCGGGAACAGAAGGTTATGGCGGTGGAAAAGTGGTTTCGATGGATGTTCTGGGGTTTCTAGAATATATGAGAATATATAGGCGGAAGAAATAGGTCGGCGGACGCTCGAGGGGCCCACAAGGGTAGGGGCGCGCCCTACCCCGCAGGGCGCCCCCTCCATCCTTGTGGCTACCTCGCAGCTCCCCTGGCGTGTACTCCAAGTCCATCTGGTGTCTTCTAGTCCAAGAAAAATCCTCGCGAAGTTTCATTCCGTTTGATATTCCTTTTCTGCGAAACTCAAAAATAAGGAAAAAACAGAAACTGGCACTGGGCTCTGGGTTAATAGGTTAGTCCCAAAAATCATATAAAATAGCATATAAATGCATATAAAACATCCAAGATAGATAATATAATAGCATGGAACAATAAAAAATTATAGATACGTTGGAGACGTATCAAGCATCTTGAAGCTTAATTCCTGCTCGTCCTCGAGTAGGTAAATGATAAAAACGGAATTTTTGATGTGGAATGCTACCCAACATATTTATTAATGCAATATCCTTTATTGTGGCATGAATGTTCAGATACATAAGACTCAAAATAAAAGTTTATCAATATCAAAACAATAATACTTCAAGCATACTAAAAAGTAATCTACAAAGCTTCAAAAATAACATGGCTAAAGAAAGTTATCCCTACAAAATCATATAGTCATTTATGCTCCCTCTTCTTAACACAAAGTATAAAGGGATTTTTACATATGTGCGCATGTTTCCTTAGCTCTACTCATTCATCCCTGCACTCAAAACTTTTGCTCAGTTTTCCGCACTCCCTTGCTCGAAACCCTCAGAATAGGTCGTAAGACATTGACGTCGGGTCAATGGCTTGACCATTAACTATGATGAGTGGGGCTGCGTTGGGCGGTGTCGTTGTTTGATTGTTGGGCCGTGGTTTCGTTGGGCCATCCCTTGCATTAAACGCCTGCGCGCGCTGCCACGACAAAAGCCTGCTATGCATGCACCCAGCAAGCCTGTCTGCATGCGTCGATGCACGCCACCACGATGCGCCGACCGAGCCCGCATGCGCCGACCGAGCCTGCATGCGCCGATGTGTGCCGCCACGGTGCACTGACCGAGCCGCTTTCATGCACGCCAGCCGCCACAGATGCAGCAACGGTCGCTGCCGCCGGTTCCTCTCTCCTCACACGCTTGTCTCCACGATTTAGATCATCATTTTTTACGATCAGTTGCAGCCTTTTCGACCCACTCGCATCTGCACCCGTTTTGCTACGACAAATAAATTGAACATTATGTTTTATATTTTTGTGGATGCATGCACTAGCTAGGTGGTTACATATTTGTGGCTTGTGTAAAAAAGGAGAAGGGTTCGTTATGGCTGCATGCACTAGGTGGTTACTAACAAAGCGAGCTCTCTAAGAAAACAATCAAAAAATATGTAGATAGGGCCAACAAGCCCATATCACGATCACATAGTTCAAACTAGGAAGAACTTCATAATAGAATAGATAGAAAACTTAAATAGAACTTAATAAAAGGGCCAACAAGCCCATAACATCTCCAACATAGTTCAACTACAACTTAACTTAACATAGACTAAAAAAAGAAAAATAGATAGAGGGTTTAGAACCCTAGCCACCGCTTTCTCCACCTCGCACCTCCTCCGGGCGCCCTTCACTACTCCTCCGGGGCGTTGTTGATGGGGTACGGAAGAGTGTGCATCCGTGACGCGGTGGGGGAGATGTTGGTGTACTCCGTGAACATGTTGTGGGTGGTGAAAGCGATGAACTCGCAGCCACACCAAAACACCCGGCCGAGGAGGTAGAAGGCGTCGAGTGTGTTGGTGAAGTGGGCAAGGAGAGCAACCACCACCCAGTTTTGGATGACCTCCTCGACGCAGAACATCGTTGGAGATCCCCGCGGGAGGTGGTGGTAGCCGGCCTCGAGGAAGAACTCGGTGACGTTCCTTGCGGTCCTCCACCTTGATATCACCCACACACGTAGTGTGCGCTCAACGTACACGCCGGTAGGGTAGAGCCTCTCCGGCACGGTGGGTGGGAAGCAGTAGGTTGGTCCGGCGTACTGCATGGTTGAGGGATGTGCAAAAGAAGGAGAAGGGCTCGAAGAGCAAGAAGGGCAGATACAGAGGATGGGAGATGGATGAGGGATGGCAGAGGCAAAGGGTGGCTTAAATAGCCGTAGTGCTATGTGTTATTTGGTCGTGGCAATAACATGGTCAAATGTGAAGTAGCCTGTTTTGAAACCCACCGCAGCATTGGGAGTGTACATGCGTGGGAAACAGTGGTTTGAAAAGAAGAAAAATAAGCTAATTGCACGCGTGGGAATCCGTGGTCATATATATTATATGAACAAATATGTCAAAAAATCCCAAAAATATACTATATGAACAAAAAGCGACAATTTTTGAATAGTTTGTGGCTATTTTGCATGATAAAAATAAATTTGGTCATTTTGCATTTGTATAGAACAAAAAGAACTAAATTTTCTACGCAATGTCAATTGTTGTGTAATTTACAACGATGTACCCAAGAAACAGAGCCAACACGTTCACAAACACCAAAGCAAACGATGCACAAAAATGACGCATTTCGACGGCCCAACCAGAGCTCGGTTTCCTTTTGGGCCCAATAACAATTCGATGGCAGGATCCATTTTTTCAGCGGAGTCAGTGGTGGGCGAGCAGCCGAGCACAACCAATAGTATCGCCTCTCGCGGATTGCCCCACGATCCAACAATGTGGAGCCATCCTTGTGATCCAACGGCGCGGAGCCTGCACCCAGCCTGCCCACCGAATTCCTTCTAGAAGACCACATCTGAGGGCTGTCGCTTGGCGCCAGGGAATGATCGGACGACTGACGTTCGGAGCTAGTGTCAGCGTCCTGGGAACTAGGGTACCCAGACTTGGCTGTCTGCGGGCCACGATGCGCTCCTACAAGCGGCCTGGTACGGCCCAGCTGATCGACAAGCTGTCCAAGACCCTCGCGAGGGGGCCAAGCCTCGTGAGGAGAACGACGTGAAGACCTCCTCGGGAGCGGCCTCAGCAAAGCGCTCTGGAGGGACGGAGAATCCGAGGCCAAGCCTGCCTCAGGAGGAGGCAGTGATGTCAGCAGTGATGCATCGCGCCAGCGGGTGCCAGCGTCCACCAGCGGCGCAGTTGCCATTTCGGTGCAAAGGGGACAGCACATCCGTTGGTTCCCAAGGAGGAGGGCAAAGGTGTCCCCTTTGGTGCAATGAGACTGAAGACCGCTAGGACGATAAGGAGGATGTCACCGTCGAGCCCACCACCGTGTCACCGCCTGATCATATTGCAAGCGAAGACCGCTTTTGTCAGGATAAGAACGTCCTTGTGTTCCCGCTCAAAAATGGCCGTTCTGGGATCCCTTCCCGCCTAAACATTTCGGAGGAAGAGGACCTTGGCCGCCTATATAAGTAGCTAGAATTCCCATTGTGAAGGGGGGATGGATAGAATGATACACTCTGCCACCACGCTAGGAGCAAGAACACTAGCCTCCTGACCCTCCTGAGCTCGCTTCCTGAGCCCAGGAACCATTGTACTAGCTCGTATCCCAGCTCGCCCGAGGCTAATGCACCAAAGTAGGAAGTAGGGTCTTACACCACGCGGTGGCCCAAACCTGGATAAACTCTTGTGTGTTCTGTCCGTTGTTTGCTTGAATCCTTCCACCGAGACGAGGGCGAGGCGCTAGGTAGACGTGAGTGGGAGAGATCTTCGTTCACGCCCCTGTGTTCGAACTTAACGGGTTTTGCGGAGCCCTGAATCCGACATTTGGCACGCCAGGTAGGGGGCGTGTCGAAATCTCACCTCTCCGATGACCTCGTCACGTTCTCGTCGTCGACAACCATGGTGGACGCACGCCGAGCTCGCGCCGCCCGCTGCACTGCGAACGTCGCTCAGATGGCGCCCGCGGGCAATGGTGCGCCGCTCCGCCCCAACTCGCCGGTCGCCAACGCCGCCACCGACCCGGCCGTCCACGAGTAGCAGGACTCGTCGCTGCCACCATTTGTGCGGCAGGATGGCCGCACAACAACGCCTTCACCCTCGCCGGCCGCTGCGTCATCCTCGTTGGTCCGCCGCGGGCCGGTCTACCAGCAGCCTGCGATGCTGATGGCGCGGGAGCTCTTGCGCTACCGCCCAACAGACGACCTCTACGAGGAGTGGCTCCACCACATCACCGAGCTCGTCAACGCCGCTGGGGAAGCACCCGCACCGACGCACTCCTCACATCCTCCGTCGCCCCCGGCGGGGCCTCCACTCCACCACGCCGGCCAGGAGGCCCGGCGCGAGGCCCCTCGACGTGAGCAACCTCACAGAGCCCACGCGCGCGACGAGGAGAGCTGTCAGGTGATTCCGCACCCTCATGTAGGGGCTCGCGGGCCCCCTGGCCCGCAGCGCCCAAACCGCGCGCCATAGGAGGTGATGGCGCCAGCACTTCAAGAAGCAGCACCACAGACGCAGGGGGCGCCTGCGATCATGAGCGTGGCTGGGTGTCGCGCCCTAGCTCCTGAGCTACGGCGCCTCGTCTGGCCCAGCAAGTTCAAGCCGGACCTACCTCCACGCTACGACGGCACCGCCAACTCCACGGAGTTCCTCCAACTCTACGAGCTAAGCATCGAGGCGTCCAACGGCACCGAGCAGGTCATGGTGAACTGGTTCCCCATGGCTCTGAAGGACGGCGCACGCTCCTGGCTCCTGAACTTCCCCATGGGATCCATCTCCTCCTGGGAAGAGCTTCGCGAGCTTTTTGTCGCCAACTTCCAAGGCACCTGCGACCGAGCCCCGGCAGCTGCTGATCTGCGCCGCGTGAGGCAGCAGTCGGGAGAAACCCTGCAAAAGTATCCAACGCTTCAACACCATGCGCCTCCGGATCCCCAGGGTCTCGGACGAGGCCATCATCTCCGTGTTCTCCGACGATGTTCGTGACGTCAGGATGAGGGAGGAGCTCGCCATTCACAAAGACCTGTGCACAGCCCTCAAGATGTTCAAGCTCACGGCGAAGTGCGCCAGGGCAGAGGAAGGACGCCTCTCCCTCCAGGAGCTGGTTGAGGCGGAGGCGGGAGACAAGAAAACCAAGGCCAAGGAATCAAAGCGCTAGGGACCCGCCGTGCTGGCTGTGGAGCCAGAAGTGAAGCGTGGCTGCGGCTACGATGAGCTCCCCAAAGACAACCGACCATATTGTGTCTTCCACAACGTCCACAGCCACAACACCAACGACTGCCACGAGCCCAGGGCGATGCGCGGCGGGCGCGTCAGGCAGCGCCCTGAGCATGACAACCGCGGCTACAGCCATGGAGGAGGACGTTGGGATGGCAGCAACTCGCGCCAAGGGTGGCGTGAGCAGCCTCGTGAAGACCACTGGCAGGAGCAGCCTCGTGACGCCCCCTCGCGCGACCAGCCTCGTGAGGGTCGCCCTCAGGGCAATGGAGGCCTGCCTCCGCTGCCACCACCGCCAAGGAGGAACGACGATGACCGCCAGGGAGACGGGGCAGGGGGCTTCCAGGAGCCGCGTGCAGTTGCATGCATCTTGGGAGGAGCCCATGCCCCGGCTTCCCACTGCATCTTCAAGCAGTTTGCCCGTGAGGTGAACGTGGCGCTTCCCAGGCCTGACGCCGGGCGCAACCTCAGGTGGACCAAGCAAGTCATCGCCTTCGACCCCAAGGACCATCTCAACTGCACTGCGGCCCCAGGCGCCCTCCCGATGCTCTGCACCGCGACCATCAGCAACATCCTCGTGACAAAGACCCTCATCGACGGCGGAGCAGGGCTCAACGTCCTCTCCGTCCAGACCTTCGAGACGCTCCAGGTTCCCTACGATCAGCTCCACCCGACCAAGCCATTCTACGAAGTCACGGATGGCTCCACACTCCCGATGGGGCAGGTCTGCCTCCCCGTCACCTTTGGTGACCGCGACAACTACCACACAGAGCTCATCGACTTCGACGTCGCCAACATCCACCTCCCGTACTACACCATCCTTGGGTATCCTGCCCTCGCCAAGTTCATGGCGGCGACCCATCACGGCTACAACGTCCTCAAGATGCCTGGGAGCGGCGGAGTCATCACGATCGCCTCCGACGAGAAGGAAGCGGTGCGCTCCCTGGAGCGTGCCTACCAGACCGCGGCGGTCGAATGCTCTGATGAGGATGGAGCCATCCTCACCCTGCAGACCGCCCCCAAGAAGAAGAAGAACCTACCCGTCGACGGACCTCGGGACACATGGGCTCCCGACGGCCTGGCCTCAGGACCTACACCTGCTGACGAGGCACCCTCCACCCTCGCATAGGGAGGCGCACTCAACGCCCCTCTCATGACGGGCTCGGGGGCTCTCCTCTGGAGTGTCTCCGGGCTGACCAGGGTCTCGAGGGAGGTGTTCGAGCACCACCTGCAAGCGTATCTTGATGCACGTTTTTGTGAGCCCAGCGTGAGTCGTTCAGTGCTGGGGGCTCAGGACTTCATCGACCAAGTTACCGAGGAACTTCAGTATGCAAGACTCATCCGCGGTGGGTGTAAACGCACAACCCCAAGTTCACCTGCTCACAGCCCAAGCGGCTGCTTCCGCGTTTGCGTCGACATCGCGGGTCTCAACCGAGCCGCCTCTCAGGAGCCCTTCTGGCCGACGGCGATCGGCCGGAGGAGGGCCCTCCCCTGCAGCTACGTCCGCACACTCTTTGGCTTCCGCAACGCAGCTGCCACGTTCCAGCATCTCGCACAGGAGGCCTTGGGGCTCGGCAGGCTAAGTGACAGGTGGTCCAGACGGAGCGAGAACCGGACCCACGCGACCATTGAGAGCCTCCAGAGCCCCTGGGCCTCAGGAGCCCGACGACCCTCGGGAGCGACCCATGCGGCTCGCATCTTCAGCTACCCCAACTCTCCTTCGACAAGTATCAGGTGACACTTCAGGTATCCAAACGAGGGCGCCTCTCGGGCTGCATCATCCTCGGACCGATGGGGGCTGTTCCCCCGCGGTTATCTCCCTTTTTGCATGATCAAGGCAAGATGTTTCTTTCCATTCGCATTATCTACATGCTCGGCGACCTCACCGCCACTATGGTCATGAGCCCTTGTGAGCCCACTCGCGACCGCCCCATGATTAAGGACTGCCACGATGTCTGTGCTCGGGTCCGTCCCTGCAGCGTCGATAAACCCAAGGGCCGAGCTCTGTCTCACGAGCCATTCCCGTGACATCACCTCCCATGGTCCTTGGTGCCTTGTTCTCGCATGGGCTAATCGTGGATGGGTAAGTAGGGGCCCGTGGTTGCTGCCTTGCTCACGCGGGAACCGCGCGCCGGTTGTTTTTCTTTTGGATCGTTGCATGAGAAGACTGGGCACGACATCTGTGCTCGGGAACGTCCCTGCTGTGTCGACAAATCCAGTGGCTGAGCTCTGTCTCGCGAGCCATTCCCGTGACGTCACCTCCTGGGGTCGCTGGTGTTGCAGCCTTCTCATGCGATACCCTCTAGAGATGCACTCGGCGCAGGTGGAGACAACACCTCTCTTTTCACATTTTGCTGAAGAAGACTCAGGCGCAACCCGCCTCAGGGTAGGGTCTCGTGAGTGATGCATAAGCTCACGATAACTTCCTTAGAGTCATTCAGCTCGTCCTGAGGAGGGCCCATATACACCTTGGCGGTCCTACCGTGCAAGCCACGTGTCAGGACGGGGCTGTACACGCCCCAGAGTCTCTCCTGGTGGGAGGCTCCCTCACACGATCCAGTGGAAGTACCAAGCTCCGCCCTGGCAGATCCAACCGAGGAGCGGTTATGCCCACGAACCAGTGGAAGCACCAAGCTCCGCGCTGGCCGCTACGACCGAGGCGCGGTTATGCCCACACTCCATGCAAGTGTGGTAGCTCTATGCTCCGCGCTAGTTATAAACAACTAAGGGTGGCCCCAGTGGTCGCACCAACCTCAGGGAGCTTTTCAACTCACGACGCTCACAACTTCTCCTTGGATGGGTGCCGCGTGGGGGTTAGGCACAGGGGCTATGCTCAGGTCACGCCTGGCAGACGCCACCCTACCAGGTGCCCAGACACCTGGCCCTCTCGTGCCCCCATCCCAGGCGAAGGCTCGTGGGCAAGGTATGGTGCTTGTTCTCCTTCATGAGAGCCGTTCGTACGTCAAGGGGGACCCCTGGGCATCGCGACCCAAGGGCCTAACTGGCCACGTAGCCCCTCATCCCTTGAGTCTAGTTATGACGATAACCCAGTCATCCGGAGGGCTCAATGGCGATCGAGGTATGCGCGGGGTTGGGCCCTGCCGACGCAGAACGAAAAAGGGATCGCTTGAACGTCAAGGGGGACCCTTGGCATCGCGACCCAAGGGCCTCACTAGCCACGTAGCCCCTCATACCTTGAGTCTAGTTACTACGGTAACACTGGTTATCCGGAGGGCTTAATGGCGAATCTAGTTACCACGGTAACCCCGGTCATCCAGAGGGCTCAATGGCGGTCGAGGTATGCGCGGGGTTGGGCCCTGCCGACGCAGAGCACCTAAGAAAACATGAAAGGAAGCAAGCACGGAAATCATCTAGCTATTACAACAATGCCAAGTTTTTCAAATTCCAGCAGAGTTCTTATGCCTCCTCGAGGCACTCGCACTTCTCTCATTCAACAAGAATAGATCAGGCATTGCCAAGCGTAGCATCACCGGTCTTCTCCTCCTCGGCTGCGGTAGCAGTAGCCTGGAGGAATGCCTCCACCAGCGACGTGACCTTCACCCTCAGGGCCTCGGCAGCCGTGTCCTCCGTGACTTCGGTCATGGGCCCGGACAGCGAGGCTAGGTCAAGGGTGGGGTCGCGAAGGCTTAGGTGGCTGCACACCTGCGTCAGGACCAAGGTAAGTAGCGCACGGCTCTCGACGTCAGCTAACTGGCCAATTGCAGCCGCAACATCGCGCAGGGACTCAACGAGCACAGCAACGAGCCCGGCGGGGCCTTTCTCCGGGGCGGCCAGCGGTTCCTTGAACCCTTCCCCGTAGGCGGCATGCAGCGCCTGGCGGGCCTCAACGTCAAAGGCGGCAAGGGCCTCGGGACTCACCGCTGCCGAGGCCGCAAGGGCTTCCTCCTTATCGCGAGCAGCTTGGGTCGTCCTGGCCTGCTCAACTTTAACCTTCAGCTTCTCCAGGGCCGCGCGGTCAGCAAGCTGCTCCTGTTGTAGCCGGGACGACTCAGTCTTCTATGCCTCGAGCTCCTTCTCCAACCTCTTGAGCTCCAGGGCGCGCTCGATGCCTTCCTCGCGGAGGGCCCCCAGCTCGCTCTCCGCCTCAAGGCAGCGCTTCTCGAAGGACGCGGCGTCGGCTCGCGCGGCGTCATGAGCCAGTGTGGCCGCCGCAGCTTCCTCTCGACCCTTGGCAGCAACCGCCGAGGTCTGATCCCAGGAGGTCCGCGCAGACTCGTCTGCCTGGAGCCACCCGCGGATCAGCCCCATGCACCCTTCTGTTAGGTGGTCGTCACCATCTTGCAGATCGGCACGAAGACGACCCAGCGCGGCGGAGGCAGCCTCCAAAGCCTCAGGACCAGGTTGCGCCGGCTGGCGCACGAGCACCGACAAGACCGATTGCTCGACCAGGGGCTTGGGGGCTCCAGCCCCCCTTGCCAGAGCAGCCGGAGCAGAAGCCAACTCCGCAAGCTCACCGGAGGCGGGGACGTCTTCGAGCGACACCATCGCCGTGTGCTCGGTGGCCCGGTCGACCGGGGCACCCAGCACCGCGGCACCCTTCCCCGAGGTCGCGTCAGCAGCCGGAGGAGCACGGCATCGCGGCGTGACCTCCCCCTTCACCTTCTTTATCACACCTCCCGGTTGCTGCGTCAGGGAAAGCACATCAGAGATGCGGCAATTAAGGATGAGTGAGAAATTGCACACTTACTCGTCGGAGGCGAGGCGCGCCCTTCTCTTCACCAATAGGTCAGCAGCAGCCGCTGGCGCCCTGGGCGCGCCGATAGCCAAGGCATGGGCAAGGCGTGAGGCCACAGCCCTGGGCGCGACCGCGGTCACCAGGTTCACTGGCATGGTACTCTTCGGCGGAGTCGCCACCTTGCTTCCCCCGGACGCAGCGCGTCCGGATCGACGTGGAGTGGTCGCTTGGGACCGTCCGGCGGCACCTGCGCCTGGCGTCATTACTCCGGCGAACGCCTTGGAGGAGTCCCCCTCGTCGTCTAGGGTATCCTCCGAGCCCCCCTGGTCGCTCTTGTCAGCACCATAAGACACATCGAACATGGGCGGAGCGCCCGCGGGCGCACCAAAATCCGGCACGGCCTTCAACAGCTCGGTCTTGTCAGGGCGGCTGTACAGCGGTAGGTAGGCCCCGGGGAGATCCTCCGGAACCATCCCCAGGAGAGTTCTCAAGGTGAAGTCCAGATCGTCCTTGGCCAGTACCCCTGGGTGCAGCCGGAGCCTGTCGTCATCGCCCATCAGCTCCCACATGGGGCGTGAGTGAGCCTACAGCGGAGCGAGACGCTGCCTCAAGAACTCCTTCACGATCTCGCCCCCTTCGAGCCTCGAGATCTGGTCGTCCTCAATCTTTGCCAGGACAGGCTCGGCAAGGGGGTCGGTGAGCTTCGCGTGGCTCCAGCCAACACGCTTCTCCAGACGGGCAGTAGGCAGCGCCAGCAGAGGATGGACGCGCTGGGCGTCCAGGTAGACCCACCTCTTCCGATGGGACTCTATCTTCTTCCCGGCCATCATCAGTCGACAGCCCTGGCGCTGGAAGACAAAGGAAACGCAGCCTGAGCACGGGCCATCATCGTACCAGCGCATGGAGAAGAAGTGGCGGAAGAGGGCGACGGTCGGCCTCACCCCCACCAGCGCCTCACAGTAAAAGGCGAAGAGCGACAGGACGAAGATGGAGCGAGGTTGGATGTGGAGAGCGTGCACCTGGTAATGTTCCAGGATGGCGTAGAAGAACTCGGAGAAGGGGGGCACGAGCCCCACGGAGATGCTGTGGAGGAAGAAGGGTAGCATGACTTCGACAAGATCCGCGCCATAGTGGATCCGGCCCAGATCCGCGTTGGGCCGTGCTCATTGTGGGTGCTCGACGGGAAAGGTTGGACCTCTGAGTAGTCCTCCTCCCTAGTAATGGAGGACTCCTCAAGCGCCGCATCAAGGGAAGAAGATGATCCAGACGCCGGTGTGGCACTCTTGTTCCTCTTCGCCATGGTTGAGGGAGCCGAAGGACGCAGGAAGGTAGGAGGCGTAAGGGGAAGGAATCTGAGCAGGAAGGAAAGTGGGCGATAACTCCCCCAGCGGAGAAGGACCCCTTTTGTCAAGATGCACGGTTGTCGAGACGGCGTGGGGAGCGGGGTCGCTCGTGTCCCATCCAACCGTCACGCGCCAGCCTGGCCCGCATCCTTTTTAGGGCCCCGCGGTGCTTCGTCCTTGACTAAGGCTTCGCCCTGAAGCCAACTCCGCGCGCGCCTTGGGCCCGGGGGCTACTGTCGGTGTCTTGGGGACCAGGGTACCCAGACCTGCCTATCTGCAGGCCGCGATGCGCTCCTACAAGTGGCCTGGTACGGCCCAGCTGATCGACCAGCTGTCCAAGACCCTCGCGAGGGGGCCAAGCCTCGCGGGGAGAATGACGTCAAGACCTCCCCGGGAGCGGCCTCAGCAAGGCGCTCTAGAGTGGCGGACAATCCGAGGCCAAGCCTGCCTCAGGAGGAGGCAGTGATGTCAGCAGTGATGCACCGCGCCAGTGGGTGCCAGCGTCCGCCAGCGGCACAGTTGCCATTTCGGTGCAAAGGGGACAGCATAGTCGTTGGTTCCCAAGGAGCGGGGCAAAGGTTTCCCCTTTGGTGCAACGAGACCAAAGACCGCAAGGACGATAAGGAGGATGTCACCGTCGAGCCCACCACCGTGTCACCGCCTGATCCTTTTGCACGCGAAGACCGCTTTTGTCAGGATAAGAACGTGCTTGTGTTCCCGCTCAAAAATGGCCGTTGTGGGATCCCTTCCCGCCTAAACATTTCGGGGGAAGAGGACCTTGGCCGCCTATATAAGTAGCTAGGATTCCCACTGTGAAGGGGGGATCCATAGACTGATACACTCTGCCACCACGCTAGGAGCAAGAACACTAGCCTCATGACCCTCCTGAGCTCGCCTCCTGAGCCCAGGAACCATTGTACTAGCTCGTATCCCAGCTCGCCCGAGGCTAATCCACCAAAGCAGGAAGTAGGGTCTTACACCACGCGGTGGCCCGAACCTGGATAAACTCTTGTGTGTTCTGTCCGTTGTTTGCTTGAATCCTTCCACCGAGACGAGGGTGAGGCGCTAGGTAGACGTGAGTGGGAGAGATCTTCGTTCATGCCCCTGTGTTCGAACTTAGCAGGTTTTGCGGAGCCCTGAATCCGACAGCTAGGGTTAGGCGAAACCCCGTGGGGTTTAGAGGGGTTTTGAGCTGGTCAACGGGGTTTCGAAGGCTTTGACTGAGCATAACTAATAAAAAAACGAAAAAATATGAAACCTTCGCCGTTCGTCGTTTTATAAGACACACTAACGAGGAAAACTACTAAACTTGGTCTATGGTCATTTTCATGAAAAAAAACCTAGCTGGCACGATCGAGGTCAAATGAGCACCATTAATTTAAAAAAATCAAAAAAATATGAAACTTGCGCACAATGTTGTCTTATGTGACATGTTACCAACCAAAAATCTTAAACTTGGTATATGGTCATTTTCATGAGAAAACCTTCACACATATGAGCTATCACATACAAAATTTCATAGAGCTCAAGGAGAGGAGGTAGGGTTACCTTCTATTTTTGAAATTTTTAAAAAAATCTAAAAAATCACCAAATCTTTATTTCAAAGTGAATAAGAAGGATATGAACTTACTTGTTCATTTCCATATTTTAAACGTGTTTTTTAATAGTTTTTATACTAAAGCATATTTTTTTTAAATGTAAAAATATGAAGATTAATGCAAAAGATAGTGAGACTTCGAATCTACACTATATATTGAATACATGTTAATAAAAAAACATTTGGCTCATTTAGAGTAGGTCCAAAAAAACTTGATTACAAATGGGTTGTTTACCCTAGCCTGGGAGCTTATTTGGAGCACATTTCTCAAATTCAAATTTCTTTGACCTCCTCTAAATCACCTCAAATTTTGCACACATGATCTCCTACATAAACATAGATAGTTTGCCAAGGTTTTTTCTTGCATTTTCTTGAATTTACACAAACATAGATAGATAATTTGCTGGTGGGAAAAGCATGCATTTGATTTGATTAATAAACATGAGACCAATAACATGTGTGATCAGTGAAGCAACACTGAAACAACATGTGTGATCAGTGAAGCAACACTGAAGTGATCAGTGAAGCAACACTGAAACAACATGTCTGATCAGTGAAGCAACACTGAAAAAACATGTGTGATCATTGCAGCACCTAAACTCATAGTTCACAACATCTAAACAGAACTAACCATACACCATAGGCAAATATAAGGACAGAAAAATATAGATAGAATAATACATGACTAGCATCACCATAGTTGTTCACACCATAAACAACCACATTAAGTTTACCAAAAGTAACCAGACCCCAAGTACCCACAAGATTAAGATTCAGTTCACAGCATCACAGCATCACAGCATCACATCATCACATCACTTCACGCCGGAGTCAGGGCCTTCGTGAGCACAGCATGCTGCCCCCTGATCATGTAGTCCTCCCCACGGATCGCTACATCCTCTGCATGAGACAGAAGGTGATCGAAGCGGCCATCCTTTGGCTTTGGCTTGGTGGTGCAGTAGGGGCAGTGCCACTTCTTGAACTTGCGTTTGTAGAAGGAAGCAACTCCCTTGGCCTTGATCTTCTCCACCTCCTTGGCTGTGAACGACGCGACGTTGCCCTTGTACACATCATCTCCAGAATCATACTGCATACATGAATGAATTGCATTAATACATTATAGATTCATATATACCATGTCAAGGGAACTAAATGAACAAGGGATAGGCTTACCTCATATTCAGAATCATCACTAAACGCCCCCTCGTACGGGTCGTAGTCGGCCAGCTTCCTCTCCCCCCCCCCCAACCATCATCCTCCTGAATATACAATTACATCCATCACTAGTAGCCAATTGAAAATTTAGATATGCACACATGACACATTGATCATAGGGCTAATATACTCCCAATATCAGAAATGTTTTAGAAGTGGTTTTTTTATTTCTGTGCCCCTTAGCTCTATGCATTTAAATACTACATCCATCACTAGTATTTCAATGTATTAGATTTGTACACACATTGATCAAAAACCCCAATATGACATTCAAATAACACATTGATCATTGGTCATGCACACACATTGAAGAACAGAGCTAATATAACTTCATATTGTGGACAAATTTATATAATAATGAATCAAATAACTTCTTAATGAATGGATTCCATCTGGGCATATGACATTCAAAGCCCCAATCTGAGTAGCATTCAAAAACAATCTCCTAATCTAATAAGCATGCATGTCTGTAGCATTTAAAACCCCAATCTGTGAGCATTAAAAACAAATCTAATAATCTTCGAACGACATACTTCAAACAGTCTCCCACTTGCACTAGAGTCGGTAATCTAATCACATTGTGATGAATCAAACACCCATAGAGTTCTGGTGCTGATCATGTTTTGCTCGCGGAAGAGGTTTAGTCAATGGATCTGCGACATTCAGATCCGGATGTACTTTACAAATATCTATGTCTCCATCTTGAATATAACCACGAATGGAGTTCAAGCGGCGCTTGATATGCTCGGTCTTCTTGTGAAACATGGGCTCCTTGGCAATGGCAATAGCTCCATTGTTGTCACAGAAGAGAGTCGCCGGGCCCGACGCATTGGGAATCACTCCTAGGCCGGTGATGAACTCCTTCATCCAGACTCCTTCCTGCGCTGCTTCTGAAGCAGCTATGTACTCTGCTTCACATGTAAATGCCGCCACGACGCTTTGCTTGCAACTGCACCAGCTGACTGCCCCACCATTCAGAATATACACATATCTTGTTTGTGACTTGGAGTCATCCAGATCTGTGTCGAAGCTAGCATCAACGTAGCCCTTTACGATGAGCTCTTCATCACCTCCATAAACGAGAAACATATCCTTAGTCCTTTTCAGGTACTTCAGGATATTCTTGACCGATGTCCAGTGTTCCATTCCGGGATCACTTTGGTACCTCTCTGCCAAACTTATGGCAAGGTTCACATCAGGTCTGGTACATAGCATGGCATACAGAATAGAGCCTATGGCTGAGGCATAGGGGATGACACTCATCTTTTCTATATCTTCAGCTGAGGTCAGGCATTGAGCTACGCTCAATCTTACACCTTGCAATACAGGTAAGAACCCCTTCTTGGACTGATCCATATTGAACTTCTTCACTATCTTGTCTAGGTATGTGCTTTGTGAAAGACCAATGAGGCGTCTCGATCTATCTCTATAGATCTTGATGCCTAACATGTAAGCAGCTTCTCCAAGGTCCTTCATTGAAAAACACTTATTCAACCAGGCCTTTATGCTTTCCAAAAGTTCTATATCATTTCCTATCAAAAATATGTCATCCACATATAATATGAGAAATGCTACAGAGCTCCCACTCACTTTCTTGTAAATACAGGCTTCTCCATAAGTCTGTATAAACCCAAACGCTTTGATCACTTCATCAAAGCAAATGTTCCAACTCTGAGATGCTTGCACCAACCCATAGATCGACAAAACCTTCCGGCTGCATCATACACAATTATTCTTTAAGGAAACCATTAAGGAATGACGTTTTGACGTCTATTTGCCAAATCTCAGAATCATAAAATGCGGCAATTGCTAACATGATTCAGACGGACTTTAGCATCGCTACAGGTGAGAAAGTATCATCGTAGTCAACTCCTTGAACTTGTCGATAACCCTTAGCGACAAGCCGAGCCTTATATACGGTCACATTACCATCTGCGTTAGTCTTTTTCTTAAAGATCCACTTATTCTCTATGACTTGCCGGTCATCGGGAAAGTCCACCAAAGTCCATACTTTGTTATCATACGGGTTCGGGAACCATGCAGTCATGACCGAGACATATCTCCGGCCAATAACCAACAGCGGGATCTGGATACCCATGTTGGCTCCCACATGTTCCACGATGATCTCATCAGATGAACCACGATGTCAAGGATTCAATCAATCCTGTATATGATTCCCTTTATCTAGCAGTATAGTACTTGCCTGAGATTCGATCGCCGGTATACCGATACCTTATTCAATCTCGTCATGGCAAGTCTATTTACTTGTTCTGTAACACATCATCCCGTGACCAACCCCTTAGTCACATTGAGTTCATTACGATGATATATTACCGAGTGGGCCCAGAGATACCTCTCCGACATACGGAGTCACAAATCACAGTCTCAATTCGTGCCAACCCAACAGATACTTTCGGGAAAACCTGTAGTGTACCTTTATATCCACCCAGTTACATTGTGACGTTTGGCACACCCAAAGTACTCCTACGGCATCTGGGAGTTGCACAATCTCATGGTCTAAGGAAAGGATACTTGACATTGGAAAAGCTTTAGCATACGAACTACACGATCTTGTGCTAGGCTCATGATTGGGTCTTGTCCATCACATAATTCTGTTGGAAATATGGCCTAGAGGCAATAATAAAATGGTTATTATTATATTTCCTTGTTCCTGATAATTGTCTATTGTTCATGCTTTAATTGTATTATCCAGAAACAGTGATACATGTGTGAATACATAGACCACAACGTGTCCCTAGTAAGCCTCTAGTTGACTAGCTCGTTGATCAATAGATGGTTACGGTTTCCTGACCATGGACATTGGATGTCATTGATAACGGGATCACATCATTAGGAGAATGATGTGATGGACAAGACCCAATCCTAAGCCTAGCACTAGATCGTGTAGTTCGTTTGCTAAAGATTTTCCAATGTCAAGTAACTTTTCCTTAGACCATGAGATTGTGCAACTCCCGGATACTGTAGGAATGCTTTGGGTGTACCAAACGTCACAACGTAACTGGGTGGCTATAAAGGTGCACTACGGGTATCTCTGAAAGTGTCTGTTGGGTTGGCACGAATCGAGACTGGGATTTGTCACTCCGTGTGACGGAGAGGTACCTCTAGGCCCACTCGGTAGGACATCATCATAATGAGCTCAATGTGATCAAAGAGTTGTTCACGGGATGATGTGTTACGGGAACGAGTAAAGAGACTTGCCGGTAACGAGATTAAACAAGGTATCGGTATACCGACGATCGAATCTCGGGCAAGTATCGTACCGATAGACAAAGGGAATTACGTACGGGATTGATTGAATGCTCGACATCATGGTTCATCCAATGAGATCATCAAGGAGCATGTGGGAGCCAACATGGGTATCCAGATCCCGCTGTTGGTTATTTACTGGAGTCGTCTCGGTCATGTCTGCGTGTCTCCCTAACCCGTAGGGTCTACACACTTAACGTTCGGTGACGCTAGGGTTGTAGAGATATTAGTATGCCGTAACCCGAAAGTTTTTCGGAGTCCCGGATGAGATCCCGGATGTCATGAGGAGTTCCGGAATGGTCCGGAGGTAAATATTTGTATATAGGAAGTCCAGTTTCGGCCACCGGGAAAGTTTCGGGGGTAACCGGTATTGTACCGAGACCACCGGAGGGGCCTTGGGGGTCCACCGGGTGGGGCCATGATACGTCTCCAACGTATCTATAATTTTTTATTGTTCCATGCTATTATTTATGAAGTCTTAGATGTTTAATGGGCTTTATCATTCACTTTTATATCATTTTTTGGACTAACCTACTAACCCAAAGGCCCAGTCCAGATTGTTGTTTTTGCCTATTTCAGGGTTTTGCAGAAAAGGAATATCAAACGGAGTCCAAACGGAATGAAACCTTCGCAGGAGATATTTTTGGAGAAAATCACGCGAGATAGACTTCGGGGCCAAGCTAGAGGACAGGGGGCCCACCCTCGAGGGTGGGGGCGCGCCCCCCTGCCTCGAGGGCAGGCCCGGTGGCCCCTGGTGCCCCTCTTCCTCCTATATATGCCTACATACCCTAGAAACTCCATACGCAAAGAGAAAACCCTAATTCCACCGCCGTAGCTCCTGTTCCCGTGGAGATCCCATCTTGGAGCCTTTTCCGGGAGGGGGATCCATCACGGAGGCCTTCATCAACATCAGCATCGCCCTCGCCATGAGTTGTGAGTAGTTTACCACAGATCTTCGGGTCCATAGCTAGTATCTAGATGGCTTCTTCTCTCTCTCTCTGGATCTCAATACAAAGTTCTCCTCGGTCTTCGAGGAGATCTATTCGATGTAATCTCTTTTTGCGGTGTGTTTGTCGTGATCCGATGAATTGTGAGTTTATGATCAAGGTTATCTATGAAAGATATTTGGTTCTTCTCTGAACTTTTTATGTGTGCTCATAATATCCTTGCAAGTCTCTTTGAATTATTGGTTTGGTTTGGCCTACTAGATCTATAGTTCTTGCAATGGGAGAAGTGCTTGGCTTTGGGTTCAATCTTGCGGTGTCCTTTCCCAGTGACAGTAGGGGCAGCAAGGCACGTATTGTATTATTTCCATCGAGGATAAAAAGATGGTGTTTCATCATATTGCTTGAGTTTATCCCTCTACATCATGTCATCTTGCTTATGGCGTTACTCTGTTCGTATGAACTTAATACACTAGATGCATGCTGGATAGCGGTCGATGTGTGGAGTAATAGTAGTAGATGCAGAATCGTTTCGGTCTACTTGTCTCGGACGTGATGCCTATATAAAATGATCATGCCTAGATAATCTCATAATTATTCTCTTTTCTATCAATTCCTCGACGGTAATTTGTTTACCCGCCGTAGAATATCGCTATCATGAGAGAAGCCACTAGAGAAAACTATGGCCCCTGGGTCTATCTCTATCATATTACTTTCCCGTTAATTTCCTTTGCCGTTGTTTATTTGTTGTTTTATTAAACCAAAAATACCAAAAATATAAACTATCATCTCTATCATATCTCACTATCGTAAGTGACCGTAAAGGGATTGACAACCCCTTATCGCGTTGGCTGCGAAGTTCTTATTTGTTTGTGCAGGTGCGAGGGACTAGCGCGTGGTCTCCTAGTGGATTGATACCTTGGTTCTCAAAAACTGAGGGAAATACTTACGCTACTGTGCTGCATCTCCCTTTCCTCTTCGAGGGAATACAACGCAAGCTCAAGAGGTAGCGAGAAGAACTTCTGGCACCGATGCCGGGGAGGCTTACGCAAAAGTCATATACCAAGTACCTATCACAAACCCTTATCCTTCGCGTTACATTTATTTGCCTCTCGTTTTCCTCTCCCCCACTTCACCTTTGCCGTTTTATTCGCCCTTCTTCCGCCGTGTGTTTCTCGTTCGCTTGCTTCTTGTTTGCCTGTGTGTGTTGGATTGCTTGCTTGTCACTATGGCTCAGAACAATACCAACAACAATGATTTTATTAGCACTCTGATTGCTCCTATTACCGATGCTGAATCTTGTGAGATCAATGATGCTTTGTTGAATCTTGTCATGAAAGATCAATTCTCCGGCCTTCCAAGTGAAGATGCCGCTACCCATCTAAACAACTTTGTTGATTTGTGTGATATGCAAAAGAAAAGGGATACGGATAACGATATTGTTAAATTGAAGTTATTTCCGTTTTCACTTAGAGATCGTGCTAAGACTTGGTTCTCCCCTTTGCCTAGAAATAGTGTTGATTCATGGAATAAGTGCAAACATGCTTTTATCTCTAAGTATTTCCCTCCTGCTAAGATCATCTCTCTTAGAAACGATATTATGAATTTTAAGCAACTAATTCATGAGCATGTTGCGCAAGCTTGGGAGAGAATGAAATTAATGATACGTAATTGCCCAACACATGGTTTGAATCTATGGATGATTATTTAGAACTTTTATGCTGGCTTTAATTTTGCTTCCAGAAATCTTTTATATTCAGCCGTCGGAGGCACTTTCATGGAAACTACCTTAGGAGAAGCTACCAAACTCCAAGATAATATTATGGTTAATTATTCTCAATGGCACACCGAAAGATCTACTAGTAAAAAAGTGCATGCTATCGAAGAAATTAGTGTTTTGAGTGGGAAGATGGATGAACTTATGAAATTGTTTGCTGCTAAGAGTGCTTCTTCTGATCCTAATGATATGCCTTTGTCCACTTTGATTGAGAATAACAATGAATCTTTGGATGTGAGTTTTGTTGGTAGGAATAATTTTGGTAACAATGCTTATAGAGGTAATTTTAATCCTAGGCCTTTTCCTAGTAATTCCTCTAATAATTTTGTTAATTCCTACAACAACTCTTATGGAAAGATGCCTTCTGAATTTGAAACTAGTGTTAAGGAGTTTACGATCTCGCAAAAGAATTTCAATGCTATGCTTGAAGAGAAATTGCTTAAAGTTGATGAATTGGCTAGAAGTGTGGATAGAATTACTCTTGATGTTGATGCTTTGAAACTTAGATCTATCCCACCTAAGCATGATATCAATGAGTCTTTCAAAGCCATGAGAATTTCCATTCATAAATGCAAAGAAAGAACCGCTAGAATGCATGCTAAAAGAGAAGATTATATTAAATCGTGCTCTTTGGGTTATCGTGAAAATAAAGATGAAGATCTGAAAGTTATTGATGTGTCTCCTATTAGATCCTTGTTTTCTAGTATTAATCTTGATGAGAATAGGATTGGAGATGATTCTGCTTTAAGGTGTCCCAATAATTCGGAGTTTTTAGATCTTGATGCTAGAATTGCTAAAAGTGGGATTGAAGAGATTAAAACTTTACATAGTGATGAACCCACTACTTTTGATTTCAAGGGATTCAATTATGATAATTGCTCTTTGATTGACTATATTTCCTTGATGCAATCCGTGCTAAATTCTCCGCATGCTTATAGTCAAAATAAAGCTTTCACTAAACATATAGTTGATGCTTTGATGCAATCTGATGGAGAAAAACTTGAGTTGGAAGTTTCTATACCTAGAAAGCTTTATGATGAATGGGAACCTACTATCAAAATAAAAATAAAAGATCATGAATGCTATGCTTTGTGTGATTTGGGTGCTAGTGTTTCCACTATCCCAAAAGTTTCTGTGATTTGCTAGGGTTCCATGAACTTGATGATTGTTCTTTAAATTTGCATCTTGCGGATTCCACTATTAAGAAACCTATGGGAAGAATTAATGATGTTCTTATTGTTGCCAATAGGAATTATGTGCCCGTAGATTCCATTGTTCTTGATATAGATTGCAATCCTTCATGTCCTATTATTCTTGGTAGACCTTTCCTTAGAACGATTGGTGCAATTATTGGTATGAAGGAAGGAAATATTAGATCCCAATTTCCGTTAAGGAAAGGCATGGAACACTTTCCTAGAAAGAAACCGAAATTACCATATGAATCTATTATGAGAGCCACTTATGGATTGCCTTCCAAAGATGGCAATACCTAGATCTATCTTTGTAACATCCCAAAATTCTAAATTTTGGAATGTTATAATAAATAGATAGATTTGATTGCTTGTTTGATGTGCTGTGTGAAATTGAGTGAAATTTGAAAGTTTTGAAAGTTAAATGAGAGGGAATGAAATGACTTTCCCAAACTTTCACTTTGCATTTTGATCTCCGGGAATTCAACTTCTTTTCAACACAATACCCTAGAGTGAAGATAATATGACTTCTTCCATTTAATTTTAAATGATAAAGGGCTTTGAAAGGATTTTGAATTTCATCCTCGAAATATTTCCAATTCAGAAACTTTATGCAACTCAATGATTTTCCCGAGAGAAGATAAAATGACTTCTTCAAATTATAGGAAATATGACTTCTTCAAATTATAGGAAATATGAGTTGGAGGTTTTCTGAAATTTTTTCTATAACTCATTTTCAAAAATTAAGTTATTTGGGTTTTATTCAAATTATTTTCTCCAAAAATAAACTATATGGAAAATAGGGTAACATGATTCCCAACAGCAGAAAATTGGTGAGAAATAAATTTGAAATCATTTTGGTATTTTAAAAATAATTTTTATTGGATTTTATTGCAACAACATCAATATTTGATTTATTAGAATTTGTGAGGATTTTATTTGATAGTAGAAAATTGTTCGTGTTGTAGGGTTTGTTTTTCTGAAAAATTTGATATATAATATTCCTATAGTATATTATATATTATTTAGTTTTATTTTTTGTTTTCTCTATCTATTAAAAAATCTCTCCAGGACCGAACTGGGCCGGCCCCGCAAAGCACCAGGCCACGGCCCAGCCGGCCCGTCACTGCGCCCCGCTCGCCCCTGAGCTCGGGGCGGAGTCCCGATCCCGCACGACGCCGCCGGCCGACCTCGGCTTCCGTGCCGCACCCGGTCACCTCCCCTTTGCCCCTCCTCCAAGTCGGTCGTTGCCCCCTCCCGCCTATAAAGGCCGAAGCCGCCGCCCGCTGCCCTCCCCTCTTCGCATCGCGCCACCGCCGCCGCAAACCACCGCCGCCGCCGCTGACCACTGCCGCCGCCGCTGCCTCCTGCACCCCGCTCCTCGCCGCGCCTCGCCCCTCGCCTTCCCGCAGCGCCGTGCCGCCCGCTGCTGCTCCGCACCGCCGACGACTGCCCCGCCGTCGCCGGAGCTCCGCCGGCCGACGACCTGCGCCCGATCCGCCCCGATCCACGAACCGGTAAGGGAAAAACCGCCCCGGTCCGGTTTAGATCATGGTTTTCTTCGGTTTTTTTTAGTTAGATCTATACAGTGAATGTTCACTGGTTAGGTCTTAATAGTGAACATTCGTTCTTTAGTTCTTTTCTTTTTTCTTTTAGTTTTCTGCTAGGGACTTAGCTGTAAATAAAAGTTTTGCAGTTTAGCCCCTGAACTTCAAACGGCCGTAACTTTTACCAGTTAGTCCAAATCCAACGAAACCAACGCCCACGTCTTCGTTACGATCCCCTCTTTCCAGTAAAACAACTCAAACAAGTTTTTGAAAGTTTTAAATTTTGAATTCAACTAGTTTTAGATTCAAACTTGTTTTGATCATAACTCGAGTTTCGTAACTCCGATTTAGTTGATTCTTTTTGCAAATCGAAGCTCTTGACCTAAACTTTCTGATAAGGCCAAATTCACATAATTTTGGTACTGTTGTAAATAGTTTTATGTTTCAAGAGTCATTAATTTGTCTTCGAAGTTTTCCCGAAGTGTTTTATTTGTTCTGTCCGATCTTTCTGAGTGATTGCTTATGTGTGGTTACTATTGTTTGCTTACGATAGATTGATCGGAGTGTGACGAGTAGATCTATCACGAGTTCTGAGTGCGAATCTTATACATCGTCAGTACAAGGCAAGTTCACACTTTGATCATACTTTCCAATACCCAGTTTTCACTGCATTAGTTATATCCTCAAACACTTGCATGAGTAGGACTGGTTACATAAATTGATGCTTTGTAGTTCATGAGGTAGGAACCCAATGACCTGAGATCAACCAAGGGGGGTATACGCTTTGTTACTTATTGCTTAGCCATGCTTGTAGACGTGGATTGGTATGAGAGTTTCATGAAAGATGTGAGTGTGATTTAAGGGAAACTTTAAGGTGGAAATTTAATACACATCTGGGTGGATTGGTTTGGGGCACCCTGGGAGTGAACCAGTGGATTGCCCGGACACCTGGGGTTGCCAGTGTTGTCCTAGGAAATCCCGGGGTTTCTGTGTGATTGTCCTATTGGAATGCCACCCAGGCTCTAAGGGATCATATAATATTTTCATGCCTAGAAACTTCCATGTGCAGCCACAAGCCATTATGGGCTCTGGCATAGTATGAGTAAGTTGTGTGACCTCTTTCATGGTGGACTTGCAGATGTAGCGAATGTAGGTGTACCGGTCCACCTGGGGTAAAGAGTTAATGCTTCGACTGTGTCTCGGTCATCCGGTTCTCAAACACCATGAAGTGCGAGAAAGTAAACGGAGGCGGTCGAGTCTTGTGGGGAAAAGTGCACAAACCTCTGCAGAGTGTACAAACTATTCATGAGTAGTCGTGTCCCTGCTTATGGACATCTTTGAGTATCTAGAAGTGGATTATTTGTTAATCTCAACACTCTATTTAATTAATTTTTTGGGTTACTAATGACTTTGGTTTGGGATTGTGATGGGGGTACCATTCTCAATTGTTCATGTTTTAAATTTAACAAAGTAGTTAAATAAAATGCATTCCTTTGTGGTAGGGAAAAATCAGCTTTATGCAAAAACAGTCTTACAGCCTCCACGAGCCAAATATGCATGTAGTTCTAGGACTTGTTCATTATCATTACAGTGTGAAATTGCCAGTACATTTAATGTACTGACCTACATGGCTGCAATGTCTCATGTTGCAGGAATTTATTCGACGAGTAAGTGTTATGTTAGGGTTGCGCTGTCTACACTCAACTTTGCCGTTGGTGTTGATGGAACTCCACAAACTTTGTTGCTTCTGCTATGATTGATTGAGATAATAGTATTTACGTTACTTAATACATGTGATTTACCTCTGTTATAAATCCTCGAGTACTATGTGTGTCAGCATACCGACCCAGGGATGACACTTAATCACAGAGACTTGATCCATTCGGGTCGGGTCGCTACAATCTTGTATTGTGCCTACCTAGGGGCGTAAAACGATAGCGCTTGTTGGGAGGCAACCCAATTTTATGGTTTTTTGTTTTTGTTGCTGTTAGGGAATAAATATTGCATCTAGCCTCTGATTAGATGTGTTTTCATGTTTTGTTTAGTGTTTGTGCCAAGTAGAACCTTTGGTAAAACTTGTGTGAAGTTTATTTGATCTTGCTGTGAAAAACAGAATCGTTAGCGCTCGCTAAAGTAGTTTTCAGATTTTACTGCAGCGTGATTTTTAGTAGATTCTTTTTGCTGATGATTGGTAGACAAATTGCACAAATTTACCAATTTAGTTTGAATTTTTTGGAGTTCAAGAAAGTAGACGAACCCAGCAGATTACTACAGACTGTTCTGTTTCTGACAGATTCTGTTTTTCGTGTGTTGTTTGCTTATTCCGATGCATCTATCATTAATATTGGAGGATATGAACCATAGAGAACTTGGAGTACAGTAGGTTTAACACCAATATAAACAATGAATGAATTCCTTTCTGTACCTTTGAGTGGTGGTTTGCTTTCTCTTACTAACGGAGCTCATGAGAATTTTGGTCTAAGTTTTGTGTTGTGAAGTTTTCAAGTTTTGAGTATTGCTTTGATGGACTATGGAACAAGGAGTAGCAAGGGACTAAGCTTGGGGATGCCCATGGCACCACAAGTAAATTCAAGATAATCAAAAGCCTAAGCTTGGGGATGCCCCGGGAAGGCATCCCCTCTTTCGTCTTCATCCATCGGTAACTATACTTGGAGCTATATTTTTATTCGCAACATGTTATGTGTTTTGCTTGGAGCGTCTTGTATAATTTGAGTATTTGCTTGTTAGTTCGCCACAATCATTCTTGCTGGACACACCTATTGTTAGAACACTCTATATGCTTCACTTATATCTTTTGAGTTGAATAGTTTTTGCTCTAGTGCTTCACTTATATCTTTTAGAGCACGGCGGTGCTAATATTTTGTATAAATTGTTGAACTCTTAGGCTTCACTTAGATCTATTTGAGAGTCTATTAAAACAGCATGGTAAAGTGTTTAGGCTAAATAAACTAGTCTTCACATGATAAACATCCAATGTCAATGTAGTAAAAAAATCACATCTAGTGCATTGAATAGAATGAGATGTTGGATGCTTGATAATTGTTTTGAGACATGAGGATAGTGATATTAGAGTCATGCTAGTGGATTAATTATGAAATTGAGAAATTTTTGTGTTAAGGTTAGTTATTCCCGTATCATGCACGTATGGTGAACCGTTGTGTGACTAAGTTAAAGCATGAGGTATTTGTAGAGTGTCAACCTTTGTGTGGAGGTCGGGGCGCGCGATGGTTAACTCCTACCAACCTCCCCCCTAGGGGCATGCGTCGATTGGTTTGTTTTGATAACTCGTAGATTTTTGCAATAAGTATATGAGTTCTTATGACTAATGTTGAGTCCATGGATTATACGCACTCTCACCCTTCCACCATTGCTAGCCTCTCTTGTGCCGCGCAACTTTCGTCGGTGCCATAAACCCACTATATATCCCTCCTCAAAAAAGCCACCATATTGTTCCTCAAAACAGCCACCATACCTACCTATCAAGGCATTTCCATAGCCATTCCGAGATATATTGCCATGCAACTTTCCACCGTTCCGTTCATATGACACGCATCATATTGTCATAGTGCCATGCATGATCATGTAGTGGACATAGTAGTTGTGGCCAAGCCACCATGCATAATTTTTCATACATGTCACACATGATTCATTGCTTATGCCGGTACACCGCCGGAGGCATTCATTTAGAGTCATACTTGTTGTAGTATCGAGTTGTAATATCGAGTTGTAATAAAAAGTGTGATGATCATCATTACTAGAGCATTGTCCCGTGTGAGGAAAGGCCAATAAAAAAAGAGAGATGGCCCAAAAAAATTGAGAAAGGGGCTAATAAAAAATTGAGAAAGCCCCTCCAAAAAAAAGAGAGAAAAGAGAGAAGGGACAATGCTACTATCTTTTTCCACACTTGTGCTTCAAAATAGCACCATGATCTTCATTGTAGAGAGTCTCGTGATTAGTCACTTTCATATACTAGTGGGAATTTTCATTTTAGAATTTGGCTTGTATATTCCAACGATGGGCTTCCTCAAATGCCCTAGGTCTTCGTGAGCAAGCAAGTTGGATGCACACCCACTAGTTTGTTTTGTTGAGCCTTCATTCATATTTAGCTCCAGTGCATCCGTTGCATGGCAATCCCTACTCACTCACATTGATATCTATTGATGGGCATCTCCATAGCCCGTTGATACGCCTAGTCGATGTGAGACTATCGCCCTCTTTTTGTCTTCTCCACAACCACCTCTATTCCACCCATAGTGCTATGTCCATGGCTCACACTCATGTATTGCGTGAAAGTTGAAAGGTTTGAAAAGATAGAGCATGAAAACAAATGCTTGGCTGAAATCGGGGTTGTGCGTGATATGAATATTTAGTGTGATAACGAGGGAGCATAGCCAACACTATATGATTTTGTAGGGATAACTTTCTTTAGCCATAGTATTTTGAGAAGACGTGATTGCTATGTTAGTATTGCTTGAAGTATTTTTATTTCTTATGTCAATATAGACTTTTATCTTGAATCTTTCAGATCGGAACATCCATGCCACAATTAAGAGAATTACATTGAAAAACTATATTGGTTAGCATTCCACATCAAAAATTCTTTCTTTATCATTTACCTACTCGAGGACGAGCAGGAATTAAGCTTGGGGAAGCTTGATACGTCTCCAACGTATCTATAATTTTTTATTGTTCCATGCTATTATTTATGAAGTCTTAGATGTTTATGGGACTTATCATTCACTTTTATATCATTTTTTGAACTAACCTACTAACCCAAAGGCCCAGTCCAGATTGTTGTTTTTTTGCCTATTTCAGGGTTTTGCAGAAAAGGATATCAGAAGGAGTCCAAACGGAATGAAACCTTCGCAGGAGATGTTTTTGGAGAAAATCACGCGAGATAGACTTCGGGGCCAAGCCAGAGGACAGGGGGCCCACCCTCGAGGGTGGGGGACGCGCCCCCTGCCTCGAGGGCAGGCCCGGTGGCCCCTGGTGCCCCTCTTCCTCCTATATATGCCTACATACCCCAGAAACTCCATACGCGGAGAGAAAACCCTAATTCCACCGCCGTAGCTGCTGTTTCCGTGGAGATCCCATCTTGGAGCCTGTTCCGGGAGGGGGATCCATCATGGAGGCCTTCATCATCATCATCATCGCCCTCACCATGAGTTGTGAGTAGTTTACCACAGACCTTCGGGTCCATAGCTAGTATCTAGATGGCTTCTTCTCTCTCTTCGGATCTCAATACAAAGTTCTCCTCGGTCTTCGAGGAGATCTATTTGATGTAATCTCTTTTTGCGGTGTGTTTGTCGAGATCCGATGAATTGTGAGTTTATGATCAAGGTTATCTATGAAAGATATTTGGTTCTTCTCTGAAATTTTTATGTGTGCTCATAATATCCTTGCAAGTCTCTTCGAATTATTGGTTTGGTTTGGCCTACTAGATCTACAGTTCTTGCAATGGGAGAAGTGCTTGGCTTTGGGTTCAATCTTGCGGTGTCCTTTCCCAATGACAGTAGGGGCAGCAAGGCACGTATTGTATTGTTGCCATCGAGGATAAAAAGATGGGTTTTTCATCATATTGCTTGAGTTTATCCCTCTACATCATGTCATCTTGCTTAAGGCGTTACTCTGTTCGTATGAACTTAATACACTAGATGCATGCTGGATAGCGGTCGATGTGTGGAGTAATAGTAGTAGATGCAGAATCGTTTCGGTCTACTTGTCTCGGACGTGATGCCTATATACAATGATCATGCCTAGATAATCTCATAATTATTCGCTTTTCTATCAATTGCTCGACAGTAATTTGTTTACCCACCGTAGAATATCGCTATCATGAGAGAAGCCACTAGAGAAAACTATGGCCCCCGGGTCTATCTCTATCATATTACTTTCCCGTTAATTTCCTTTGTTGTTGTTTATTTGCTGTTTTATTAAACCAAAAATACCAAAAATATAAACTATCATCTCTATCAGTTCTCACTATCGTAAGTGACCGTAAAGGGATTGACAACCCCTTATCGCGTTGGCTGCGAAGTTCTTATTTGTTTGTGCAGGTGCGAGGGACTGGCGCGTGGTCTCCTACTGGATTGATACCTTGGTTCTCAAAAACTGAGGGAAATACTTACGCTACTGTGCTACATCTCCCTTTCCTCTTAGAGGGAATACAACGCAAGCTCAAGAGGTAGCAGGCCACCTATCCCGAAGGGCCCCATGGGCTAAAGTGGGAAGGGAACCAGCCCTTGGTGGGCTGGTGCGCCCCCCATGGGCCTCCCCCTGCGCCTAGGGTTGGAAACCCTGGGGGTGGGGGTGCCCCACCAAACTTGGTGGGCAAGTCCCCCCTTGGCCGCTGCCCCCCCCTTGAGATGGGATCTCTAGGGGCCGGCGCCCCCCCTTAGGGCCCCTATATAAAGAGGGAGGAGGGAGGGCTGCGCACCCTAGCCCCTGGCGCCTCCATCTCCACCCGTAACACCTCTCTCGCGCGCTGAGCTTGGCGAAGCCCTACCGAGATCCCCGTTGCTTTCACCACCACGCCGTCGTGCTGCTGGATCTCCATCAACCTCTCCTCCCCCTTGCTGGATCAAGAAGGAGGAGACGTCTCTCCCAACCGTACGTGTGTTGAATGTGGAGGTGCCGTCCGTTCGGCGCTCGGTCATCGGTGATTTGGTCGACGAGTACGACTCTATCAACCCCGTTCTCTTGAACGCTTATGATCGCGATCTACAAGGGATGTAGATGCACTCCCCTCTCCCTCGTTGCTAGATGACTCCATAGATTGATCTTGGTGGTGTGTAGAAAATTTTAAAATTCTGCTACGTTCCCCAACAGTGGCATCATGAGCTAGGTCTATGCGTAGTTACTATGCACGAGAAGAACACAAGTTGTTGTGGGCGTAGATCATGTCAATTTACTTGCCGCTACTAGTCTTATCTTGATTCGGCGACATCGTGGGATGAAGCAGCCCGGACCGACCTTACACGTACGCTTACGTGAGACAGGTTCCACCGACTGACATGCACTAGTTGCATAAGGTGGCTAGCGGGTGTCTGTCTCTCCCACTTTAGTCGGATCGGATTCGATGAAAATGGTCCTTATGAAGGGTAAATAGAAATTGGCATATCACATTGTGGTTTTGGCGTAGGTAAGAAACGTTCTTGCTAGAAACCTATAGCAGCCACGTAAGAACTTGCAACAACAATTATAGGACGTCTAACTTGTTCTTGCAGCATGAGCCCTGTGATGTGATATGGCCAAAAAGGATGTGATGAATGATATATATGTGACGTATGAGATTGATCATGTTCTTGTAATAGGAATCACGACTTGCATGTCGATGAGTGTGACAACCGGCAGGAGCCATAGGAGCTGTCTTATTTTATTGTATGACCTGCGTGTCACTGAAAACGCCATGTAATTACTTTACTTTATTGCTAACCGTTAGCCATAGTAGTAGAAGTAATGTTTGGCGAGACGACTCCATGAAGACACGATGATGGAGATCATGATGATGGAGATCATGGTGTCATGCCGGTGACGATGATGATCATGGAGCCCCGAAGATGACGATCAAAAGGAGCAAAATGATATTGGCCATATCATGTCACTATTTGATTGCATGTGATGTTTATCATGTTTTACATCTTATTTGCTTAGAACGACGGTAGTAAATAAGATGATCTCTCACTAAAATTTTAAGAATTGTGTTCCCCCTAACTGTTCACCGTTGCTAAGGTTTGTTGTTCCAAAGCACCACATGATGATCGGGTGTGATAGGCTCTAACATTCGCATACAACGGGTGTAAGCCAGATTTACACACGCAATACACTTAGGGTTCACTTGACGAGCCTAGCATGTACAGACATGGCCTCGGGACACGAAAGACTGAAAGGTCGAACATGAGTTGTATAGAAGATACGATCAACATAAAGATGTTCACCGTTGATGACTAGTCCATCTCACATGATGATCTAACACGGCCTAGTTGATTCGGATCATGTATCACTTAGATGACTAGAGAGATGTCTATCTGAGTGGGAGTTCATTAAATTTGTTTAGATGAACTTAATTGTCATGAACATAGTCTAAAATCTTTACAATATGTCTTGTAGATCCAATGGCCCACGCTAATGTTGCCCTCAACTTCAACGCGTTCCAAGAGAAAACCAAGCTGAAAGACGATGGTAGCAACTATACGGATTGGGTCCGTAACTTGAGGATCATCCTCATAGCTGCCAAGAAAGTATATGTCCTTGAAGCACCGCTAGGTGATGCACCCGTTTTCCCAGCAGCTCAAGACATTATGAACGCCTGGCAGTCGCGTAGTGATGATTACTCCCTAGTTCAGTGCAGCATGCTTTACAGCTTAGAATCAGGGCTCCAAAAGCGTTTTGAGCAACACGGAGCATATGAGATGTTCCAAGAGATGGAAATGGATTTCCAAGCTCATGCCCGAGTCGAGAGATATGAAGTCTCCGACAAGTTCTACAGTTGTAAGATGGAGGAGAATAGTTCTGTCAGCGAGCATATACTCAAAATGTCTGGGTTGCACAATCGCTTGTCTCAGTTGGGAATTAATCTCCGAGATGACGCGGTCATTGACAGAATCCTTCAGTCGCTCCCACCTAGCTACAAGAGCTTCGTGATGAACTTCAATATGCAAGTGTCAGTGTATTTGGATCGACACCTATGGGATCACAAGAATCCCTACTACGGTTGCGGGGCGCGGGGTTGAGAGAAGAGCGGATCTAACGATCAGGACACGGTTCCTTTACCCAGGTTCGGGCCGCAAAGATGCATAAGACCCTACTCCTGCTTTGGTGGATTATATGTTGGTGTTCTTCAGCTAACGAGGAGCCCCAAAAGAGTCGTGAGGGGTTCCGAAAAGCCGAATCCTTCTCTTGGTCGCCTCGGGCCTCCTTTTATAGGGAAAAGGGGTTGCGATAGTGGCACACATGAGGTGGAAAGGGTACAGTGATGCGAGGTTATCCCTCGCATTACAGGACAAGGTGCATTTAATGCGCCCTGCTTAGGTATCTTTGCTTTATCGGGACGAGGGGAGACGCCCGTCTTGTCCGTCGCCGCTCCTCCTCGTGTCGACACGCGCCCTGGACAGCGGTGCCTGAGGTGCCATGTAGGCAGACAGGCAGCTGAGGTGGCGCAACGGCGGGCCTCCATGAAGATCCGTGGGTCGCCACGTAGGAGCCTGTCCAGCTGGTTGGGTCGGCAGCTGCGTGGGTCGGTGGAAACCCAGTTGGTGCGGGCCTGATGGTGGCCCCGTGGGTGTCCTCGGCAAGGGCCTTGCCGGGGCCCCGGCAAGGGTCTTGTCGTGGCGCCTGCTGTCATCCCCGGCAAGGTGCTTGCCGGGGGTCTTGTGGACCTCCTTGGCTGGGATCCCGCCAAGGGTCGTCTTCTTACCTTGTATTTGATCTTGAAGGTCTTCACAAAGATCTGCATGCCACCACGGGGATATCTCCCGAATCATCCCCCCATGGGGGTGGTGGACTCAAGGGTGATTCGCTCCGCAGGCGGGGGGGCGAGCTGCCGCGGCAAGGGTTTTGCCGGGGCTGTCAGAGCCGACCCCGGCAAGGATCTTGCCGGGGGAAACCGCTTCGTCCCCTTGCTCTTAGTGGTTTTGTTCTTGGTGTCATTCCAGTCTTCATCAAGCTTTAGCCTTGCCTCGGCTTGCCTCCCTTGTCTTGCTTGGTGGGATGGCGCCGTGGCTCAGACTACCCATGCACAGTCATAGGGGTACAAAAAGTGCACCCCTCTTTTTGTACACCGACAGGAGCCCCCGGGCCTGGGCCACACATAAGCGCGACACGTTGTTGGGCCAGGCCCAGAATGGTGCGCGGGCAGGCGGGGTGGTTCTCACCGCGGTAAAAATTTCGCGCGCTGCGCCTCCCACGGCCCGCGCGAGCGGCGCGGGGTGGAGGGGCGTGCGTGACGTGGGCGGCATGCATGGGGCGGTTTCCGCATGCATGCGTCACGTCGGAGTAAATGTGAAAGGAGGCGGCCCGCACCTTCCCCATAAACGGGGGAAGGTGTGGGGGCGTGGCCCGCTGACTGGATGGGGCCGAGGCATGGTCTGCTAGGCGTCCACTCCCCACGATCACGGGGTGGGGAGAAGTCGTCTCACCCGTCCCTTCGGTCCCGCGCGTTCGCCACGTGCCTTCCATGCGTTCGAGGTGGCGAGCGGTGGAGGCGGGAAACCGAGCCGTCGTTGGTTGGGGCGGTGGGTAGGTCCCAGCCCCTCTCGCCTTCTGCGTCTTGATTGGTCGAGCGGGGCGGTCGAGCTCCAACCCTGCCCCTTTATAAAGGGCGGAGGGAGGGGACGGCGCTCCACACTCCTCCATCTTCTTTCTCATCCAGCTTCTGCTCCTTTCTTCTATCCGCCATGAAGAAGGAAAACCCCGGCTCCTCAACGGTGGTGGCGAGGGTCGCCGCTCGACAGCGCGTCCCCCCTTCTCCTACACCCGTAGTGGCTGAACCAGCTACGAGGGGAAGAGGGAGGGGGCGAGGCCGGGGTGCTCAGGGAATAGGAAGACGGGGCGGCTCGCCGGCCTCGCCCCCGCCAGCAGCTCCTCCTCCGGTGGAAGGTCATGTTGGAGATAACCCCTGCGAATTCTTCATTAGGATGCGGGGGTCGCCGCGCCGTCGCCTTCGTCTCCCGACCCCGTTTGCGCGAGAGATGGAGGCGAACCCGCCGGAGTCGCTGCGGTTGCACATGAGGGGTTGTGGGATCAGTGGCACGCGAGCCGTCATCGACTTCCCCGCCCCTCATGTGATGTATCTTCGTCGAGGATGGAAGAGGTTCGCCTGCATCCACAGCCTGACGGATGGGCTCACCCTCCACTTCAAGCTAATGGGGGATGGCCACCTCTCCATCAAGGTCTTCGGGCACCTCGGAACTCGCGTGAGGTGCTGCATGGAGAGCTCCTCCGACGACGAAGAATCCTCCTCGAACAAGGGTGACGAGGAGGACAGCGATAGCGACGACGAGGGCGGGGGAAGGCAGGATGACGGGTCCGACTAGGTGTCGGGCGCCGCTCCTGGTGGCACCGGCGACCCCATCATCCGCGTCGCCGGCTCCTTGAACTTCTCGGGGTCGTCTCCTTGGCGGCTAGCGTAGGGAGGCAGCAAAAGAGGAAGAGGAAGAAGGTGGGCGGCAAGGTCCTCATGTCGGAGTACGCGGGCACCGACGCCTTCGTCTCCTACTGACGTCCTACTGCCTCGTCTTCGAGCTCAGCCTCCAGCGCCGTCATCACCGTCCAGCCCTGGGGAGGCCATCGAGAAGCCTTCTCGGTGTCTTCTGTCACCCGTAGCTCGCCTAGGCACCCCTTTTGCCCTTCTCGCCTCCTTGACCTACCTCCTGAGGAGAGGGACAAGAAAGGCATTACGGGCATCTTATCTCTTTTTAGTCTGTAAGCCTTCGGGCATCTGTAAAGTTTAAAACTTGTAATCCCCCTTATTCATGTTTTTCATTCCCTATCGATTGTACCTGAATGGAATGTTTTTAATGAAAAAGGAATGTCTGCCGGGTCCTTTTGTTCGTAGGTAAAAACCCACTACAGGGAATAAATCCCAGATATCCTTAAGATGAACATTTTCTCGCCCGGCAACAAGCCCTGCCGTTTCCCCACTTCGCTCGACCTTTCTCACGCTCTTGGCGGAGGCAGGGATGAAGCGGGCCTAGGCTCCTCGTCTTATCCTTTTGATGCCGCGACTGCGACCAAACTTGGTCCCAGGGACGAGCCTTAGGACCTAGAGTTATGGGAGCACGGTAGCTCAAGGAAAAGAACGAGGTTTCACATACTTCAGTCCATAGAAGAATGCATGACAAGGGAAAAAGAACTTATCTGAGATTGCAGCCCCCGTCAACCCTGGTCTGCCGCGGGCGAATTCTTGCTCTTGTAGCCCCCGGCAATGCTGGCTTGCCGGGGTCCAAGTATTGATTTGTTCTTCTCTCCTCCCTCCAAGCGGCCTCGGCAAGGATGCCTGTGCGTCCTGTAAACCAAGGAAGACAGAGGAAAAACAAAGACTCGACCTCTAAGCTAGGGGTTAGCCGCTGCTAAGCACTAACAACTCAGGGCGAGACTCGACTCAGCATGCATGCTAAAACTCAGAGCGCCAGCTCTTCATTTATTTATGCTCAGGGTCTGCGCCTGGCTTTGCACAAAGGGTTACATGCCTTGCCGGCAAAGCTTGTACAAAAGGGTGGCTTGCCGGGAGGCCCGGCAAGCCGCGCCTTATGGGTAAAACTTGCGAAGATGCTCGATGTTCCAGGAGTTACTCACCGGAACAACATCCTCGGTCTCCAGGCGAACTGCGCCAGGCCTGGTGACTTGTATTACCCGATAAGGGCCCTCCCACTTCGGTGTCAACTTGTTCGTATTCCTGGCCGATTGAACGCGTCGGAGAACAAGGTCACGTTCCTCAAAGCTTCGGGCATGAACCTTGCGGCTATGGTAGCGGCACAAGGCTTGCTGGTAGCACGCTGCTCTCACAGCCGCCCGAAGACGATCTTCCTCAAGGAGCATTGCGTCATCTTGCCGCAATTGCTCTTGCTCAAGCTCATCATAAGCAAGCACTCGAGGCGACCCGTATATGAGTTCCGTGGGGAGAACTGCTTCTGCCCCGTATATCAGGGCAAAGGGCATCTGGCCGGAGGCTCGATTTGGTGTCGTCCTGATCGACCAAAGAACCGCCGGTAATTCATCAATCCGGCGCCTCCCGCTCTTGTGCAGCCTGTCAAAGGTCTTTGTCCTTAATCCTCACAGCACTTCAGCATTTGCCCTCTCAGCTTGACCATTGCTTCGGGGGTGAGCAACGGAAGCGAAACAGACTTTGCTGACGAGGTCTTGGGTATATTGCATGAAGGTGCGGCTTGTAAACTGCGTGCCGTTGTCAGTGATAATCCTGTTTGGTACACCAAAACGGCACACTAGCCCCTTGAAGAACTTGACGACTGACTGAGCTGTGACCTTCCTCACCGCCTCCACTTCTGGCCACTTTGTGAACTTGTCGATTGCAACGTACAAGTACTCAAAGCCCCCGACGGCACGGGGGAAAGGCCCCAGTATGTCGAGCCCCCAGACCGAGAAGGGCCAGGAGAGAGGAATGGTTTGGAGGGCTTGAGCTGGTTGATGAAGCTTCTTCGAATGGAATTGGCACGCTCAACACCTGGTGACCAGCGCCGCCGCATCCTGGAGGGCAGTGGGCCAGAAGAAGCCTTGCCGGAATGCCTTGCCGGCAAGGGCTCTCGACCCTATGTGGGATCCACATATGCCTCCATGTATCTCCGCCAACAGCTCCAGTCCTTCCACTCGAGGGATGCACTTCAATTTCACACCGTTCGGTCTCCTTCTGTATAGGACGTAATCGACGAACTGGTACATGGCAGACCGACGGGCTACTTTCTCCGCTTCTTCCTGCTCCTCAGGAAGTTCCCCAGTCTGAAGGAATCGGACGGTATGCTGCGCCCACGCTGGAGCCTGGGGCTCGACGGCGAGGACTAAAGGCATTTCCTCTGCCAAGGGAGTGGCTATCTCGACGGCAAAAGCTTGATGCTCCGCCGGAGTTAGCCCTCCGGTGGCGGGCTCAGTGTCCCCGGCAACAACCTTGCCGGCGGCTCCGGGGAGCTCGGCGGGAAAGTACTTGTCGGGCCCTGACTTCCTCCTCTTGTTCTGCTCTGTTGATGGATCAACGGATGGCTGAGAAAGCTGGAGCACAAAGGTACCTGGTTCCACGGGTAACTTGAGAGCAGCGTGCTTTGACAGGTAATCGGCGATGTCGTTCTCCGCTCGGGGAACGTGCTCCGCCTGTATACCGTCAAAGCGCTCTTCCAACTTCCTCACTTCATCGACGTAGGCCTTCATCAACGGGCTCTAGTAATCCTTGTTGACTTGTTTGACGACAAGCTGTGAGTCGCCTCTGACAATGAGCTTCTTGATTCCGAGGTCCGCTGCGATCCTAAGACCGGCAAGCAGCCCCTCGTACTCGGCAGTGTTGTTCATTGACACATCCCTAGATAAGTGCATCTGGACCATGTACTTGAGGTGCTCTCCGGTGGGCGCGACCAGCAGTACGCCAGCCCCGGCGCCCTGCAAAGAGAAAGCACCGTCAAAGTACATGATCCAGTTGCAACTTGCCTCTTTGCCGGGGAGAGTAGTTTCTTGGACTTCTTCATCAGGCGTTGCAGTCCATTCTGCGACGAACTCTGCCAGGACTCGGCTCTGAATTGTCGAGGTGCTTTCAAACTTGAGGCCAAAGCTGGACAGCTCCAGTGCCCACTCCACAATCCTTCCCGTTGCATCTGGATTGTGCAATATCCGTTGCAGAGGGAGGCGAGTGACGACAGTGATCTCGTGCGCCTGGAAGTAGTGACGCAGCTTCCTTGAGGCCATAAGAAGGCCGAAGAGCAGTTTCTGCACACCGGAGTACCTTGACCTAGCCCCCTGCAAGAGGGAGCTAACGAAGTAGACCGGGTGCTGCATCATCTTCTTCTTTGGCTGCACTCCAATCGGCTGTGTCGTCTCTACGCCAGTGGCACCAGGCTCCGTTGCTGCTATCACCTCATCATTAATTTCTCTCTGCGCCACCAGTGCAGCACTGACCACCTGGTTCATTGCCGCTACGTATAGCAGCAACGGTTCGTGTGGTCGAAGCGCAACCAGTATTGGCGTGGAGGAAAGATACTTCTTCAGATCCTGTAACGCTGCTTCGGCTTTTGGCGTCCATTCCATTGGGCCCGCCTTTTTCAAAATCTTGAAAAAGGGGAGGGTGCACTCAGCAGACTTGGAAATGAATCTGCTCATGGCGGCAACGCAGCTAGCAAGCCGACGCACGTCCTTGACCCGTTTGGGTGCTTCAATCTACTCTATAGCTTTGATCTTGTCCGGATTGGCTTCTATCCCACGCTGTGATACAAAGAACCCGAGAAGCTTGCCAGACGGAACGCCAAAAACGCACTTCTCAGGGTTCAGCTTGAGGTTGATCTTGCGCAGGTTCACAAATGTTTCTTGTAAATCCGGTACAAGGGTTGCCCTGTCCTTGGTTTTGACCACTATATCATCCATATAAGCCTCCATATTTCTACGGAGCTGGGGTTCAAAACCAATCTGGACTGCCCTTGCAAATGTCGAGCCAGCACTCTTCAACCCGAAAGGCATTCGTACGAAACAGTACGTACCACATGGGGTGATGAATGCTGTCTTCTCTTCGTCTTCTCTCGCCATGAAGATCTGGTGGTAGCCGGAGTAGGCATCGAGGAATGATAGCAGGTCACACCCTGCCGTGGAGTCGACAATCTGGTCTATGCGCGGCAACGGGAAGGGATCCTTGGGACAAGCTTTATTGATATCTGTGTAATCAATACACAGCCTCCACTTCCCATTTGCCTTGCGCACTACCACTGGATTGGCCAACCACGTCGGGTGGAGCACTCCTCTCACCAAACCCGCAGCCTCCAGTTTCCGGATCTCCTCGGTGATGAACTCTTGCCATTCCAAAGCTTGCTTCCTGACCTTCTGCTTGACGGGCCGCGCATGAGGGCAGACAGCAAGGTGGTGCTCAATCACCTCCCTGGGAATGCCGGGCATGTCGGATGCTTGCCAGGCAAACACGTCGACATTCGCCCGCAGGAAGGTGACGAGCGCGTCTTCCTATTTTTTGTCAAGGGCGGAACTTATGGTAAAAGCCCTCCCGTGCCGTCCTCCTTGACAAAAACCTTCTTGGTTCCTGGCGGCGTAGCCCTTGATCTCTTGTTTCTGCCGATGGAGCTCTCTGGCACGTCCTCGACGGGAGCGCGACACTCCGAAGAGGTGCGCTTGCCGGAGTGGGTGTCTGAGGTCTCGCCGGTCTTCTTCTTCTTCCCTCCCAGGGCTCCAGTGGCAGGAGCAAGTGCCCCCGTAGCGGCAGTTGCTGCAACTGCTTGCTGGTACAATTGGTCGGCGCAAATCAGCGCGTCTTTCTTGTCGGAGGGGATGGTGATGATCGTCACGGGCCCTGGAATCTTCAGGGTGTTGTAGGCGTAGTGCGATGCTGCCATAAACTTGGCCAGCGCTAGGCGGCCAAGGATCCCATTGTAAGGCAGGGGGATCCTGGCGACATTGAACACAATTATCTCCGTCCTGTAATTCAGATCACTCCCAAAAGTCACGGGCAGTGTGACTTTCCCCTTTGGTGGACTCCTTCCTGGGCTGACCCCTTGAAACGTGCCCGTCTCTTCGAGGTCTCCATCAGGAACTTGCAGCTTCTCAATCACGGTGGGCGAGAGTAGGTTTAGGCCGGCCCGGCCATCGACTAGCATCTTCGTCACTTTGACGTTGCGTATTGTTGGTGAAACCAACAACGGCAAGCACCCGACCGCAGTAACGCGATCAGGGTGATCCTCGGCGTCAAAGATGATAGGTCTGCTGGACCATTTCAGCGGCTTTTGGGCACCGGGTGATGGCTCTGCCGCAATAATCTCTCGCGCCCACTGTTTAAGTTGGCAGTGAGAAGCATGCAGCGAAGCGCCACCATCGACGCACATGGCGTCCGTAGCCTTCTGAAATTCTTGGCCACCGGACTCGTCGTCCTCTTCGTGATCGTCGTCTTCAGGTCTTCTATCGTGGCCCCGGGCAGGCCTTTCTTGTTGTTTCTCCTTCCCGCGACGGCCCGCTTGGCCATCACGCTTCTTGCTGGATCCTTTAGCACCGTCTTGGCCCTTCTCTTTGTCCCGCCTCTCGTATTCAGCTCTTTGCTTCTCAGCAAGGAGCTCAACCTAGTGGCAGTCCTGGAGATCATGGCCCTTGGTGCGATGGATCTTGCAGTACCGCTTGCCGGAGTTTCCTAGCTTCTCGGCGGCCGCCAAGGCTCGGCAGGCGACACATCCTGCGATTTCCTTGCCAGGGTCACCCGCCTTGGTTTTCTTGGCGGAGCCGGCGTCATCAGATCCCTCAACGGCAAGCACGGCCTTCCCCTTGTGCTTCCTATTGCGGTTCCAGCTCTTCTTCACTGGAACAACGGTATCTTTGTCCGAGGAGTCGGTTTCCGCGTTGGCGCTCTCGCCGGGGTACTTCCTTCCCTCTTTGGCCCGGGCACATCTGTCGGCAAGAACGTAAAGTTCTGCCACGTCCTTCGCCTTGGTCATCGCCAGTTCTTCGCGCATCTTGTGGTTGCGCACGTTTTGGTGGAACGCGCTGATGATGGCGGCAGGGTGAACATCGGGGATATTGTACTGTACCCGGCTGAATCTCTATATGTACTTGCGCAGAGTCTCGCCTTCCTTCTGGGGTATGACATGCTGGTCACTCGCTTGGCCATGGGCTTGATGGCCTCCGGTAAAGGCACCAACAAACTCATGGCACAAGTCGGACCAGGAGGATATAGAGTCTACTGGCAAGTGCATCAACCACGACATGGCGTTAGGTTTAAGAGCTAACGGAAAGTAATTCGCAAGCACCTTATCGTCGCGGGCCCCAGCAGCTTGCATCGCGATGGTGTAGATGCTGAGGAACTCCGACGGGTGGGTCTTGCCGTTGTACTTCTCGCCAACGTCAGGTTTGAAGGTGCGGTGAGAGGGCCACTGGAACTGCCGCAGCTCACGGGTGAAAGCCGGACAGCCCACCTCATAAGGTAGACCTCCAGGGCTTTCCGGTGCTGGGCGGTCCATGGCAGGCCCTGCTCGCCTATCTGACTGGTGGCGCGTTTCGCGCCGGCGCTCGATGGTGGTTCGAGCGTCTTCATGGGCTCGCTCCTGAAGAACTTGACGCTGGTCGCCGCGGGTCTGCGGGTCGGATGACGCTATGGAGATGGCGTCGCCCGCGATGTCCCGACGGGTCGACGCACGTGGCACTGGGCGAGGAGGAGGCGAATGCACCATAGCCACGGCGCTGCCAGCTCTCCCGCCCGCGGTGCATGGGACCCCATCGGAGCGTCGGCCCGGGAGCTCCGCTCGATTTAGGTTGTCCCTGTTGGCGACTGCGACAAGGCTTCGGATGGTGGCTCTCCATTCGTCGAGTTTCCCCGTAACGGGAGGAAAGTCGAGGAGCAACTGCGCGCGCGCCAAAGCTTCGGCTGGCGTCGGCGGTAGTGAAACCTGCACGGATCGCGATGCGCTTCGACCCCTGACCGCGTCAGGGGGAGCTCCATCACGATCCCGCGGTCGCCTATCGTCTCCACCAGCGCTTCGGTGAGCGGGCAGGCCTTCTACGTCCCGGGAGCGACGCTCGGGGCTCTTCCCATGGCGACGTCCGAGGTCTTCGGGACGACGACGCCGTTCGTCGCGCGCTGCTTGAGAAGAGTACACTGTGGGCGCCGGCGTGGGAGTTCTGGAGGGCCTCGCGTCGTCCTCGGGTGGTGCGGCCGCGGCCTTGGAGGGCCCCGCGCCACCCGAGGAAGGCCGGGTTCCATCTCTGGAACTGGCGACGTGCGGCCTGTTACTAGGTGCACAGGCATCGCCACCTCCCAAACTCCGGCTATCGGGGTGGCGTTGGTGTTCGCGAGCAGCGCCCCGAGTCCTTTCCGCGACTGGTCCACTGCTCGCCCGCGTCGGGACGGGCTGTCCGGCTTCCGACTGGCCAACCGCCATCGTCGTCTTCTTCTTGGGTGCCATGATGATGCAGAAGCGTCGAACTAACCGCTAAAGCCGATTCTCACAACTGCGCCCCCCTACCTGGCGCGCCAAAGATGTCGGTGTATTTGGATCGACACCTATGGGATCACAAGAATCCCTACTACGGTTGCGGGGCGCGGGGTTGAGAGAAGAGCGGATCTAACGATCAGGACATGGTTCCTTTACCCAGGTTTGGGCCGCAAAGATGCGTAAGACCCTACTCCTGCTTTGGTGGATTATATGTTGGTTTTCTTCAGCTAACGAGGAGCTCCAAAAGAGTCGTGAGGGGTTCCGAAAAGCCGAATCCTTCTCCTGGTCGCCTCGGGCCTCCTTTTATAGGGAAAAGGGGTTTCCATAGTGGCACACAGGAGGTGGAAAGGGTACAGTGATGCGAGCCTATCCCTCGCATTACAGGACAAGGTGCATTTAACGCGCCCTGCTTAGGTGTCCTTGCTTTATCGGGGACGAGGGGAGAAGCCCGTCTTGTCCGTCGCCGCTCCTCCTCGTGTCGACACGCGCCCTAGCTAGTGGTGCCTGAGGTGCCATGTAGGTAGACAGGCAGCTGAGGTGGCGCAACGGCGGGCCTCCATGAAGATCCGTGGGTCGCCACGCAGGAGCCTGTCCAGCTGGTTGGGTCGGCAGCTGCGTGGGTCGGTGGAAACCCAGTTGGTGCGAGCCTGATAGTGGCCCCGCGGGTGTCCTCAGCAAGGGCCTTGCCGGGGCCCCGGCAAGGGTCTTGCCGTGGCGCCTGCTGTCATCCCCGGCAAGGTGCTTGCCAGGGGTCTTGTGGACCTCCTTGGCTGGGATCCCACCAAGGGTCGTCTTCTTACCTTGTATTTGATCTTGAAGGTCTTCACAAAGTTCTGCATGCCACCACGGGGATATCTCCCGAATCCTACCCCCATGGGGGTGGTGGACTCAAGGGTGATTCGCTCCGCAGGCGGGGGGGCGAGCTGCCGCGGCAAGGGTCTTGCCGAGGCTGTCAGAGCCGGCCCCGGCAAGGATCTTGCCGGGGGAAACCGCTTCGTCCCCTTGCTCTTCGTGGTCTTGTTCTTGGCGTCGTTCCAGTATTCATCAAGCTTCAGCCTTGCCCCGGCTTGGCTCCCTTGTCTTGCTTGGTGGGATGGCGCCGTGGCTTAGACTGCCCGTGCACAGTCATAGGGGTACAAAAAGTGCACCCCTCTTTTTGTACACCGACAGCAAGGGATGGAGAAGTCCATTCCCGAGGTGTATTCAATGCTGAAATCAGCGGAGGTGGAGATCAAGAAAGAACATCAAGTGTTGATGGTGAATAAAACAACTAAGTTCAAGAAAGGCAAGGGCAAGAAGAACTTCAAGAAGGACGGCAAAGGAGTATCCGCGCCTGGTAAGCCAGTTGCCGGGAAGAAGCCAAAGAATGGACCCAAGCTTGAGACTGAGTGCTTTTATTGCAAGGGAACGGGTCACTGGAAGCTGAACTGCCCCAAATACTTAGCAGATAAGAAGGTCGGCAACGTCAAAGGTATATATGATATACATGTTATTGATGTGTACCTTACCAGCGCTCGTAGTAGCTCCTGGGTATTTGATACCAGTGCAGTTGCTCACATTTGTCACTCAAAGCAGGAGCTGCGGAATAAGTGGAGATTGGCGAAGGACGGGGTGACGATGCGCGTCGGGAATGGTTCCAAGGTCGATGTGATCGCCGTCGGCACGCTACCTCTGCATCTACCTTCGGGATTAGTTTTAAACCTCAATAATTGTTATTTAGTATCAACTTTGAGCATGAACATTGTATCTGGATCTCGTTTACTGCGAGATGGCTACTCATTTAAATCCGAGAATAATGGTTGTTATATTTATATGAGAGAAATGTTTTATGGTCATGCCCCGCTGGTCAATGGTTTATTCTTAATGAATCTCGAACATGATGTTACACATATTCATAGTGTGAATGCCAAAAGATGTAAGGTTGATAATGATAGTCCCACATACTTGTGGCACTGCTGCCTTGGTCATATTGGTGTCAAACGTATGAAGAAGCTCCATGCGGATGGACTTTTGGAGTATCTTGATTATGAATCATTTGACACGTGCGAACCATGCCTTTTGGGCAAGATGACCAAGACTCCGTTCTTCGGAACAATGGAGCGAGCAACCAACTTATTGGAAATCATACATGCTGATGTGTGCAGTCCAATGAGTGTTGAAGCTCGCGGTGGCTATTGTTATGTTCTCACCCTCACTGATGACTTAAGTAGATATGGGTATGTCTACTTGATGAAACACAAGTCTGAGACCTTTGAAAAGTTCAAGGAATTTCAGAATGAGGTTGGGAATTAACGTGACGAAAAAATAAAGTCACGAATTTGGCACACACCTAAGGAACTGTGGAATTGTTTCACAATTGACGCCGCCTGGAACACCTCAGCGTAATGGTGTGTCCGAACGTCGTAATCGTACTCTGTTGGACATGGTGCGATCTATGATGTCTCTTACCGACTTACCGCTATCATTTTGGGGTTATGCTTTAGAGACTGCCGCATTCACTTTAAATAGGGCACCGTCTAAATCCGTTGAGACGACACCGTATGAACTTTGGTTTGGGAAGAAACCTAAGTTGTCGTTTCTAAAAGTTTGGGGATGCGATGCTTATGTCAAGAAACTTCAACCTGAAAAGCTCGAACCCAAATCAAAAAAATGCGTCTTCATAGGATACCCTAAGGAAACTATTGGGTACACCTTCTACCTCAGAACCGAAGGCAAGGTCTTCGTTGCCAAGAATGGATCCTTTCTGGAGAAGAGTTTTTCTCAAAAGAAGTGAGTGGGAGGACAATGGAACTTGATGAGGTGATTATCACCCCTTCCGAACCGGAAAGTAGCGCAGTGCAGGAAGATGTTTCTGTGGTGCCTGCACCAACTAGGGAGGAAGTTAATGATAATGATCATGAAGCTTCAGATCAAGTTACTGATGAACTTCGTAGGTCCACAAGGACACGTTCCACACCAGAGTGGTACGGCAACCCTGACATGGAAATCATGTTGTTAGACAATGGTGAACCTTTGAACTATGAAGAAGCGATGGCGGGCCCGCATTCCAACAAATGGCTTGAAGCCATGAAATCCGAGATAGGATCCATGTATGATAACAAAGTATGGACTTTGGTGGACTTGCTCGATGATCGGCATGCCATAGAAAATAAATGGATCTTTAAGAAGAAGACTGACGTGGATGGTAATGTGACCATCTATAAGGCTCGACTTGTCGCTGAAGTCCGTCTGAATCATGTTAGCAATTGCCGCATTCTATGATTATGAGATATGGCAAATGGACGTCAAAACGGCATTCCTTAATGGTTTCCTTAAGGAAGAACTGTATATGATGCAGCCGGAAGGTTTTGTCAATCCAGAGAATGCTAACAAGGTAGGCAAGCTCCAGCGCTCAATCTATGGGCTGGTGCAAGCATCTCGGAGTTGGAACATTCGCTTTGATGAGGTGATCAAAGCGTTTGGGTTTATACAGACTTGGGTAGAAGCCTGTATTTACAAGAAAGTGAGTGGGAGCTCTGTAGCATTTCTCATATTATATGTGGATGATATATTGCTGATGGGAAATGATGTAGAACTCTTGGAAAGCATAAAGGCCTACTTGAATAAGTGTTTTTCAATGAAGGACCTTGGAGAAGCTGCTTCATATTAGGCATCAAGATCTATAGAGATAGATCGAGACACCTCATTGGTCTTTCACAAAGCACATACCTTGACAAGATATTGAAGAAGTTCAATATGGATCAGTCCAAGAAAGGGTTCTTGCCAGTATTGCAAGGTATGAGATTGAGCACAGCTGAATGCCCGACCTCGGCAGAAGATAGAGAAAAGATGAGTGTCATCCCCTATGCCTCGGCCATAGGTTCTATTATGTATGCCATGCTGTGTACCAGACATGATGTGAACCTTGCCATAAGTTTGGTGAGTAGGTACCAAAGTGATCCCGGTATGGAACACTGGACAGCGGTCAAGAACATCCTAAAGTACCTGAAAAGGACTAAGGATATGTTTCTCGTTTATGGAGGTGACGAAGAGCTCGTCATAAAGGGTTACGTCGATGCTAGCTTCGACACAAATCTGGATGACTCCTAGTCACAAACCGGATACGTGTATATTTTGAATGGTGGGGTAGTCAGCTGGTGCAGTTGCAAGCAAAGTGCCATGGCATCATCTACATGTGAAGCGGAGTACATAGCTGCTTCCGAAGCAGCGCAGGAAGGAGTCTGGATGAAGGAGTTCATCACCGACCTAGGAGTTATTCCAAGCGCGTCGGGCCCGATGACTCTCTTCTGTGACAACACTGGAGCTATTGCCATTGCCAAGGAGCCCGGGTTTCACAAGAAGACCAAGCACATCAAGCGTTGTTTCAACTCCATCCGGAATTATATTCAAGATGGAGACATAGATATTTGTAAAGTCCATACGGATCTGAATGTCGCAGATCCATTGACTAAACATCTTCCACGAGCAAAACATGATCAACACCAGAACTCTATGCGTGTTTCGATTCATCACAATATAACTAGATTATTGACTCTAGTGCAAGTGGGAGACTATTGGAAATATGCCCTAGAGGCAATAATAAAATGGTTATTATTATATTTCCTTGTTCATGATAATTTTCTATTGTTCAGGCTTTAATTGTATTATCCGGAAACTGTGATACATGTGTGAATACATAGACCACAACGTGTCCCTAGTAAGCCTCTAGTTGACTAGCTCGTTTATCAATAGATGGTTACGGTTTCCTGACCATGGACATTGGATGTCATTGATAACGGGATCACGTCATTAGGAGAATGATGTGATGGACAAGACCCAATCCTAAGCCTAGAACTAGATCGTATAGTTCATTTGCTAAAGCTTTTCCAATGTCAAGTAACTTTTCCTTAGACCATGAGATTGTGCAACTCCCGGATACTGTAGGAATGCTTTGGGTGTACCAAACATCACAACGTAACTGGGTGGCTATAAAGGTGCACTACGGGTATCTCCGAAAGTGTCTGTTGGGTTGGCACGAATCGAGACTGGGATTTGTCACTCCGTGTGACGGAGAGGTACCTCTGGGCCCACTTGGTAGGACATCAGCATAATGAGCTCAATGTGATCAAAGAGTTGTTCACGGGATGATGTGTTACGGTAACGAGTAAAGAGACTTGCCGGTAACGAGATTGAACAAGGTATCGGTATACCGACGATCGAATCTCGGGCAAGTATCGTACCGATAGACAAAGGGAATTGCGTATGGGATTGATTGAATCCTTGACATCGTGGTTCATCCGATGAGATCATCGAGGAGCATGTGGGAGCCAACATGGGTATCCAGATCCCGCTGTTGGTTATTGACCGGAGAGTTGTCTTGGTCATGTCTGCGTGTCTCCCGAATCCGTAGGGTCTACACACTTAAGGTTCGGTGACGCTAGGATTGTAGAGATATTAGTATGCGGTAACCCAAAAGTTGTTCGGAGTCCCGGATGAGATCCCGGACTTCACGAGGAGTTCCAGAATGGTCCGTAGGTAAATATTTGTATATAGGAAGTCCAGTTTCGGCCACCGGGAAAGTTTCGGGGGTAACCGGTATTGTACCGGGACCACCGGAAGGGTCCCGAGGGTCCACCGGGTGGGGCCACCTATCCCAGAGGGCCCCATGGGCTAAAGTGGGAAGGGAACCAGCCCCTGGTGGGCTGGTGCGCACCCCATGGGCCTCCCCCTACGCCTAGGGTTGGAAACCCTGGGGGTGGGGGGCGCCCCACCAAACTTGGGGGGCAAGTCCCCCCCTTGGCTGCCCCCTCCTTGAGATAGGATCTCTAGGGGCCAGCACCCCCCCCCCCTTAGGGCCCCTATATAAAGAGGGGGGAGGGAGGGCTGGGCACCCTAGCCCCTGGCGCCTCCCTCTCCCCCCGTAACACCTCTCCCTCTCGCTGAGCTTGGTGAAGCCCTGCCGAGATCCCCGCTGCTTCCACCACCACGCCGTCATGCTGCTGGATCTCCATCAAGCTCTCCTCCCCCTTGTTGGATCAAGAAGGAGGATACGTCTCTCCCAACCCCGTACGTGTGTTGAACGCGGAGGTGCCGTCCGTTCGGCGCTCGGTCATCGGTGATTTGGATCACGACGAGTACGACTCCATCAACCCCGTTCTCTTGAATGCTTCCGCTCGCGATCTACAAGGGTATGTAGATGCACTCCCCTCCCTCGTTGCTAGATGACTCCATAGATTGATCTTGGTGATGTGTAGAAAATTTTAAAATTCTGCTACGTTCCCCAACAAATTCTCCTATTGATGTGATCCCGTTATCATTGACATCCAATGTCCATGGTCAGGAAACCGTAACCATCTGTTGATCAACGAGCTAGTCAACTAGAGGCTTACTAGGGACACATTGTGGTCTATGTATTCACACATGCATTACTGTTTCCGGATAATACAATTAAAGCATGAACAATAGACAATCATCATGAACAAGGAATATAATAATAACCATTTTATTATTGCCTCTAGGGCATATTTCCAACAGGTTGTCGTACCACTCTGGTGCGGAACGTGTCCTCGTGGACCTACAAAGTTCAGTAGCAACTTGATCCGAAGTTTCATGATCAGCATCATTAACTTCCTCTCTAGTCGGTGCATGCACCACAGAAACATCTTCCTATGCTGCGCTACTCTCCGGTTCAAGAGGGGTACAATTACCTCATCAAGTTCTACTTTCTTCCCACTTACTTGTTTTGAGAGAAACTCTTTCTCCAGAAAGGATCCATTCTTGGCAACAAAGATCTTTCCTTCGGATCTAAGCAAGAAGGTATACCCAATAGTTTCCTTAGGGTATCCTATGAAGATGCACCTTTCCGATTTTTGTTCGAGCTTTTCAGGTTGAAGTTTCTTGACATAAGCATCGCATCCCCAAACTTTCAGAAATGATGGCTTAGGTTTCTTCCCAAAATTCATGCGGTGTTGTCTCAACGGATTTAGACGGTGCCCTATTTAAAGTGAATGCGGCAGTCTCTAAAGCATAACCCCAAAATGATAGCGATAGATCGGTAAGAGACATCATAGATCGCGCCATATCCAATAGAGTGCGATTACGACGTTCAGACACACCATTACGCTGAGGTGTTCTAGGCGGAGTGAGTTGTGAAACAATTCTACATTTCCTTAAATGCGTGCCAAACTCGTGACTCAAATATTCTCCTCCACGATCAGATCGTAAGAACTTTATTTTCCTGTCATGTTGATTCTCCACCTCGCTCTGAAATTCCTTGAACTTTTCAAAGGTCTCGGACTTGTGTTTCATTAAGTAGACATACCCATATCTACTTAAGTCATCAGTGAGGGTGAGAACATAACGTTAGCCACCACGGGCCTCAATGCTCATTGGACCGCATACATCAGTATATATTATTTACAACAAGTTGGTTTCTCACTCCATTGTTCCGGAGAATGGAGTCTTGGTCATCTTGCCCAGGAGGCATGGTTCGCACGTTTCAAATGATTCATAATCAAGAGACTCCAAAAGTCCATCTGCATGGAGTTTCTTCATGCGTTTGACACCAATATGACCAAGGCAACACTGCCACAAGTATGTGGGACTATCATTATCAACCTTACATCTTTTGGCATTCACACTATGAATATGTGTAACATCACGTTCGAGATTCAATAAAAATAAACCATTTACCAGCGGGGCATGGCCATAAAACATATCTCTCATATAAATAGAACAATTATTATTCTCAGATTTAAATGAGTAGGCACCTCACATCAAACGAGATCCAGATACAATGTTCATGCTCAAAGCTGGTACTAAATAACAATTATTGAGGTTTAAAACTAATCCCCAAGGTAGATGTAGAGGTAGCATACCGACGGCGATCACATCGACCTTGGAACCATTCCCGACGCGCATCGTCACCTCGTCCTTCACCATTCTCCGCTTATTCCGCAGCTCCTGTTTTGAGCTACAAATGTGAGCAACCGCACCGGTATCAAATACCCAGGAGATACTATGAGCGCTGGTAAGGTACACATCAATAACATGTATATCATATATACCTTTGACGTTGTCTGCCTTCTTATCTGCTAAGTACTTGGGCAGTTCCGCTTCTAGTGACCATTTCCCTTGCAATAAAAGCACTCAGTCTCAGGCTTGGGTCCATTCTTTGGCTTCTTCCGGGCAACTGACTTACTGGGCGCGGCAACTCCCTTGCCATCCTCCTTGAAGTTCTTCTTACCCTTGCCTTTCTTGAAACTAGTGGTCTTATTCACCATCAACACTTGATGTTCCTTTTTGATCTCCACCTCCGCTGATTTCAGCATTCAATATAACTCGGGAATGAACTTCTCCATCCCTTGCATACTTAAGTTCATCACAAAGCTCTTGTAGCTAGGTGGAAGCGACTGGAGGATTCTGTCAATGACCGAGTCATCTGGAAGTTAACTCCCAGCTGAGACAAGCGGTTGTGCAACCCAGACATTTTGAGTATATGCTTGCTGACAGAACTGTTTTCCTCCATCTTACAACTGAACAACTTGTTGGAGCCTTCATATCACTCGACCCGAGCATGGGCTTGGAAAACCATTCTCAGCTCTTGGAACATCTCATATGCTATGTGTTGCTCAAAACGCTTTAGCAGCCCCGGTTCTAAGCTGTAAAGCATGCCGCACTGAACCAGGGAGTAATCATCACTACGCGAATGATAGGCATTCATAACTTCTTGAGTTGCTGGGAAAATGGGTGCGTCACCTAGCGGTGCTTCAAGGACATATGCTTTCTTAGAATCTATGAGGATGATCCTCAAGTTACGGACCCAGTCCGTATAGTTGCTTCCATTGTCTTTCAGCTTGGTTTTCTATAGGAACGCGTTGAAGTTGAGGGCAACATTAGCGTGGACCATTGGATCTACAAGATAGATTGTAAAGACAATTTTAGATTAAGCTCATGATAATTAAGTTCATCTAATTAAATTATTTAATTAACTCCCACTTAGATAGACATCCCTCTAGTCATCTAAGTGATACATGATCCAAATTGACTAGGCCATGTCCGATCATCACATGAGATGGATTAGTCATCAACGGTGAACGTCTCCATGTTGATCGCATCTACTATATGACTCATGTTCGACCTTTCAGTCTCTCGTGTTCCGAGGCCATGTCTGTACATGCTAGGCTCGTCAAGTCAACCTAAGTGTTTCGCATGTGTAAATCTGGTTTACACCCGTTGTATGTGAATGTTAGAATCTATCACACCCGATCATCATGTGGTGCTTCGAAACAACGAACCTTCGCAACAGTTCACACTTAGGGGGAACACATTTCTTGAAATTTTAGTGAGGGATCATCTTATTTATGCTACCGTCGTTCTAAGCAAATAATATGTAAACATGATAAACATCACATGCAAATCACAAAAGTGACATGATATGGCCAATATCGTCTTGCGCCTTTGATCTCCATCTTCGAGACGCGGCATGATCACCATCGTCACCGGCATGACACCATGATCTCCATCATCGTGTCTTCATGAAGTTGTCTCGCCAACTATTACTTCTACTACTATGGCTAACGGTTAGCAATAAAGTAAAGTAATTACATGCCATTTTTATTGACTCGCGGGTCATACAATAAGTTAAGACAACTCATATAGCTCTTGCCGATTGTCATACTCATCGACATGCAAGTCGTGATTCCAATTACAAGAACATGATCAATCTCATAAATCACATATATAATTCATCACATCCTTTTGGCCATATCACATCACATAGCATACCCTGCAAAAACAACTTAGACGTCCTCTAATTATTGTTGCATGTTTTACGTGGCTTCTATGGGTTTCTAGCAAGAATGCTTCTTACCTACACAAAAGCCACAATGGTGATATGCCAATTGCTATTTACCCTTCATAAGGACCCTCTTCATCGAATCAGATCCGACTAAAGTGAGAGAGAGAGACACCCGCTAGCCACCTTATGCAACAAGTGCATGTCAGGCGGTGGAACCAGCCTCACGTAAGCGTACATGTAAAGTCGATCCGGGACGCTTCATCCCACAATGCCACTGAATCAAGATAGGACTAGTAACGGCAAGCAAATTGACGAAATCATCACCCACAACTACTTGTGTTCTACTCATGCATAGAATCTATGCATAGACCTAGCTCATGATGCCACTGTTGGATAACGTAGTAATAATTCAAAAGATCCTACGTGTCACCAAGATCAATCTAGGAGATGCTAACAACGAGAGAGAGGGAGTGCATCTTCATACCCTTGAAGATCACTAAGCAGAAGTGTTGCAAAGAACACGGTTGATGGAATCATACTCGCGGCGATTCAAATCGTGGAAGATCCGATCTAGCGCCGAATGGATGGCGCCTCCGCGTTCAACACACGTACAGCCCGGAGAGGTCTCCGACTTCTTGATCCAGCAAGGGGGGAGGAGAATTTGAGGGAGAACTCTGGCAGCATGACAGAGTGGTGGCGGTGGAGCTCGTGGTTCTCCGGCAGAGCTTCAACAAGCTCAGCAGAGGAGGAGGAGGTGTAGGAGGGGCGAGGGTTGCGCCAGTGTAGCGACCACGATCCGAATGGACCAAAGTCTCTGTGTTCTGTGTCATCCCTGGATCGGTAATGCTGACACACACAGTACTTGAAGGATTTATAACAGAGTGGCAATCACACACTTATTACATCGAATGTCTCAAAAGAGAACTTATTACAAAATATATGGCATATGGCCATCTAACACGATAACAGCGGAAGGCTTGGAAGATAAGTGAGTCCATCAACTCCAACGGCATAGCTAAGTGCATGACAAATGGCCACCTTACTCTTCTTCTGAAAAGTTAGCAACATGACATGTTGCAGCCCAAAACGGGTCAGCACATGGAATATGCTGGCAAGATAACACAGTAGAGCAAGTAACAGAATAAAGGCTAACACTACATGCATATATGGTTGGTGGAGGCTCTAAGGTTAAATGTTTTTGCATAAAGCCATTTTTTTCCTACAACAAAGGAATAACTTTTATTTTAACTATCATGGTAGTTGAAACATCATTGAGAAGGTTCCTCCAACTCAATCCCAATTAAGACCATATGTATTAACCCACAAAATTAGTTCTAGAGTGATGAGATCAATCCAATAATTCAAGTACCAGATACTCAAGATGTCCATAACCGGGGACACGTCTAATCATGATTAGTTTGTACACTCTGCAGAGGTTTGCGCACTTTTCCCCACAAGACTCGATCTCCTCCGTTGGATTTCTCGCACTGCATGGTGTTTGAGAAACGGATGACCGAGACACAGTCTTTCAGAAGCATTTTACTCTTTACCCCGGGTGGACCTGTACACCTACTTTCCCCTACATCTGCTAGTCCACCACTGAAAGAGATCACACAACATACACAACTATGCCAGAGCCCATAATGGCATTGTGGCTGCACACGGAAGTTTCTAGCATGAATAGTTTTATGATCCCTTTGAGCCTGGGTAGCATTCCATAGGATAATCACACGGTTCCTCCGGGATTTCCTAGGACAACACTAGATTCTCCAGGTGCCCTACAACCAATCCACCCAGATGTGTATTAAAGTAGCCACCTTAAGTTGAACTATTAATTAACAATCTCACATCTGTCATGGATACTCTCAAACCCAATTCACGTCTACGATCATAGCATGGCAACCTAAGCATAACGTAGAGGTAACTCCCAATTGTTTGATAGTAAAGCAGGTAATAGCTTCTACCTCAATCTACTTCCCAGATCCACATGTTAAGAGATCCTACTCATGCAATGTGTGAGGGTTGAACTAATGCATAAAAACTGGGTAATAAAGGGTATGATCAAAGTGTTACTTGCCTTGCTGATGATTCGCAAAACCTAGTGACTCGTAGTAGCACGTTTCGCACTCCAGGAATTTTATCGCAAACAAACCATAGCATACATAAGCAACCAAGAAAAGATGCACGGGTAAATCTCAAACAAAAAGATCTAACCAGAAAGTTCAACTGAAGAACTTCGGTTTGCAAAAAGAATCAAATCAAACGGAGCAACGAAACTCAAACTACTAAAGAAACAAGATTCGTTTACTAGATTGTACTAAAGTCAAATTTTCCAGTACCAAAACCTTGTTCAAGTTGGTTAAACAGAAAGAGGTCTTCGAGACGAAGATCTAGGCGCTTGTTTCACCTGATTCCGACTAACGAGCGAAAAGTTATACTGGAACGAAGATCAGGGTAGAAATCGCGATCGAAAATAATCGCGAAAAAACCATGGAAAAAGAAAACTAACGAATAGGCTAACGAACGAACGTTCGCTGTCTGCGACTAACGGGCGAACAACGTTCGTTAAAACAAACGTACGGACGAACGTCCGCTATTTAACCGAACCGAGAAAACCGAAACAATACCGATCAAAAAATGAGATCTAGGGTTTACGAAATAAAACCGATCGATTTTAAAAAAACGGCGACTACCTCGTGGAACAGGACGGCGGCGGCGGCATACTCCGCCGGGCGGCGGCGGGGTGGCAGAACGGGGCGGCGGCAGCGGCTTAGGGTTAGGGTTTAGGCGCGGGCGGCGGCTAGGCTCGGGTGTGCTACGGGGTCCCGGGGCGCAACTTATAAAGGGGCCGGCATGGGGAGTCCTGGCCGGTTACGGCCCAGAGTCGGTTGGAACTATTTATTTATATTCTGACGCGCAGAAAAATGATTAAAAATACTAAACGGACTCCAAAAATCCTGAAATAAATTTTCACCGTCCTATAATAATATTTAGGACAAAGTGAACATTTGTCCCGAACCTAAGTGAAGTTTGGAGAAACGCGTATTTTTCCTATTCAAATAAAATTACAAATAAATCCAATAAAATAAAATAATTAATTTTAATATTTTTCATCCAATATTTCTTTTGTCTTGGAGAAGTCATATTATCTCCACTCATATATTTTATTATGAAATATTTTCGGAGGGAAAAATTATTAAAACCAACTTGATCCTCGTACCGATATTTGAGAAAACTCAAATATGAAAAACGGTAAAATCCCCAACTCTCTCCATGGGTCCTTGATACGTCCAAAACGTATCTATAATTTCTGCTTGCTCCATGCCACTTTTGGGTGATATTGCTATGATATTCATACACTTCCATACACTTTTGATCATATTTGGACTAACTTACTAATCCAGTGCACCCCAGTGCCAGTTTCTGTTTTCGGCTGTTTTTGTATTTCAGGTTTTCACGTTTTGAGAACTGCCCAAAAAAATTATATAAAAAATCAGCATTTCGGGAACAACCTTGCGTCCGAAGGACAGCCGGGGGGGGGGGGCACCAGGGCTCCAGGCGCCCTGGCGGCGCACCCCCCCCTGGGCCGCGCCGGGGGGGCGCCTGGGCCCCCCGAAGCTTCCCCGATGCCCCCCTTTGGCATATATTTAAAGCGTCCTCCGAAACCCTCAGAACAGGAACTCTTTTTGCGATCCCATCTCTGTTCCGCCGCCGCCGCCGCTTCCAAGATCGGGAGCACCAGGAGAACTCTTCCCGGCACCCTGCCAGAGGGGAGGATCACCACCGGGAGCTTCTCCACCACCATGGACGCCTCCCGGATGACTCGTGAGTAGTCTCCCTTGGACCATGAGTCCATGACCAGTAGCTATGTCATGTTCTCCTTCCATTCTTGTGCTTCACTAATTAGTCCTCGTGAGCTGCCCTACATGATCGAGGCACCTATGTAATCCTTATGCTTTTGCTATGTTGAGTTTGCTGGGATCCGATGGATTATGAGATTATGTTCAGATTGATCTTGAGTAATATATTTGATTCACCTCTTTTATATTTTTGTTCATAAGTAATTCTTGCATGTTCTCCGTTGTTATTTATTGCTTTGGCCAAGTAGTAGGTAGTGACTCCAAGAGGGAACGTTATGCTCGATTGTGGGTTCATGCCCCTCGATGACTAGCTTGAGTGACAGAAACATGAGTCTAGGGGATGTGTTGTTGCCACAAGGGGGAAAACAACGGTGCTTTTGCCCGCGGGTGCAAGGATTGTTTACTTTACGCAAAGCTCTTTTAATGCAGTCGTATGTTGCATTGAGTTTACACTATGGGTGGGACTCGCAACTTAATACCAGCGAGATGTTCTGGATAGATATCTCAAGGTGGATGATTAGTAGTAGATATTGATGGATTTCGGTCTACTTACTTTGGCGTACCGCCCATGCTTTGAACCTCAACCTTTCTTGCAATGTAGTCAGCATTGGTTTGCGTTCGTGGTCCTGTCAATTGCCCAGCTGTAATTTGTTTACCTCACATAGCTGTTTTATCGTCTTTTGGGAGAGAGACATCACTAGTGAACATCATGAGACTCCGGTCCATATTACCATCATTGATCACATCCGCTATTTACTTTTCGTTATTATTTACTATTGCAAAACACTATCTATCACTACTATCATTGCTTTTAATCCTTTGTGAACTACAAGGCCGGAGGGATTGACAACCTCTCTGTACTCGTTGGGAGCAAAGTTATTTGTATCTGTGTGCAGGTCCATGTTGATTGCTACTAATCTGGCGCCGTCGCAGTTGACACCTACTTGTTGAACCTAGGAGTCTCTAGGGATTCGATCCTTGGCATCTTTGCTAAGAGAAAACACTTCTACAATACTTCATCTTACACCTTCCACTTGGGGTAACCAATGAGGGGTTCGAGGCCCATCAAGGAGTATTTTCTGGCGCCGTTGCCGGGGACTCCACTCTTCAGGATAGGGGAGTTGCACGCTATCTTTTATCTTTGCTTTTTGTCTTGTTAGTTTACCTTTTAGTTTTCTCTATGTCTTTTCACCAGTATGCTTATGGACAACCTTGCTATTGGATCGTTGCTTGCGGGAAGACGCCCCACACCTGTGGTGGTTGCTCCTCCCCCTACTGAAATTGTGCCCTATAAAATACCAGCTGGCATTATCAATTATGTTTTGGCTAATCGTTATGCAGGAGACAGACATCCCGGTGAACACTTGCTATATCTGTCACAACTATGTTCATTATTTAAGCTTGCAGGTGTATCAAGGGAGTTTGTCATGAGGAAATTGTTCGCCGTATCACTTATAGATAAGGCTTCAGATTGGTATAAGCTTCTCGATAACTCGCACTTGCTTGATTGGCAAGAGCTTATGCCTCTCTTTCATACTAAGTTTTATCCTCTTCATGATACTTATGTGGAGAGTAAGAGTACCTTTTTGCATGTGGATCATGGTAACAATGCTTTATGTGATGCTTATATTGTTGAGTTTATTTGTGATCCCACTAAAAATTATTATGAGAAGGGAACATATGCTTATAAATATTTCAATAATATCAAGTTCCCTTTCTTTATGTTAAAGGTTTTGAAGCTGCACTTGTTTTGTCTTCCTATGCTTATTGCTTTGTGCTTCAATGAATTATTCTATTGCAATATTCCTATGCATAGGAAGCATGTTAGGCTTAAATGTGTTTGGTATTTGCTTCTTGATGCTCTCTTTTGTTCTTCAACTCTTATTCCTACGAGAGCATCATTAAAGTCTTATGCCTAGCTTAAAGGCATAAAAGAAAGCGCTTTTGGGAGGCAGCCCAATGAATAAATTTTCTGCTTTTGTTGTGTCTTGATGTTGTTTACTGCTGTAGCATCATCATTGTATCTTTGCTTTTCATATTTGTGCCAAGTATAGCCTCTGATTGCTAGAAAGTTCAAAAGTTGTGAGGTGCTGTCCAGGAAACAGATTCTGTCCTTGGATAGAAAAATTCGTATAAAATCACCAGATCATCTTTTTGGTCTGAATTTTTTCGACAGCGTTCTCTATATAATTTTATTTCGTGCATCTGTTCTGAGTTTTTTTATTTGAGTTGCAGAAGTATCCCGAACAGATCAATTACTACCTGCTGTTCTGTTTTTCACAGATTCTGTCCTATTTTGCCTTTGCTTCACTTTGCAAATCAAGAACTTGCTTTTTCTTTGCAAAAACCTTTTGGCAATCTTGAGAAACAGTAGAACTTCAAGAATATCTTTATTTCCAGCAAGGTATAATTATTTTATTAAGGGTACTAACCACGCTAATCAGATTATGATGAGTTATGTATGAAGGGAGTTTTCAAGTGTGCGAGGGAAGATGATAAAAAAGATTCAGGAGTGTCAAGCGCTCAAGCTTGGGGATGCCCCCGTGCACCCCCAAGAAATATTCAAGGAGACTCAAGCGTCTAAGCTTGGGGATGCCCCCGTGCATCCCCTTCTCCATCAACATTATCAGTTCGTCTTTCGTTCCACTATATTTTTATCACTTCATGTGTTATGTGCTATGCTTGGAGCGTCTTGCTTTTAGTTTTCTTTTTAGTTTTTCATAACGAGTCGGAACTCAGCATTCCTTTATGTGGGAGAGAAACATGCTCCACCTCTACCTAGAACATAACATAGAATTTTCATGTCTATCTTTGCTGTGTGTGTTCTTTGTCTTTTAATAGCTACTATCATGCTCTTCTCTTAGTATTCATGCTTATCTTTTCAAAGAGCTTTTGTTTAGTTGGTTGCTTGAACTCTCTTTAATTATCATGCTCACCTTATTAAGAGAGTTTGCTTCCGTTGCATGGGTTAATGTGTCTATGATGAAGATGCTACTTGCATAATGGTGCTTAGTAGTTCAGGTTTTCTTATGGTTAATCTCAAATAGCTGGGGGGTTCCCAATGTGTTATTGGAGTACCAACATGGTTTGTTTGCCTGTGATGTGGTATGGTTTAGTAATATCTTCCTTCGAGAATTTATTTTGATTGACTTGGCGTATGCTCACGCATATTTAAGACTGTAAAGAAAGTATGTCAAGCCTTGATAATCTTTTGTTTCTGAGTAGCGATATAACTACCATGCCTAATTCAATATTGCTTTGTCGCTCTGCATGATTATGACCGTCATTGCTCTCTTAGCTGGTCGCTCCCAGTCTTTTTGCTAACCTCCACCTGTACTAAGCAAACTAACTTTGCAATACATAGCTCATGGGAAAGTAGCTTTAAAACTATTGTGGTAAAGAATATGTTGCTTATGTATCTTATTTCTTATAAGTTGCTTGCTGAACGGTAACCATGTTTCTGGGGACGCCATCAACTGTCACACTTTTGTTGAATATCATGTGAGTTGCTATGCATGTTCGTCTTGTCTGAAGTAAGGGTGATTTGCCGTGGGTTGTATGAATATGCATATTGTTAGAGAAGAACATTGGGCCGCCAACCAAAGCCATGTATCATGGTGGAAGTTTTAGCTTGGACATTAATCCTCGATCTCTTATGAGAATATGCTTATGCATTAAAGAGGAGTCCATCATATATTTTTCTATGTTGTCCCGGTATGGATGTCCTCAAGTTGAGATCTATCAAAAACGAGAAATCAAATGCGATTTATCTCCTTGGACCTTTGTACAGGTGGCATAGAGGTACCCCTTTGTGACACTTGGTTGAAACATATGTAATGCAATGATAACCCATGGGAATCCGAGCTAATTAGGGCAAGGAGCGAGCACTATTAGTATACGATGCATGAGGCTTGCAACTTATAGGATGTCTTATGCATGACACATATGAAGTACTACTACCGTTGCCAAAATTGCTTCCATGTTTTCAAAATAAAAAGCTCTAGCACTTAACCTTTCTTTTACCTTTATGTTAAAGCGCCAACTACTGAGAGCATGATTGTCATTCTGAGTGTAATGTGCATTGTCCCAAAGTAGCATTGTCTTTTGCATGATTGTGATATTGTTTATTCTGAAATGATTGTATCTAGTCATCACTTAAACCTTGAAGGTGCCCCTGCATTTATGTTTTGCATCACTAAAGGGGGCAAGCTAGATATCACTTTATCATATTTGCACATCATGTTCATTGCAAATCTTTTTGATGTTTCAGTTTCATGTTGTAAAACTTTCAGTCATTTGTGATTTTCTCATGAGGCAACTTAATTACTTTAGAATCATTGTCTCAGTAAGCTTTTGTCATATGACTATGAAAAAGTCCTATATGGTTAATAGCATGTCACCACAGAAATTATTCTTGTTATCATTTACCTACTCGAGGACGAGCAGGAATTAAGCTTGGGGATGTTGATACGTCCAAAACGTATCTATAATTTCTGCTTGCTCCATGCCACTTTTGGGTGATATTGCTATGATATTCATACACTTCCATACACTTTTGATCATATTTGGACTAACTTACTAATCCAGTGCACCCCAGTGCCAGTTTCTGTTTTCGGCTGTTTTTGTATTTCAGGTTTTCACGTTTCGAGAACTGCCCAGAAAAATCCAGAAAATTTATATAAAAAATCAGCGTTTCAGGAACAACCTTGCGTCCGAAGGACAACCGAGGGGGCCACCAGGGCTCCAGGCGCCCTGGCGGCGCCCCCCC
>LR738710.1:807161483-807274966 GCA_902687465.1 Secale cereale | reverse complement strand
CGCGCCGGGGGGGCGCCTGGGCCCCCTGAAGCTTCCCCGATGCCCCCTTTGGCATATATTTAAAGCGTCCTCCGAAACCCTCAGAACAGGAACTCTTTTCGCGATCCCATCTCTGTTCCGCCGCCGCCGCCGCTTCCAAGATCGGGAGCACCAGGAGAACTCTTCCCGGCACCCTGCCGGAGGGGAGGATCACCACCGGGAGCTTCTCCACCACCATGGACGCCTCCCGGATGACTCGTGAGTAGTCTCCCTTGGACCATGAGTCCATGAGCAGTAGCTATGTGATGTTCTCCTCATGTTCTTGTGCTTCACTAATTAGTCCTCGTGAGCTGCCCTACATGATCGAGGCACCTATGTAATCCTTATGCTTTTGCTATGTTGAGTTTGCTGGGATCCGATGGATTATGAGATTATGTTCAGATTGATCTTGAGTAATATATTTGATTCACCTCTTTTATATTTTTGTTCATAAGTAATTCTTGCATGTTCTCCGTTGTTATTTATTGCTTTGGCCAAGTAGTAGGTAGTGACTCCAAGAGGGAACGTTATGCTCGATTGTGGGTTCATGCCCCTCGATGACTAGCTTGAGTGACAGAAACATGAGTCTAGGGGATGTGTTGTTGCCACAAGGGGGAAAACAACGGTGCTGGTGCCCGCGGGTGCAAGGATTTTTTTACTTTACGCAAAGTTCTTTTAATGCAGTTGTCTGTTGCATTGAGTTTACACTATGGGTGGGATTCGCAACTTAATACCAGCGAGATGTTCTGGATAGATATCTCAAGGTGGATGATTAGTAGTAGATATTGATGGATTTCGGTCTACTTACTTTGGCGTACCGCCCATGCTTTGAACCTCAACCTTTCTTGCAATGTAGTCAGCATTGGTTTGCGTTCGTGGTCCTGTCAATTGCCCAGCTGTAATTTGTTTACCTCACATAGCTGTTTTATCGTCTTTTGGGAGAGAGACATCACTAGTGAACATCATGAGACTCCGGTCCATATTACCATCATTGATCACATCCGCTATTTACTTTTCGTTATTATTTACTATTGCAAAACACTATCTATCACTACTATCATTGCTTTTAATCCTTTGTGAACTACAAGGCTGGAGGGATTGACAACCTCTCTGTACTCGTTGGGAGCAAAGTTATTTGTATCTGTGTGCAGGTCCACGTTGATTGCTACTAATCTGGCGCCGTAGCAATTGACACCTACTTGTTGAACCTAGGAGTCTCTGGGGATTCGATCCTTGGCATCTTTGCTAAGGGAAAACACTTCTACAATACTGCATCTTACACCTTCCACTTGGGGTAACCAACGAGGGGTTCGAGGCCCATCAGTCCTTGAGTTGTTTAGAATTTCCAGGATCGCAACACACAAATTCAAATCAAAATATGATATGCAAGATGGCCTATGTATAACATTCCGAATTGAAAATTTGGGATGTTACAAACCTACCCCCCTTAAGATGAATCTCGCCCTCGAGATTCGGGTTGGCTAGAAAATACGTGTGGGTGGTCCTTACGTAGATCATCCTCTTGTTCCCAGGTGGCTTCATCTTCGGTATGGTGGCTCCACTGAACTTTGCAAAACTTGATAACCTTGCTGCGGGTGACCTTGCTTGCAAACTCGAGGATCTTGACTGGTTTCTCCTCGTAAGTTAGATCACTATCCAGCTGAATTGCTTCTAGGGCACTGTGTCTCTCAGAGGAATATCGGCCATCTCAGCATGGCACTTTTTTAGCTGGGAAACGTGAAACACGTCATGAACTCCTGACAATCCTTCGGGTAACTCTAACTTGTAGGCAACCTCTCCCATGCGTTCCAAAACACGGTATGGCCCTACAAATCTCAGGGCTAACTTTCCCTTGACACCGAAGCGCTTAACTCCTCGCAGAGGTGATACTCTCAGGTACGCTCTGTCTCCGATTTCATAGACTACATCTTTGCGTTTCGAGTCTGTATAACTCTTCTGCCTGGACTGAGCTACCTTCAGTCTATCTCAAATCAGCTTAACCTTCTCTTCTGACTCTTTGATCAGATCTGGTCCGAATAACTGACGGTCTCCGACTTCATCCCACATCAACGGTGTTCGGCATCTCCTCCCATACAATGCTTCGAATGGTGCCATCTTCAAGCTGGCCTAGTAACTGTTTTTGTACGAAAACTCTGCGTAGGGCAAGTTCTCATCCCAACTAGATCCATAATCTAGTGCGCAAGCTCTCAACATGTCCTCCAGAATCTGATTGATCTCTCGGTCTATCCATCAGCCTGCGGGTGAAAGGCCGTACTGAACTCTAGCCTGGTACCCAAAGTATGGTGTAGTTGATGCCAAAACTTTGAAGTAAACTGTGTTCCTCTACTTGATACGATGGTCCTCGGAACTCCGTGCAGACATACGATCCTGGACATGTATATCTTGGCCAACTTCGCACTGGTATAGGTGGTTTTCTGTTGGGGAACGTAGCAGAATTCAAAACATTTCTACGCTTTCACCAAGATCCATCTAAGGAGACATCTAGCAACGAACATATAAGAGTGCATCTACATACCGTTTTGTAGATCACGAGCGGAAGCTTTCGAAGAAGCGTGGATGAAGTAGTCATACTCTTCACGTTCTTCGTCACCGATGATCTAGCGCCGAACGGACGACACCTCCGCGTTCAACACACGTCCGGTACAGCAATGTCACCTCCTTCTTGATCCAGCAAGGGGGGAGGAGAGGTCGTCGGAGATCCAGCAGCACGATGGCGTGGTGGTGGATGCAGCGGGAAATCCTGCAGGGCTTCGTCGGCGCCCTGCGGAGGAGGAGGAAGGTGTGACGGGAGGGGGAGAGGCGCCAGAGACTTGGGTGCGGCTGCCCTCTCCCCCCACATATATATAGGGGGCCAGGGGGTGCGCCCAGCCCTGCAGATGGGATCTGCAAGGGGGGCGGCGGCCTAGGGGGGAGACTTGCCCCCCAAGGCATAGGGGGCGCCTCCCTCCCCTAGGGTTTCAACCCTAGGCGCATGAGGGAGGGCCCAGTAGGGTGCGCCAGCCCACCAGGGGCTGGCCCCCTTCCCCTTGCGGCCTAGGGGCCCCACCGGGATGGGTGGCCCCACCCGGTGGACCCCCGGGACCCCTCCGGTGGTCCCGGGACACTCCCGGTGACCCCCGGAGATCACCCTATGGCCGAAACTAGACTTCCTATATATCATTCTTTACCTCCGGACCATTCCGGAACTCCTCGTGACGTCCGGGATCTCATCCGGGACTCCGAACAACTTTCGGGTTTCCACATGCATGTATCTCTACGACCCTAGCGTTACCGTACCTTAAGTGTGTAGACCCTACGGGTTCGGGAGACACGTAGTCATGACTGAGACCACTCTCCGGTCAATAACCAACAGCGGGATCTAGATACCCATGTTGTTTCCCACGTGTTCCTCGATGATCTTCATCGGATGAACCACTGTGTCAAGGATTCACTTAATCCCGTATGTTATTCCCTTTGTCCATCGGTACGGTACTTGCCCGAGATTCGATCGTCGGTATGCCCGATACCTTGTTCAATCTCGCCATGCAAGTCTCTTTACTCGTTCTGTAATTCATCATCCCGTGACTAACCCCTTAGTCACTTTGAGCTCATTATGATGATGTCTTACCGAGTGGGCCCAGAGGAACCTCTCCGTCATACGGAGTGACAATATCCCAGTCTCGGTTCGTACCAACTCAACAGACACTTTCGGAGATACCCGTTGCGTACCTTTATAGCCACCAAGTTACGTTGTGACGTTTGGCACACCCAAAGTATTCCTACGGCATCTGGGAGTTGTACAACCTCATGGTCTAAGGAATAAATACTTGACACTGAAAAGTTTATGCATTACGAACTAAACGATCACGTGCTATGCTCAGGATTGGGTCTTGTCCATCACATCATTCTCCTAATGATGTGATCCCGTTATCACTGACATCCTATGTCCATGGTCAGGAAATCGTGACCATCTGTTGATCAACGAGCTGGTAACTAGAGGCCTACCAGGGACTCATTGTGGTCTATATATTCACACATGTATCGTTGTTTCCGTACAATACAATTCAAGCATGAATAACAAACGATTATCATGAACAAGGAAATATCTATACCTAATAATAAAGAAAATAGGGTTTCAGCCCGTCCGTCAAAAAAAATACCCCCGAAGTTGCTACAAATTACCCACCATGCCACCCATAAGTAAAGAAAACGATTCGATTTTTCGGATTAAAAGCCACCGCGCGATTGGTTGTTTTATAGAAGAGAGTCGCGTAGAAAAGAGAGATCGACAAGTAGCGGAGTGGTTCACGCTTCGCTCTTGAAGCGAGGAGACCAGGGTTCGATCCTCGTTTCCCACAATTTTTATCTCTCTTTCTCACGCATGTCTTCTCCATGTATCCTTTCATGGGCCGGCCCATGTTCAATGCGTCGCTCCCCTATTTGTTTTTATTTTATATTTTTGTCTTCTCTTTTCTCATTCTGTTTTCTTTCTCCTTTAAATAAATTTGGATTCCTTAAATTTTAAGAGTTGCGAGTTTCCAAAAAATATGTTTGAGAAATCATAAAAAATATGTGTATTCAAAAATGTTAGAAAATCATAATAAATTTGCAGTTTCAAAAAATGTTGGTGGCTTTGCAAAACTGTTCGCAAATTATAAAATAAATTCACAGTTTGGAAAAAAATGGTTGGGAAATAAAACCATGTTCATGATTTTGAAAGCAGATTGTGTATTCAAAACATATTCGAGAATATAAAAATAAAATGTCTGTGAAATTTTAGAAAATGTTCACATAAATAAAAATAAATATTTTTTGAAAACTTTCTTCACCAATTTTTAAAAAAGTTAATCGATTCAAAAAATATTTGTTGAGTCAAAAAATGTTAATGAATTTGGAAACTGTCCATACATTTTTAAGAAATTTGTAAACAAAACTAATGTTCGTGTTTTTTTTAGAAAATTCAAAAATTCAAAACAAAATTGTTTGTCCATTCGAAAAATTGTTCACCTATTCAAAACCATTTTATGTCTAGAATTTGATTAGTTTTTCGAATGTCTTTATATGTCTTGGCATTGGGAGTAGTTCGTGGTCAATGAGATTTGTTTTTAAAGTTTTAGGTGTTCTCTTGCGCAACATAATGACAAGTGTGTCATGCACTGGCAAACTCATAGCCTTGTGATTTACCACGTCGAATGCAGTGTGATCACGTGGACATCGCGACCATCATCGACGAGGGTGAGAAAAAAAGTAAATGACGACTTGGTGAGACATTGCGCTAAAATAGAGTACGCTTATATATCACGATATTGAGTCATACTTAATTGATTAGCGCATAATTTTTTTGTCCCCCGTTGCAACGCACGGGCATATTTGCTAGTAATAATAATACTTTTATTATTGCCTCTAGGGCATATTTCCAACAGTCTCCCACTTGCACTAGAGTCAATAATCTAGTTACATTGTGATGAATCGAACACCCATAGAGTTCTGGTGTTGATCATGTTTTGCCCGTGGAAGGGGTTTAGTCAACGGGTCTGCGACATTCAGATCCGTATGCACTTTACAAATATCTATGTCTCCATCTTGAACATAATTCCGGATGGAGTTGAAACGGCGCTTGATGTGCTTGGTCTTCTTGTGAAACCTGGGCTCTTTGGTAATGGCAATAGCAGCAGTGTTGTCACAGAAGAGAGTCATCGGGCTTGACGCGCTTGGAATGACTCCTAGGTCGGTGATGAACTCCTTCATCCAGACTCCTTCCTGCGCTGCTTCGGAAGCGGCTATGTACTCTGCTTAACATGTAGATGCCGCCACGACGCTTTGCTTGCAACTGCACCAGCTGACTGCCCCTCCATTCAAAATATACACGTATCCGGTTTGTGACTTTGAGTCATCCAGATCTGTGTCGAAGCTAGCATCGACGTAACCCTTTACGACGAGCTCTTCGTCACCTCCATAAACAAGAAACATATCCTTACTTCAGGATGTTCTTGACCGCTGTCCAGTGTTCCATACCGGGATCACTTTGGTACCTCCCTACCAAACTTATGACAAGATTCACATCAGGTCTGGTACACAGCATGGCATACATGATAGAACCTATGGCCGAGGCATAGGGAATGACACTCATCTTTTCTCTATCTTCTACCGTGGTCGGTGACTGAGCCTTGCTCAATCTCATACCTTGCAAAACAGGCAAGAACCCCTTCTTGGACTGATCCATATTGAACTTTTTCAATATCATGTCAAGGTATGTGCTTTGTGAAAGACCAATGAGGCGTCTTTATCTATCTCTATAGATTTTGATGCCTAATATCTAAGCAGCTTCTCCAAGGTCCTTCATTGAAAAAACTCTTATTCAAGTAGGCCTTTAAATTTTCCAAGAATTCTATATCATTCCCATCAGCAATATGTCATCCACATATAATATGAGAAATGCTACAGAGCTCCCACTCACTTTCTTGTAGATACAGGCTTCTCCATAAGTCTGTATAAAGCCAAACGCTTTGATCACATCATTAAAGCGAATATTCCAACTCCGAGATGCTTGCACCAGCCCGTAGATCCAGCGCTGGAGCTTGCATACCTTGTTAGCATTCTCTGGATCATTGTTCAAAAAATCGGCCGAGTAGACGATTAATCGGCCGATGAATCGCTGCTCGGCCATCCACCTTGTAAATTACATGTATTCGCTAGTGTTACTCGGCTTGGGGATTAATCGGCCGATTAATCGTCTGACAACCGATTAATCTGCTATAGACCGATTAATCGCTGGACTCCTAGGGGGCATACTGTAAATGTAAAATATCAGCCCCCCTCATCTCTCCTCAATCCTCACCCGTACGTGGTGTTAGGTCAAGCAGACCAGAGAAGTCCACCCCGCGCCGCCGCCTGCGCTACCCACCTAGCACCGCCACCCCCCCCACCGGCGACCAACGGCGTGGCCGGCCCTCCCTCTCCCTCCTCTCCTCGCAGCCCCCCTCCTCCGCTCCCCTCCTCCTGCATCTACCTCGTCCCCCTCCTCACCTGTGGCTCGCCTCTTACCGTGGCCTCCACCCACCATTACCCCGCCGCCGGCCAACAGAGGCCCTTCCTCTCCCGCCCCTCCTCGCTGCTTCCCTCTCCTCCCGCATCTACCCCGTCCCCCATCCTCACCCGTGGCTGTGGCAAGCAAGTAGGTGGTCGTCCTCCTCCGGCCTACCCTTGTTGCCTCCTTACACCATCGCTCTGGGCAGCAACAAGCAGGTGGCCTCACCTCCCTCTCTGGTCTCTCCTTCCTGCCTCTTCACGTCGGCGACTGGGTTGGGGGAGAAGGGACATCAGAACAACAACGTAGCAGCAAGCACCAGGGTTGTTGCCTCTTCATCTTTTATGTTTTGTATTTTGTATTTTTTGTATAACTTCATGCTTGATGAATGATGAATTGATTAAATGATTGTTGTGTAGAATTGATTAAATTCTTTAGGCCTTGCTATTTAGTATTTACCTAGTAATTTATTTTGGTTTTGGCCTTGTGGGATTCTGATTGCAAGAATCCATGAACTATGTTTATTTGTGTTTTATGGTTTAGGACCTTGTTACGTTATGCACTTATGCAAGAAGTCAAGAACTATGATTATTGTGTTTTATGGCTGTTGTGAATTGTCACTTGTCGACCTTGCTATGTCATACATACTTAATACTTGTGGACCTTGTTATGTTATACTGTCATACCATACATACTTGATACTTGTGGACCATGCTATGTCACACTGTCAACTATGATACATACTTGGGGACCTTGTTATGTTATGGAAATGCAAGAACTATGATTATTTGTTATTAAGTTATTACAAGTCTTTTAGATGGAGCACATAATGATTGTTGCCATACTTGTTGAATATATCATATTTTAGAGCATTGTTGTCAACTTGTCATACACACGTACACTCATATAACAGTTTGGTTTTTTGAACTCACATGTGACATATGACCTTGGATCAAAATAATCGAAAGCATGAAAGTTGTTCGCCTTGCTGGTACAAATAACTTTCATGTTCATTTTTTTCTTCATATTGGGTACTTTTTCATATGAGGCCATTTAAATTTCATTTTTGCGTGGCGAAAATCTGGTCACAACACCGGGATTCTGAGATTTATAAAAAAAATTGACCGATTAATGCTCGACCGATTAATTCCGATTAATTGGCCGATTCACGATTAATCCCTACTCCCTAACTGACCGAGCAGTTACCGATTACCGATTTCCTAAACATTGCTCTGGATCGACAAAACCTTCCGGCTGCATCATATACAGCTCTTCCTTGAGGAAGCCATTAAGGAATGCCGTTTTGACGTCCATTTGCCATATCTCATAATCATAGAATGCGGCAATAGCTAACATGATTCTGACTGACTTCAGCATCGCTACGGGAGAGGAAGTCTCGTCGTAGTCAATCCCTTGAACTTGTCGATAACCCTTAGCGACAAGCCGAGCCTTATAGATGGTCACATTGTTGGGGAACGTAGTATTTTAAAAATTTCCTACGATCACGCAAGATCTATCTACCAGATGCATAGCAACGAGAGGGAAGAGTGTGTCTACATACCCTCGTAGATCGGGAGCGGAAGCGTCAAGTGACACGGTTGATGTAGTCGAACTTCTTCACAATTCAACCGATCAAGCACCGAACGTACGGCACCTCCGCGTTCAGCACACGTTCAGCTTGATGACGTCCCACGAGTTCTTGATCCAGTTGAGCTTCACGGGAGAGTTTCGTCAGCACGACGGCGTGGTGACGGATATGCTGTATTCACCGGTGCAGGGCTTCGCCTAGGCTTCGCGACGGTATGACCAAGGTGTGTTTCTGTGGAGGGGGGGCACCGCACACGGCTGGAACAGTTCAACTTGTGTGTCTTTGGGTGCCCCCCTGCCCCCGTATATAAAGGAGCAAGGGGGAGGCCAGCCGGCCCTTCTCTGGTGCGGCTAGGGGTGCAATCCTACTAGGAATAGGATTGCAATCCTATTCCTAGTAGGAATCACCAAAAGAAGGAAGAGAGGGAAAGGAAAAAGGGAGAGGTGGCGCCCCCCCAATCCTAGTCCAACTAGGAACCCTAGGTGGGGCGCCGGCCAGCCCTATGGGCTGCCTCTCTCTTTCCCTTAAGGCCCACTATGGACCATCCCCCCTCGTAGGGGGTTCCGGTAACCCCCTCCGGCAATCCCGTTAAATCCGAAACTTTTCCGGAACACTTCTGGTGTCCGAATATAGTCGTCCAATATATCAATCTTTATGTCTCGGACATTCCGAGACTCCTCGTCATGTCCGTGATCTCATCCGGGACTCCGAACTACCTTCGGTACATCAAAACTCATAAACTCATAATACAGATCGTCATCAAACGTTAAGCGTGCGGACCCTACGGGTTCGAGAACTATGTAGACATGACCGAGACTCATCTCCGGTCAATAACCAATAGCGGAACCTGGATGTTCATATTGGCTCCTACATATTCTACGAAGATCTTTTATCGGTCAAAAACCGCATAACAACATACGTTGTTCCTTTTGTCATCGGTATGTTACTTGCCCGAGATTCGATCATCGGTATCTCTATACCTAGTTCAATCTCGTTACTGGCAAGTCTCTTTACTCGTTCCGTAACACATCATCTCGTGACTAACTCATTAGTCTTTTGCTTGCAAGGCTTATTGTGATGTGTGTTACCGAGAGGGCCCAGAGATACCTCTCCGACACTCGGAGTGACAAATCCTAATCTTGATCTATGCCAACACCACGAATACTTTCGGAGACACCTGTAGAGCATCTTTATGATCACCCAGTTACGTTGTGACGTTTGATAGCACACAAGGTGTTCCTACGGTATTCGGGAGTTGCATAATCTCATAGTCATAGGAACATGTATAAGTCATGAAGAAAGCAATAGCAGTAAAACTAAACGATCATAGTGCTATGCTAACGGATGGGTCTTGTCCATCACATCATTATCCTAATGATGTGATCCCGTTGATCAAATGACAACTCATGTCTATGGCTAGGAAACATAACCATCTTTGATCAATGAGCTAGTCTAGTAGAGGCATACTAGGGACATACTGTTTTGTCTATGTATTCACACATGTACTAAGTTTCCGGTTAATACAATTCTAGCATGAATAATAAACATTTATCATGATATAAGGAAATAAATAATAACTTTATTATTGCCTCTAGGGCATATTTCCTTCAGTCTCCCACTTGCACTAGATTCAATAATCTAGCTCACATCGCCATGTGATTTAATACTGATAGTTCACATCGTTATGTGATTAACACCCATAGTTCACATCGCCATGTGACCAACACCCAAAGGGTTTACTAGAGTCAATAATCTAGTTCACATCGCTATGTGATTAATACCCAAGAGTAATAAGGTGTGATCATGTTTTGCTTGTGAGAGAAGTTTAGTCAACGGGTCTGTCACATTCAGATCCGTATGTATTTCGCAAATTTCTATGTCTACAATGCTCTGCATAGAGCTACTCTAGCTAATTGCTCCCACTTTCAATACGCATCCAGATTGATACTTAGAGTCATCTGGATTTAGAGTCAAAGCTTGCATCAGCGTAACCCTTTACGACGAACTCTTTATCACCTCCATAATCGAGAAACATTTCCTTAGTCATCCAGTTACTAAGGATAATTTTGACCGCTGTACAGTGATCTACTTCTGGATCACTATTGTACCCCCTTGACAAACTCATGGCAAGGTACACAACATGTTTGGTACACAGCATGGCATACTTTATAGAACCTATGGCTGAGGCATAGGGAATGACTTTCATTCTCTCTATATTTTTCTGCCGTGGTCTGGCTTTGAGTCTTACTCAACTTCACACCTTACAAGTCAGGCAAGAACTCCTTCTTTGACTGATCCATTTTGAACTACTTCAAAATCTTATCAAGGTATGTACTCTTCGAAAGTCTTATCAAGCGTCTTGATCTATCTCTATAGATCTTGATGCCCAATATGTAAGCAGCTTCACCAAGGTCTTTCTTTGAAAAACTCCTTTCAAACACTCTTTTATGCTTTCCAGAAAATTCTACATCATTTCCGATCGACAATATGTCATTCACATATACTTATCAGAAAGGTTGTAGTGCTCCCACTCACATCTTGTAAATACAGGCTTCACCGCAAGTCTGTATAAATCTATATGCTTTGATCACCTCATCAAAGCGTATATTCCAACTCCGAGATGCTTGCACCAGTCCATAGATGGATCGCTGGAGCTTGCATACTTTGTTAGCACCTTTTGGATCGACAAAACCTTCTGGTTGCATCATATACAACTCTTCTTTGAGATATCCATTCAGAAATGCAGTTTTGACATCCATTTGTCAGATTTCATAATCATAAAATGCGGCAATTGCTAACATGATTCGGACAGACTTAAGCATCGCTACAGGTGAGAAAGTCTCATCGTAGTCAACTCCTTGAACTTGTCGAAACCCTTTCGCAACAAGTCGAGCTTTGTAAACAGTAACATTACCGTCTGCGTCGGTCTTCCTCTTGAAGATCCATTTATTTTCGATGGCCTGCCGATCATCGGGCAAGTCAACCAAAGTCCACACTTTGTTCTCATACATGGATCCCATCTCAGATTTCATGGCCTCAAGCCATTTTGCGGAATCTGGGCTCATCATCGCTTCCTCATAGTTTGTAGGTTCATCATGGTCTAGTAACATGATTTCCAGAACTGGGTTGCCGTACCACTCTGGTGCGGAACGTACTCTGGTTGATCTACGATGTTCAGCAGAAACTTGATCCGAAGTTTCATGATCATCATCATTAACTTCCTCACTGATTGGTGTGGGAATCACTGGAACAATTTTATGTGATGTACTACTTTCCAATTCGGGAGAAGGTACAATTACCTCATCAAGTTCTACTTTCCTCCCACTCACTTCTTTCGAGAGAAACTCCTTCTCTAGAAAGGATCCATTCTTAGCAACGAATATCTTGCCTTCGGATCTGTGATAGAAGGTGTACCCAACAGTCTCTTTTGGGTATCCTATGAAGACACATTTCTCCGACTTGGGTTCGAGCTTCTCAGGTTGAAGCTTTTTCACATAAGCATCGCAGTCCCAAACTTAAAGAAATGACAGCTTAGGTTTCTCGTCAAACCACAGTTCATACGGTGTCATCTCCACGGATTTAGATGGTGCCCTATTTAACGTGAATGTAGCTGTCTCTAATGCATAACCCCAAAAGCGATAGTGGTAGATCGGTAAGAGACATCATCGATCGCACCATATCCAATAAAGTACGGTTACGACGTTCGGACACACCATTACGCTGTGGTGTTCCGGGTGGCGTGAGTTGTGAAACTATTCCACATTGTTTCAAATGAAGACCAAACTCGTAACTCAAATATTCTCCTCCACGATCAGATCGTAGAAATTTTATTTTCTTGTTACGATGATTCTCTACTTCACTCTGAAATTCTTTGAACTTTTCAAATGTTTCAGACTTGTGCTTCATTAAGTAGATATACCCATATCTGCTCAAATCATCAGTGAAGGTCAGAAAATAACGATACCCGCCGTGAGCTTCAACACTCATTGGCCCACATACATCAGTATGTATGATTTCCAATAAATCTGTTGCTTGCTCCATAGTTCCGGAGAACGGAGTTTTAGTCATCTTGCCCATGAGGCATGGTTCGCAAGCACCAAGTGATTCATAATCAAGTGATTCCAAAAGTCCATCACTATGGAGTTTCTTCATGCGCTTTACACCAATATGACCTAAACGGCAGTGCCACAAATAAGTTGCACTATCATTATTAACCTTGCATCTTTTGACTTCAATATTATGAATATGTGTATCACTACGATCGGGATCCAACAAACTATTTTCATTGGGTGTATGACCATCGAAGGCTTTATTCATGTAAACAGAATAACAATTATTCTATGACTTTAAATGAATAACCGTATTGCAACAAACATGATCAAATCATATTCATGCTTAACGCAAATGCCAAATAACATTTATTTAGGTTCAACACTAATCCCGACAGTATATGGAGTGTGCGATGATGATCATATCAATCTTGGAACTACTTCCAATACACATCGTCACTTCATCCTTTAACTAGTTTCTGTTCTTTATGCAACTCCCATTTCGAGTTACTACTCTTTAGCAACTGAACCAGTATCAAATACCGAGGGGTTGCTATGAACACTAGTAAAATACACATCAATAATCTGTATATCAAATATACCTTTGTTCACTTTGCCATCCTTCTTATCCGCCAAATATCTAGGGCAGTTCCACTTCCAGTGACCATTTCCTTTGCAGTAGAAGCACTTAGTTTCAGGCTTGAGTTCAGCTTTGGGTTTCTTCATGGGAGTGACAACTTGCTTGTCATTATTCTTGAAGTTCCCCTTCTATCCCTTTGCCCTTTACTTGAAACAAGTGGTCTTATTAACCATCAACACTTGATGCTCTTTCTTGATTTCTACCTTCGCCGATTTCAGCATCGCGAAGAGCTCGGGAATTACTTTCGTCATCCCTTGCATATTATAGTTCATCACGAAGTTCTACTAACTTGGTGACAGTGACTAGAGAACTTTGTCAATTACTATCTTATCTGGAAGATTAACTCCCACTTGATTCAAGCAATTGTAGTACCCAGACAATCTGAGCACATGCTCACTGGTTGAGCTATTCTCCTCCATCTTGTAGGCAAAGTAATGTCAGAGGTCTTATACCTTCTCAACACGGGCATGAGTATGGAACATCTCATATGCTCTGTGGCGTTTCAAAATGTTTTTGAAGTCCCGGTTCTAAGCCGTAAAGCATGGTGCACTTAAACTATCAAGTAGTCATCATACCGAGCTTTTGTCAAAACATTCATAACGTCTTCATCTGCTCCTGCAATAGGTCTGTCACCTAGCGGCGCATCAAGGACATAATTCTTCTGTGCAGCAATGAGGATAATCCTCAGATCACGGACCTAATCCGCATCATTGCTACTAACATCTTTCAACTTAGTTTTCTCTAGGAACATAAAAAAATAAACGGGGAGCAATATCGCGAGCTATTGATCTACAACATAGATATGCTAATACTACCAGGACTAAGTTCATGATAAATTAAAGTTCAATTTAATCATATTACTTAAGAACTCCCACTTAGATAGACATCCCTCCGGTCATCTAAATGATCACGTGATCCAAATCAACTAAACCATGTCCGATCATCACGTGAGATGGAGTAGTTTCAATGGTGAACATCTTATGTTGATCATATCTACTATATGATTCACGCTCGACCTTTCGGTCTCCAGTGTTCTGAGGCCATATCTGCATATGCTAGGCTCGTCAAGTTTAACCCGAGTATTCTGCGTGTGCAAAACTGGCTTACACCCGTTGTATTTGAACGTAGAGCTTATCACACCCGATCATCACGTGGTGTCTCGGCACGACGAACTTTCGCAACGGTGCATACTCAGGGAGAACACTTATACCTTGAAATTTAGTAAGGGATCATCTTATAATGCTACCGTCGTTCTAAGCAAAATAAGAAGCATAATAAGATAAACATCACATGCAATCAAAATATGTGACATGATATGGCCATCATCATCTTGTGCTTTTGATCTCCATCTTCAAAGCATCTTCATGATCACCTTCGTCACCGGCGTGACACCTTGATCTCCATCGTAGTATCGTTGTCGTCTCGCCAACTATTGCTTCTATGACTATCGCTACCGCTTAGTGATAAAGTAAAGCAATTACATGGCGATTGCATTTTATACAATAAAGCGACAACCATATGGCTCCTGCTAGTTGCCGATAACTTTACAAAACATGATCATCTCATACAAAACCGTATAACTCATCATGTCTTGACCATATCACATCACAACATGCCCTGCAAAAACAAGTTAGACGTCCTCTACTTTGTTGTTGCAAGTTTTACGTGGCTGCTACAGGCTTAAGAACCGTTCTTACCTACGCATACAAAACCACAACGATATTTCGTCAAGTATGTGCTGTTTTAACCTTCACAAGGAGCGGGCGTAGCCACACTTGATTCAGCTAAAGTGAGAGAGACAGACACCCGCCAGTCACCTTTAAGCAACGAGTGCTCGTAACGGTGAAACCAGTCTCGCGTAAGCGTACGCGTAATGTCGGTCTGGGCCGCTTCATCTCACAATACCGCCGAAGCAAAGTATGACATGCTGGTAAGCAGTATGACTAGTATCGCCCACAACTCATTGTGTTCTACTCGTGCATATCATCTACGCATAGACCTGGCTCATGATGCCACTGTTGGGGAACGTAGTATTTTAAAATTTTCCTACGATCACGCAAGATCTATCTACCAGATGCATAGCAACGAGAGGGAAGAGTGTGTCTACGTACCCTCGTAGATCGGGAGCGGAAGCGTCAAGTGACGCGGTTGATGTAGTCGAACTTCTTCACGATTCAACCGATCAAGCACCGAACGTACGGCACCTCCGCGTTCAGCACACGTTCAGCTTGATGACGTCCCACGAGCTCTTGATCCAGTTGAGCTTCACGGGAGAGTTTCGTCAGCACGACGGCGTGGTCACGGATATGCTGTATTCACCGGTGCAGGGCTTCGCCTAGGCTTCGCGACGGTATGACCGAGGTGTGTTTCTGTGGAGGGGGGGGCACCGCACACGGCTGGAACAGTTCAACTTGTGTGTCTTTGGGTGCCCCCTGCCCCCGTATATAAAGGAGCAAGGGGGGAGGCCGGCCGGCCCTTCTCTGGTGCGGCTAGGGGTGCAATCCTACTAGGAATAGGATTGCAATCCTATTCCTAGTAGGAATCACCAAAAGAAGGAAGAGAGGGAAAGGAAAAAGGGAGAGGTGGCGCCCCCCCAATCCTAGTCCAACTAGGAACCCTAGGTGGGGCGCCGGCCAGCCCTATGGGCTGCCTCTCTCTTTCCCTTAAGGCCCACTATGGACCATCCCCCCTCGTAGGGGGTTTCGGTAACCCCCTCCGGCAATCCCGTTAAATCCAAAACTTTTCCGGAACACTTCTGGTGTCTGAATATAGTCGTCCAATATATCAATCTTTATGTCTCGGACATTCCGAGACTCCTCGTCATGTCCGTGATCTCATCCGGGACTCCGAACTACCTTCGGTACATCAAAACTCATAAACTCATAATACAGATCGTCATCAAACGTTAAGCGTGCGGACCCTACGGGTTCGAGAACTATGTAGACATGACCGAGACTCATCTCCGGTCAATAACCAATAGCGGAACCTGGATGTTCATATTGGCTCCTACATATTCTACGAAGATCTTTTATCGGTCAAAAACCGCATAACAACATACGTTGTTCCTTTTGTCATCGGTATGTTACTTGCCCGAGATTCGATCGTCGGTATCTCTATACCTAGTTCAATCTCGTTACTGGCAAGTCTCTTTACTCGTTCCGTAACACATCATCTTGTGACTAACTCATTAGTCTTTTGCTTGCAAGGCTTATTGTGATGTGTGTTACCGAGAGGGCCCAGAGATACCTCTCCGACACTCGGAGTGACAAATCCTAATCTTGATATATGCCAACACCACGAATACTTTCGGAGACACCTGTAGAGCATCTTTATGATCACCCAGTTACGTTGTGACGTTTGATAGCACACAAGGTGTTCCTACGGTATTCGGGAGTTGCATAATCTCATAGTCATAGGAACATGTATAAGTCATGAAGAAAGCAATAGCAGTAAAACTAAACGATCATAGTGCTATGCTAACGGATGGGTCTTGTCCATCACATCATTCTCCTAATGATGTGATCCCGTTGATCAAATGACAACTCATGTCTATGGCTAGGAAACATAACCATCTTTGATCAATGAGCTAGTCTAGTAGAGGCATACTAGGGACATACTGTTTTGTCTATGTATTCACACATGTACTAAGTTTCCGGTTAATACAATTCTAGCATGAATAATAAACATTTATCATGATATAAGGAAATAAATAATAACTTTATTATTGCCTCTAGGGCATATTTCCTTCACACATTACCATCCGCGTCTGTCTTCTTCTTAAATATCCATTTATTTTCTATGGCGTGCCTATCATCAGGCAAGTCCACCAAAGTCCATACTTTGTTTTCATACATGGATTCTATCTCGGATTTCATGGCTCCAAGCCATTTATTGGAATCCGGGCCCGCCATTGCTTCTTCATAGTTCGAAGGTTCACCGTTGTCTAACAATATAATTTCCATAATAGGGTTGCCGTAACACTCAGGTGCGGAACGTGCCCTTGTGGACCTTCGAAGTTCAGTAGTAACTTGATATGTTTCTTCATGATCATCATCATTAACTTCCTCCCTGGTCGGTGCAGGCACCTCAGGAACAATTTCCTGCGCTGCGCTACTTTCCGGTTCAGGAGGGGTGACTGTCACCTCATCAAGTTCTACTTTCCTCCCACTCACTTCTTTCGAGAGAAACTCTTTATCCAGAAAGGATCCATTCTTGGCAACAAAGACTTTGCCTTCGGATCTGTGGTAGAAGGTGTACCCAATCGTTTCCTTTGGGTATCCTATGAAGACGCATTTTTCCGATTTGGGTTCGAGCTTTTCAGGTTGAAGTTTCTTGACATAAGCATCGCAACCCCAAACTTTCAGAAACGACAGCTTCGGTTTCTTGCCAAACCAAAGTTCATACGGTGTCGTCTTTACGGATTTCGACGGAGCCCTATTTAAAGTGAATGCGGTAGTCTCTAAAGCATAACCCCAAAAAGATAGCGGTAAATCGGTAAGGGACATCATAGATCGCACCATGTCCAACAGAGTACGATTTCGACGTTCGGACACACCGTTACGCTGAGGTGTTTCGGGCGGTGTCAATTGTGAAACAATTCCACAGTTCCTAAGGTGCGTGCCAAATTCATGACTTCAATATTCACCCCCACGATCCAATCGTAAGAACTTTATTTTTCTGTCACGTTGATTCTCAACCTCATTCTGAAATTCCTTGAACTTTTCAAATGTCTCAGACTTGTGTTTCATCAAGTAGATATACCCATATCTACTCAAGTCATCTGTGAGGGTGAGAACATAACGATAGCCTTCGCGAGCCTCAACACTCATTGGACCGCACACATCGATATGTATGATTTCCAACAAGTTGGTTGCTGACTCCATTGTTCCGGAGAACGGAGTCTTGGTCATCTTGCCCAAAAGGCATGGTTCGCACGTGTCAAATGATTCATAATCAAGAGACTCTTGAAGTCCATCTGAATGGAGCTTCTTCATACGCTTGACACCAATATGACCAAGGCGGCAATGCCACAAGTATGTGGGACTATCATTATCAACTTTACATCTTTTGGTACACTATGAATATGTGTATCATCACGTTCGAGATTCATCAAAAATAAACCATTGACCAGCGGGGCATGACCATAAAACATATCCCTCAAATAAATAGAACAACCATTATTCTCCGATTTAAATGAGTATCCATCTCACATAAGACGAGATCCAGATACAATGTTCATGCTCAAAGCTGGTACTAAATAACAATTATTAAGGTTTAAAACTAATCCCGAGGGTAGATGTAGAGGTAGCGTGCCGACGGCGATCACATCGACCTTGGAACCATTCCCGACGCGCATCGTCACGTCATCCTTCGCCAGTCTCCGCTTATTCCGCAACTCCTGCTTAGAGTTACAAATGTGAGCAACTGCACCGGTATCAAATACCCAGGAGCTACTACGAGTGCTGGTAAGGTACACATCAATAACATGTATATCATATATACCTTTGACGTTGCCGGCCTTCTTGTCTGCTAAGTATTTGGGGCAGTTCCGCTTCCAGTGCCCCGTTCCCTTGCAATGAAAACACTTAGTTTCAGGCTTGGGTCCATTCTTTGGCTTCTTCCCGGCAACTGGTTTACCGGGCGCGACAACTCCTTTGCCGTCCTTCTTGAAGTTCTTCTTACCCTTGCCTTTCTTGAACTTAGTGGTTTTATTGACCATCAACACTTGATGTTCTTTCTTGATATCCACCTCCACTGATTTCAGCATTGAATACACCTCGGGAATGGACCTCTCCATCCCTTGCATATTGAACTTTAACACGAAGCTCTTGAAGCTAGGTGGGAGCGACTGGAGGATTCTATCAACGACCGCTTCGTCTGGGAGATTCATTCCCAACTGAGACAAGCGGTTGTGCAATCCAGAAATCTTGAGGATGTGCTCACTGACAGAACTGTTTTCCTCCATCTTACAGCTGTAGAATGCATCGGAGACGTCATATCTCTCGAATCGGGCATGAGCTTGAAAAACCATTTTCAGCTCTTGGAACATCTCATATGCTCCGTGATTCTCAAAACGCTTTTGGAGCCCCGACTCTAAGCTGTAAAGCATGCCGCACTGAACCAGGGAGTAATCATCACAACGCGACTGCCAGGCGTTCATAATGTCTTGGGTCGCCGGGAGAACGGGTGCATCACCTAGCGGTGCTTCAAGGACATATGATCTCTTGGCAGCTATGAGGATAATCCTCAGGTTACGGACCCAATCCGTATAGTTGCTACCATCGTCTTTCAGCTTGGTTTCTCTAGGAACGCGTTGAAGTTGAGGGAAACTTGAGCGTGGGCCATTTGATCTACAAGAGATATTGTAAAGAATTTAGACTAAGTTCATGATAATTAAGTTCATCTTAATCAAATTTTAATGAACTCCCACTCAGATTGACATCTCTCTAGTCATCTAAGTGATACACGATCCGAATCGACTAGCCCGTGTCCGATCATCACATGAGACGGACTAGTCATCAACGGTGAACATCTTCATGTTGATCGTATCTTCTATACGACTCGTGTTCGACCTTTCGGTCTTCCGTGTTCCGAGGCCATGTCTGTACATGCTAGGCTCGTCAAGTGAACCCTAAGTGTGTTGCGTGTGTAAATCTGGCTTACACCCGTTGTATGCGAACGTTAGAACCTATCACACCCGATCATCACGTGGTGCTTCAGGACAACGATCCTTAGCAACGGTGCACAGTTAGGGGAAACACAATTCTTGAAATTTTAGTGAGAGATCATCTTATTTACTACCGTCATTCTAAGTAAACAAGATGCATAAACATGATAAACATCACATGCAATCAAATAAAGTGACATGATATGGCCAATATCATCTTGCTCCTTGGATCTCCATCTTCGGGGCACCAAGATCATCTTGTCACCGGCTTGACACCATGATCTCCATCATCATGATCTCCATCATCATGTCTTGAAGAAGTCGTCACGCCAACTATTACTTCTACTACTATGGCTCACGTTTAGCAATAAAGTAAAGTAATTACATGGCGTTATTCAGTGACACGCAGGTCATACAATAATTAAGACAACTCCTATGGCTCCTGCCGGTTGTCAAGTTCATCGACATGCAAGTCGTGATTCCCTATTACAAGAACATGATCAATCTCATACATCACATATATCATTCATCATATCTTCTTTGGCCATACCACGTCACATAGCACATGCTGCAAAAACAAGTTAGACGTCCTCTAATTGTTGTTGCAAGTTTTTACGTGGCTTCTATAGGTTTTCTAGCAAGAACGTTTCTTACCTATGCCAAAACCACAACGTGATTTGTCAATTTCTTTTTACCCTTCATAAGGACCATGTTCATCGAATTCGATCCGACTAAAGTAGGAGAGACAGACACCCGCCAGCCACCTTATGCATCTAGTGCATGTCTGTCGGTGGAACTAGTCTCACGTAAGCGTACGTGTAAGGTCGGTCCGGGCCGCTTCATCCCACAATACCGCCGAATCAAGATTAGACTAGTAACGGCAAGAAAGTTGAGCAAACTCAACGCCCACAACTACTTTGTGTTCTACTCGTGCAAGATGCTACGCAAAAGAACCTAGCTCAGATGCCACTGTTGGGGAATGTAGCAGAATTCAAAAAAATTCTACGCTTTCACCAAGATCCATCTAAGGAGACATCTAGCAACGAACATTGCATCTACATACCGTTTTGTAGATCACGAGCGGAAGCTTTCGAAGAAGCGTGGATGAAGTAGTCGTACTCTTCGCGTTCTTCGTCACCGATGATCTAGCGCCGAACGGGCGGCACCTCCGCGTTCAACACACATCCGGTACAGCAACGTCACCTCCTTCTTGATCCAGCAAGGGGGGAGGAGAGGTCGTCAGAGATCCAGCAGCACGATGGTGTGGTGGTGGATGCAGCCGGAAATCCTGCAGGGCTTCGCCGGCGCCCTGCGGAGGAGGAGGAAGGTGTGACGGGAGGGGGAGAGGCGCCAGAGACTTGGGTGCGGCTGCCCTCTCCCCCCCCCCCCACACACACACATATATATAGGGGCCAGGGGGGTGCGCCAAGCCCTGCAGATGGGATCTGCAAGGGGGGGGGGGGCGGCCTAGGGGGGAGACTTGCCCCCCAAGGCATAGGGGGTGCCTCCCTCCCCTAGGGTTTCAACCCTAGGCGCATGAGGGAGGGCCCGGTAGGGTGCGCCAGCCCACCAGGGGCTGGCCCCCTTCCCCTTGCGGCCTAGGGGCCCCACCGGGATGGGTGGCCCCACCCGGTGGACCCCCGGGACCCCTCCGGTGGTCCCGGGACACTCCCGGTGACCCCCGGAGATCACCCGATGGCCGAAACTGGACTTCCTATATATCATTCTTTACCTCCGGACCATTCCGGAACTCCTCGTGATGTCCGGGATCTCATCCGGGACTCCGATCAACTTTCGGGTTTCCACATGCATGTATCTCTACGACCCTAGCATTACCGTACCTTAAGTGTGTAGACCCTACGGGTTCGGGAGACACGTAGTCATGACCGAGACCACTCTCCGGTCAATAACCAACAGCGGGATCTGGATACCCATGTTGGTTCCCACGTGTTCCTCGATGATCTTCATCGGATGAACCACTGTGTCAAGGATTCACTTAATCCCGTATGTTATTCCCTTTGTCCATCGGTACGGTACTTGCCCGAGATTCGATCGTCGGTATGCCCGATACCTTGTTCAATCTCGTCATGGCAAGTCTCTTTACTCGTTCCGTAATTCATCATCCCGTGACTAACCCCTTAGTCACTTTTAGCTCATTATGATGATGTCTTACCGAGTGGGCCCAGAGGAACCTCTACATCATACGGAGTGACAATATCCCAGTCTCGGTTCGTACCAACTCAACAGACACTTTCGGAGATACCCGTTGCGTACCTTTATAGCCACCCAGTTACGTTGTGACGTTTGGCACACCCAAAGTATTCCTACGGCATCCGGGAGTTGTACAACCTCATGGTCTAAGGAATAAATACTTGACACTGAAAAGCTTATGCATTGCGAACTAAACGATCTCGTGCTATGCTCAGGATTGGGTCTTGTCCATCACATCATTCTCCTAATGATGTGATCCCGTTATCACTGACATCCTATGTCCATGGTCAGGAAACCGTGACCATCTGTTGATCAACGAGCTGGTAACTAGAGGCCTACCAGGGACTCATTGTGGTCTATATATTCACACATGTATCGCTGTTTCCGTACAATACAATTCAAGCATGAATAACAAACGATTATCATGAACAAGGAAATATAATAATAATACTTTCATTATTGCCTCTAGGGGATATTTCCAACATTTTCATGGGGATAAAGTGGCCTACTTTGATCAAGCGATCCACTACTACCCAGATAGAGTCATACCCCGATCGAGTCTTGGGTAATCCGGTGATAAAGTCCATGCCAAGCTTATCCCACTTCCATTCGGGTATCGGCATAGGCTGCAGTAATCCTGCTGGCGTCTGATGTTCGGCCTTCACTCTCTGGCATACATCACATACGGCTACATACTCGGCAATGTCCTTCTTCATTCCTGTCCACCAGAAACGCTCTTTTAAAGCCAAATACATCTTAGTGTTTCCGGGGTGTATCGAGTATGGTGAATCATGTGCTTCCTATAGTATCAGCTTCCTGATCTCGGCATTGTTGGGCACATAGACTCGGTCCTCGAACCACAAGGTGTTGTGTTCGTCCTCACAAAAACCCTTGGCTTTTCCTTCACTCATCTTCTCCTTTATTTCTGCAATTTCCTTGTCATCCTTCTGAGCTTCTCGAATCTTTCCCAATAGTGTTGACTGAACCTCCAAGGCTGCAACAAAACCTCTAGGGACTATCTCCAAACGAAGCTCCCTGAGATCTTCTGCTAACTCCTTGGGCAATCCTCCATTTACTAGGGTGTTGACATAACTTTTCTGCCTCAAGCGTCTACAATGACATTGGCCTTGTCTGGATGATAGTGCAGCTTCATATCATAATCCTTTATGAGCTCCAACCATCTCCTCTGTCTGAGGTTCAGTTCCTTCTGGGTGAAAATGTACTTCAAACTCTTGTGATCCGTGTACACATCACAACGATTTCCAATAAGGAAATGTCTCCAGGTTTTGAGCGCATGCACTACCGCTGCTAGCTCCAAATCATGCGTAGCATAATTTAACTCGTGTGGTCGGAGTTGACGGGGCGCATAAGAAACAACTCTTCCATCCTGCATGAGTACTCCTCCAGGTCCTAAGCGAGAAGCGTCGCAGTACACTTGGAAATCCTTGCGTATATCTGGCAAGATCAGCACTAGGGCTGTCGTCAAACGTTTCTTCAACTCCTAGAAAGTTTCTTCGCATTCCTTGGTCCAATGGAACTTTGTGTCCTTCTTCAACAATGCCATCATAGGCTTTGCAATCTTGGAGAAAATCTCTATGAATCTCCGGTAATATCCCGCGAGTCCAAGAAAAACTACGGATTTCTCCAACTGAGGTGGGTGCCAACCACTCAGTGACTGCCTGCACCTTGATAGGATCCACTGCTATACCTTCTCCTGATATAACGTGTCCTAAGAATCCAACTTCCTTCAACCAAAACTCGCATTTGCTGAACTTGGCATATAGCTGGTGTTCTCTGAGCTTCTCAAGAACCAAGCGCAAATGCTCCTTGTGTTCCTCTTTTTTCTTCGAGTATACCAAAATATCATCAATGAATACCACGACAAACTTATCCAAGACCTCCATGAACACCTTTTTCATCATACTCATGAAATAGGCAGGGGCGTTAGTCAATCCAAATGACATAACCGTATACTCATGTAGCCCATACCTTGTGGTGAAGGCTGTCTTAGGTATATCTTTTTCTTGGATCTTCAACTGGTGGTATCCTGATCGTAGATCGATTTTGGAGAATACTTTAGCTCCTTGAAGTTGGTCAAACAAATCATTGATCATCGGCAGTGGGTACTTATTCTTAATCGTCACTTCGTTCAGTGCCCGATAATCAACGACCATCCTTAAAGATACATCCTTCTTCTCGACCAAGAGCACTGGGGCTCCCCAGGGTGATGAACTTCGTCGAATGAATCATTTCTCCAATAACTCCTTAATCCGCTTCTTGATCTCCTCCAGATCATTCGCTGGCATCCGGTATGGTCTCTTCGATATTGGTCATGTGCCTGGAAATAGCTCTACCAAAAACTCAATGTCCCGGTCTGGCGGCATGCCTGGTAGCACCTTTGGAAATACATCCGGGTAATCCTTTACTACAGGCACTTCCTCCTGAACAACTCCCGAGAGAGAATTTACTTGTGTCCTCCTAGGCACATGCCTAGATACATACTTGATCATTTTTCCCTCTGGGGTGGTAAGTAAAATCGACTTACTGGCACAATTGATGTTCCCTCCATACATCGATAGCCAATCCATACCTAGTATCACATCCAATTCCTTGTGACTCCAAAACTATCAGGTCTGAGGGGAAAACATGGCGTCCAATGGTCAGTGGCATCTGAAAACATCCTTGATTTGCCATATATTCAGCTCCTCGTGAGCTTACTAACATAGGGGTCATAAGTACTTTGGTGGGCAACTTATATCTATCCACGAATCCCCTTAAAATGTATGAATGTGATGCACCAGTATCAAAAAGAACTATTGTGGTAAATGACTTGACCAAAAACTTACCGACAACTGCATCCGGCTGCTCTTCAACCTCCTCAACGTTCGCGTGGTTCACTTGTCCCTGTTGAAAGGGTTGGGATTCTTCCCAGCGCTTCCATTTCCATTCCCATTCTTCACTTCCGGGCACTCCGTGGCGTAGTGTACATCTTCCCGCACTTGAAACAGGTAATGTGACCTAAATCCCTCTTGGCGGGTGTGGCTGGAGTGGAGCGGTTCTAATTATTGCTTGCTCCATTCCCATTCCCATTCTTGGGGCCATTGTGGTTATCAGAACTCCCTCCATTATGGGCATGGCCTCCATGGTTATGGGTATATCCTCCCGAGTTCAGGCTGAAACGGGGCTTCTGCTGGGCTGCAAAAGTATTCTTTCCTTGCCCATACTTCCTCTTGCGGCTCTCAATCTATTGTTGCTTCCCTTCAATCATAAGAGCCTTATCTACCAACTCATGGTACTTGTTGAATTCTGCCACCATCAACTGTATGCTCATCGCATCATTCAGCCCTTCCATAAACTTCTCCTGCTTTGCGGTATCTGTGGCCACATCATCACGGGCATAGCGAGATAGAGTACTAAACTCTTCTACGTACTGGGCCACAGTATGATTTCCTTGGCGCAAGTTGCGAAACTCGCGCTTCTTCATGCTCATAGCTCCAGTTGAGACATGGGCGGTGCGAAAAGCTTGCTGAAACTGATCCCAAGTGACATTGGCTATAGGAAAAGTGGCTGTGTAATTCTCCCACCATGAGGCTGCTGGTCCATCCAATTGATGTGCGGCAAAATGCACCTTCTCAACATCTGTGCAACCTGCGGTGGTCAACTCCCTTCCAATCTTGTGTAGCCAGTCAACAGCAACTATTGGCTCAACACTACTAGAAAACACCGACGGCTGCAACCTTAGAAAACGGGCTAGATTGTCCACTGGTGGTGGTGGAGGACGGTTGCTGTTGTTGTTGTTGTTGTTGTTCTGATTGTCCTAGTTTTGGACCATAAGTTGCATCAAAGTGTTCTGCTGCTGGATCAACTGAGTGAGCTCAGGGGGAAACTCAAATCCAGGCTCACGTCTCGGAGGCATCTGATGGGTTTAGAGGGAAGATATTTAGAATAGAAATGAGGTCTAGGGGAAAATTCACTACCCATATGCACATGAGACAAACACAATCATATCACACCAATCAATTTCAAGCAAGGGCATACAAAAGATCTAAACTAATGTTACAAAAGTGCTTGAACTTCTACTATATGGGGAAAAACTACTATTCATGTGGTGGTCATCTAGAAATTTTGATCGGTGGAAGATTTCAAGATATCTGCTCCAGCTTCGTTTTCATAGTCATCATCACTATCATCAGGGTATGAGTCGGTGTCGTGGATGATGATATAGTCCTCAGAACGAATCTCCTTGGGTTCGTCGTCTTCTCCTCCTGGCGCGGGGTCTCCCATGAATACTTCTAGCTTCCTTGTCAGGTCGTCATTCTTCTCCACAAGTATTGCGATTTCCTCCTCATATCCGTCACGTGAAAACTTGAGTTCCTCTTCTAGCCCCGTGTTCCTGGTTAACGCCTTCTTCAAGTCTATCATGTGTGCGCACATATGATGCTCCTGTCGACGAATGTGCTGGTTCAACTCTTGGATGAAAGCTGCAATGGACCTGTCCTTCCTGGTACTGATCATGTCCCATTGCTCATCTCGGTGCCCGCATATCTAGTAGATAGTGTCCTTCAGCTCTTATTTGTAGACTTCTCCAATTCGTCTCATAGCAATGTAGGCGGCCATGCTCTTACCTAGGCTCCAGGTTGGTGCATCAAAGGAAAACCCTATGGGCTCGGTGACTGGCACGAATGTCCTCCCAGGAGTTTGAACTTGAATATTCCATTGTTCCTCTTCTGGTAAAGTGGCGATGTAGGTCCCGGTGAAGATTGGTATTCCAATGTTCAGGTACCTAGTGACTTCCTTCAAGTGTCGTCCAAAAGGTGTGTCTTCATCCGGTTGGGTGAACTTGTTCCTTGAGTCCACCATCCTAAAGAGTAGAAAATGGAGAGGAGTCAGAAATGAGTAGAGAAGAGTGACATATGGCTCATCTTAGTGGTCGTGTCCTACATTCAGCGTGTGCTCTGATACCATCTTGTAGCGACCATGATCCGAATGGACCGAAGTCTCTGTGTTCTGTGTCATCCCTGGATCGGTAATGCTGACACACACAGTACTTGAAGGATTTATAATAGAGTGGCAATCACACACTTATTACATCAAATGTCTCAAAAGAGAACTTATTACAAAATGTATGGCATATGGCCATCTAACATGATAACAGCGGAAGGCTTGGAAGATAAGTGAGTCCATCAACTTCAACGGCATAGCTGAGTGCAAGACAAACGACCTAGCGCACCTTACTCTTCTTCTGAAAAGTCTGCAACGTGACATGTTGCAGCCCGAAACGGGTCAGCACATGGAATATGCTGGCAAGATAACACGGTAGAGCAAGTAACAAAATAAAGGCTAACACTACATGCATAAATGGCTGGTGGAGGCTCTAAGGTTAAATGTTTTTGCATAAAGCCATTTTTTTCCTACAACAAAGGAATAACTTTTATTTTAACTATCATGGTAGTTGAAACATCATTGAGAAGGTTCCTCCAACTCAATCCCAATTAAGACCATCGGTATTAACCCACAAAATTAGTTTTACAGTGATGAGATCAATCCAATAATTCAAGTACCAGAGACTCAAGATGTCCATAACCGGGGACACGGCTAATCATGACTAGTTTGCACACTCTCCAGATGTTTGCACACTTTTCCCCACAAGACTCGATCTCCTCCATTAGATTTCTCGCACTACATGGTGTTTGAGAAATGGATGACCAAGACACAGTCTTTCAGAAGCATTTTACTCTTTGCCCCGGGTGGACCCGTACACATACTTTCCCCTACATCTGCTAGTCCACCACTAAAAGAGCTCACACAACATACTCAACTATGCCAGAGCCCATAATGGCATTGTGGCTGCACACGGAAGTTTCTAGCATGAATAGTTTTATGATCCCTTTGAGCCTGGGTGGCATTCCATAGGATAATCACACGGTTCCTCCGGGATTTCCTAGGACAACACTGGATTCTCCAGGTGCCCTGCAACCAATCCACCCAGATGTGTATTAAAGTAGCCACCTTAAGTTGAACCATTAATTAACAATCTCACATCTGTCATGGATACTCTCAAACCCAATCCATGTCTACGAGCACAACATGGCGACCTAAGCATAACGTAGAGGTAACTCCCAGGGGTTTGATAGTAAAGCAGGTAATAGGTTCTACCTCAATCTACTTCCCAGATCCACATGTTAAGAGATCCTACTCATGCAATGTGTGAGGGTTGAACTAATGCATAAAAACTGGGTAATAAAGGGTATGATCAAAGTGTTACTTGCCTTGCTGACGATTCGCAAAACCTAGGGACTCGTAGTAGCATGCTTCGCACTCCGGGAACTCTATCGCAAACAAACAATAGCATACATAAGCAACCAAGCAAAGATGCATGGGTAAATCTCAAACAAAAAGATCTAACCAGAAAGTTCAACTGAAGAACTCCGGTTTGCATAAAGAATCAAATCAAACGGAGCAACGAAACTCAAACTACGAAAGAAACAAGATTCGTTTACTACATTGTACTAAAGTCAAATTTTACAATAACAAAACCTTGTTCAAGTTGGTTAAACAGAAAGAGGTCTTCGAGACGAAGATCTAGGCGCTTGTTTCACCTGATTCCGACTAACGAGCAAAAAGTTATACTAGAACGAATATCAGGGCAGAAATCACGATCGAAAATAATCGCGAAAAATCCCTGGAAAAAGAAAAACTGACGAACAGGCTAACGAACGAACGTTCACTGTCTGCGACTAACGGGAAAAAGAAAAACCCTGGAAAACGAACGTACAGACAAACATCCGCTATTTAACCGAACCGAGAAAACCGAAACAAAACCGATCAAAAAACGAGATCTAGGGTTTACGAAATAAAACCGATCAGTTTTTTTAAAACAAACCGGCGGCTACCTCGTGGAACGGGACGGCGGCGGCGGCGTACTCCGGCGGGCGGTGGCGGCGTCCGGCGATGGGGTGGCGGAACGGGGCGGCGGGGTGGCGGAACGGGGCGGCGGCGCGGCAAGGCGGCGGCTTAGGGTTAGTGTTTGGGCGCGGGTGATGGGCCTCGAACCCCTCGTTGGTTACCCCAAGTAGAAGGTGTAAGGTGCAGTAAGTAGAAGTGTTTTCCCCTAGCAAAGATGCCAAGGATCGATTCCCCAGAGACTCCTAGGTTCAACAAGTAGGTGTCAATTGCTACGGCGCCAGATTAGTAGCAATCAACGTGGACCTGCACACAGATACAAATAACTTTGCTCCCAACGAGTACAGAGAGGTTGTCAATCCCTCCGGCCTTGTAGTTCACAAAGGATTAAAAGCAATGATAGTAGTGATAGATAGTTTTTGCAATAGTAAGTAAATAGCGAAAAGTAAATAGTGGATGCGATCAATGATGGTAATATGGACCGGAGTCTCATGATGTTCACTAGTGATGTCTCTCTCCCAAAAGATGATAGAACAGCTATGTGAGGTAAACAAATTACAACTGGGCAATTGACAGGACCACGAACGCAAACCAATGCTGACTACATTGCAAGAAAGGTTGAGGTTCAAAGCATGGGCGGTACGCCAAAGTAAGTAGACCGAAATCCATCAATCTCTACTACTAATCATCCACCTTGAGATATCTATCCTGAACATCTCACTGGTATTAAGTTGCGAGTCCCACCCATAGTGTAAACTCAATGCAACAGACAACTGCATTAAAAGAACTTTGCGTAAAGTAAACAATCCTTGCACCCGCGGGCACAAGCACCGTTGTTTTCCCCCTTGTGGCAACAGCACATCCCCTAGACTCATGTTTCTGTCACTCAAGCTAGTCATCGAGGGGCATGAACCCACAATCGAGCATAACGTCCCCTCTTGGAGTCACTACCTACTACTCGGCCAAAGCAATAAGTAACAACGGAGAACATGCAAGAATTACTTATGAACTAAAATATAAAAGAGGTGAATCAAATATATTACTCAAGATCAATCTGAACATAATCTCATAATCCATCGGATCCCAGCAAACTCAACATAGCAACAGCATAAGGATTACATAGGTGCCTCGATCATGTAGGGCAGCTCACGAGGACTAATTAGTGAAGCACAAGAACGGGAGGAGAACATCACATAGCTACTGGTCATGGACTCATGGTCCAAGGGAGACTACTCACGAGTCATCCGGGAGGTGTCCATGGTGGTGGAGAAGCTCCCGGTGGTGATCCTCCCCTCCGGCAGGGTGCCAGGAAGAGTTCTCCTGGTGCTCCCGATCTTGGAAGCGGCGGCAGCGACGGAACAGCGATGGGATCGTGAAAAGAGTTCCTGTTCTGAGGGTTTCGGAGGGTCCTTTAAATATATGCCAAAGGGGGGCACCGGACGGGCTTCGGGGGGCCCAGGCGCCCCCCGGCGTGGCCCGGGGGGGCGAGCCCACAGGGCGCCTGGAGCCCCTGTGCCCCCCCCGAGGCTGCCCTTCGGATGCAGTGTTGTTTCCGGATCGCTGATTTTTCATATAATTTTTCTGGATTTTTCTGGGCAGTTCTCGAAACGTGAAAACCTGAAATACAAAAACAGCCAAAAACAGAAACTGGCACTGGGGTGCACTGGATTAGTAAGTTAGTCCAAATATGATCAAAAGTGTATGGAAGTGTATGAATATCATAGCAATATCACCCAAAAGTGGCATGGAGCAAGCAGAAATTATAGATACGTTTTGGACGTATCAACATCCCCAAGCTTAATTCCTGCTCGTCCTCGAGTAGGTAAATGATAACAAGAATAATTTCTGTGGTGACATGCTATTAACCATATAGGACTTTCTTATAGTCATATGATAAAAGCTTACTGAGACAATGATTCTAAAGTAATTAAGTTGCCTCAAGAGAAAATCACAAATGACTGAAAGTTTTACAACATGAAACTGAAACATCAAAAAGATTTGCAATGAACATGATGTGCAAATATGATAAAGTGATATCTAGCTTGCCCCCTTTAGTGATGCAAAACATAAGTGCAGGGGCACCTTCAAGGTTTAAGTGATGACTAGATACAATCATTTCAGAATAAACGATATCACAATCTTGCAAAAGACAATGCTACTTTGGGACAATGCACATTACACTCAGAATGACAATCATGCTCTCAGTAGTTGGTGCTTCAATATAAAGGTAAAATAAGGGTTAAGTGCTAAAGCTTTTTATTTTGAAAACATGGAAGCAATTGTGTCAACGGTAGTAGTACTTCATATGTGTCATGCATAAAACATCCTATAAGTTGCAAGCCTCATGCATCGAATACCAATAGTGCTCACTCCTTGTCCTAATTAGCTCGGATCCCCATGGGTTATCATTGCATTGCATATGTTTTAACCAAGTGTCACAAAGGGGTACCTCTATGCCACCTGTACAAAGGTCCAAGGAGATAGATCGCATTTGATTTCTCGTTTTTGATAGATCTCAACTTGAGGACATCCATACCGGGACAACATAGAAAATAGATGATGGACTCCTCTTCAATGCATAAGCATATTCTCATAAGAGATTGAGGATTAAGGTCCAAGCTAAAACTTCCACCATGATGCATGGCTTTGGTTGGCGGCCCAATGTTCTTCTCTAACAATATGCATAGTTATTCAACCCATGGTAAATCACCCTTACTTCAGACAAGACGAACATGCATAGCAACTCACATGATATTCAACAAAAGTGTGACAGTTGATGGCGTCCCCAGAAACATGGTTACCGCTCAGCAAGCAACTCATAAGAAATAAGATACATAGGCAACATATTCTTTACCACAGTAGTTTTTAGAGCTACTTTCCCATGAGCTATGTATTGCATGGTTAGTTTGCTTAGTACAGGTGGAAGTTAGCAAAAGACTGGGAGCGACCAACTAAGAGAGCAATGACGGTCATAATCATGCAGAGCGACAAAGCAATATTGAATCAGGCATGGTAGTTATATCGCTACTTAGAAATAAAAGATCATCAAGGCTTGACAGACTTTCTTTACAGTCTTGAATATGCGTGAGCATACGCCAAGTCAATCAAAATAAATTCTCGAAGGAAGACATTATTAAACCATACCATATCATAGGCAAACAAACCAAGTTGGTACTCCAATAACACATTGGGAACCCCCCAGCTATTTGAGATTAACCAAAAGAAAACCTGAACTACTAAGCACCATCATGAAAGTAGAAGCTTTATCATAGACACATTAACCAATGCAACGGAAGCAAACTCTCTTAATAAGGTGAGCATGGTAATTAAAGAGAGTTCAAGCAACCAACTAAATAAAAGCTCTTGAAAAGATAAGCATGAATACTAAGAGCAGAGTATGATAGTAGCTATTAAAAGACAAAGAACACACATAGCATAGATAGACATGAAAATTCTATGTAATGTTCTAGGTAGAGGTGGAGCGTGTTTCTCTCCCACATAAAGGAATGCTGGGTTCCGACTCGTTATGAAAAACTAAAAAGAAAACTAAAAGCAAGACGCTCCAAGCATAGCACATAACACATGAAGTGATAAAAATATAGCGAAACGAAAGACGAATTGATAATGTTGATGGAGAAGGGGATGCACGGGGGCATCCCCAAGCTTAGACGCTTGAGTCTCCTTGAATATTTCTTGGGGGTGCACGGGGGCATCCCCAAGCTTCGGCGCTTGACACTCCTGAATCTTTTTATCATCTTCCCTCGCACACTTGAAAACTCCCTTCATACATAACTCATCATAATCTGATTAGCGAGGTTAGTACCCTTAATAAAATAATTATACCTTGCTGGAAATAAAGATATTCTTGAAGTTCTACTATTTCTCCAGATTGCCAAAAGGTTTTTGCAAAGAAAAAGCAAGTTCTTAATTTGCAAAGTGAAGGTAAGGCAAAACAGGACAGAATCTGTGAAAAACATAACAGCAGGCAGTAATTGGTCTGTTCGGGATACTTCTGCAACTCAAATCAAAAACTCAGAAATGACGCACGAAAGACAATTATATAGAGAACGCTGTCGAAACAATTCAGACCAAAAAGATGATCTGGTGATTTTATACGAATTTTTCTATCCAAGGACAGAATCTGTTTCCTGGACAGCACCTCACAACTTTTGAACTTTCTAGCAATCAGAGGATATACTTGGCACAAATATGAAAAGCAAAGATACAATGATGATGCTACAGCAGTAAACAACATCAAGACACAACAAAAAGCAAAAATTTATTCATGTGGGCTGCCTCCCAAAAGCGCTTTCTTTTATGCCTTTAAGCTATGCATAATGCATAGAGATCAAGTTTTATCAAGAGTAAAATAATAGCTAGCCCGTACAACGGACTCAAAAGGTAACTTGACCTTCTTACGAGGGAAGTGTTCCATCCCTTTCTTGAGAGGAAACTGAAATTTTATATTACCCTCTTTCATGTCAATGATAGCACCAACGGTGCGCAAAAAGGGATGTCCCAAAATAATTGGACATGAAGGATCACATTCAATATCCATAATAGTGAAATCAACGGGAACATAATTATCATTGACAACAATTAGAACATCGTCGATCCTCCCCAAAGGTTTCTTTATGGAAGAATCAACGAGACGAACACCAAAAGAACAAGAATCATAAGGTTTCAATTTAAGCATATCATATATCCTTTTGGGCATAACAGAGGTACTAGCACCAACATCACATAATGCATAACAAGAGAAGTCATTCAAATTAATTTTTATCATAGGATCCCAACCATCTTCTAGCTTTCTAGGTATGGAGGCTTCTACTCTAAGTTTCTCCTCCCTAGCTTTGATGAGAGCATTAGTGATATGCTCTGTGAAGGCAAGGTCAAGCGTGCTAGTGCAGGGATCTCTAGACATCTTGTGAATGAAATCAATAACTTTGGTAAGAGTGAAATTATCAAAATCAAGGTCACGAGCATCAAGTAAAGTGGTAGTGGTGTCCTTAAGGTTCACTTGGTTGGTAGTTTCTATATCATCACCATTAATAGGTCCATTAGGACCAGGAGTACATTGGGTGCTAAGAGTGTGAACATCCTCAATAACTTGGATAGTAGCAACAGTGTGGTGGGTAGGAAGGCTCTTAATTCTTTCCTCTTCCTCCCTTTCTCTAGCCCATCTTTCTTTAAGCTTAGCCATCATCCTAATATTTTCATTAATTTGCACTTGAGTAGCATTAATAGGGATGATTTCCCTCTCCTTAAGTGGAGAAGTTTTAATTTTTAGCAATTTTACCTCATTGGCCAAGTGGTCTACCTTAAAAGAAAGATCATCTAGTTTATGTAGTTTCTCTTCTACATTCTTATTAAAGGCTTTTTGGGTAGTGATGAAATCTCTAAGCATGGTCTCTAGTTCAGTATTGGAGTTCTTGGTACTAGTATAAGCATTGTTGTTCCCATAAGAGTTAGAGGGGAACGGTCTAGGATTGTTACCAAAGTTACTCCTATAAGCATTGTTGTTAAAATTGTTTCTAGAGATAAAGTTCACATCTACTTGTTCTTGGGCAATCAAAGAATTTAAAGGAACATCACGAGGATCAACAGTAGATTGCTTCGAAAGTAGAGACATGATCAAGTCAACTTTTTCATTGAGGGAGGAAATCTCCTCGACAGAGTTTACCTTCCTACCTGTTGGAGCGCGTTCGGTGTGCCATTGGGAATAGTTGGTCATCATCTCATCGAGAAGCTTTGTGGCAGCACCAAGTGTAGTTGACATAAAAGTTCCTCCCGCGGCCGAATCTAACAAGTTCCGCGAGGTAAAGTTCAAGCCTGCATAAAAAGTTTGGATAACCATCCAAGTAGTCAAACCGTGAGTAGGGCAGTTCTTGATAAGAGACTTCATACGTTCCCAAGCTTGGGCAACGTGTTCATTATCCAATTGTTTAAAATTCATGATGTTACTTCTAAGTTGGATAATTTTAGCAGATGGATAGTATTTTCCGATAAAAGCATCTTTGCACTTGTCCCATGAATCTATGCTATTTCTAAGCAAAGACTGAAACCAAATTTTAGCTCCTCCTCTCAAGGAGAAAGGAAAAAGCTTAAGCTTAACAATATTACCATCTATTTCTTGGTACTTTTGCATATCACAAAGTTCAACAAAGTTGTTCAAGTGTAAAGCAGCATCATCTCCAGCACCGGAGAATTGTTCTTTCATAACTAAGTTCAGTAAAGCAGGTTTAATTTCATATGAAGGTGCTGAAGTGGCAGGTGTAGTGATAGGTGTGCTGATAAAGTCATCGTTGTTGTGACTAATGAAGTCACACAACTTGGTGTTCTCGGTGGAACCCATAGTAGCAAGCAAGCAAGATAACTATTTTAGTGATTTTCGATAAAAGGAACTAAAGCAAAAAAATGAAAGGTAAACTAACAAGACTAAAAAGCAAAGGTAAAAGATAGCATGCAACTCCCCTATCCTGAAGAGTGGAGTCCCCGGCAACGGCGCCAGAAAATACTCCTTGATGGGCCTCGAACCCCTCGTTGGTTACCCCAAGTGGAAGGTGTAAGATGCAGTAAGTAGAAGTGTTTTCCCCTAGCAAAGATGCCAAGGATCGATTCCCCAGAGACTCATAGGTTCAACAAGTAGGTGTCAATTGCTACGGCGCCAGATTAGTAGCAATCAACGTGGACCTGCACACAGATACAAATAACTTTGCTCCCAACGAGTACAGAGAGGTTGTCAATCCCTCCGGCCTTGTAGTTCACAAAGGATTAAAAGCAATGATAGTAGTGATAGATAGTTTTTGCAATAGTAAGTAAATAGCGAAAAGTAAATAGTGGATGTGATCAATGATGGTAATATGGACCGGAGTCTCATGATGTTCACTAGTGATGTCTCTCTCCCAAAAGACGATAGAACAGCTATGTGAGGTAAACAAATTACAGCTGGGCAATTGACAGGACCACGAACGCAAACCAATGCTGACTACATTGCAAGAAAGGTTGAGGTTCAAAGCATGGGCGGTACGCCAAAGTAAGTAGACCGAAATCCATCAATATCTACTACTAATCATCCACCTTGAGATATCTATCCAGAACATCTCGCTGGTATTAAGTTGCGAGTCCCACCCATAGTGTAAAGTCAATGCAACAGACAACTGCATTAAAAGAACTTTGCGTAAAGTAAACAATCCTTGCACCCGCGGGCACAAGCACCGTTGTTTTCCCCCTTGTGGCAATAGCACATCCCCTAGACTCATGTTTCTGTCACTCAAGCTAGTCATCGAGGGGCATGAACCCACAATCGAGCATAATGTCCCCTCTTGGAGTCACTACCTACTACTCGGCCAAAGCAATAAGTAACAACGGAGAACATGCAAGAATTACTTATGAACTAAAATATAAAAGAGGTGAATCAAATATATTACTCAAGATCAATCTGAACATAATCTCATAATCCATCGGATCCCAGCAAACTCAACATACCAACAGCATAAGGATTACATAGGTGCCTCGATCATGTAGGGCAGCTCACCAGGACTAATTAGTGAAGCACAAGAACGGGAGGAGAACATCACATAGCTACTGGTCATGGACTCATGGTCCAAGGGAGACTACTCACGAGTCATCCGGGAGGCGTCCATGGTGGTGGAGAAGCTCCCGGTGGTGATCCTCCCCTCCGGCAGGGTGCCGGGAAGAGTTCTCCTGGTGCTCCCGATCTTGGAAGCGGCGGCGGCGGCGGAACAGAGATGGGATCGCGAAAAGAGTTCTTGTTCTGAGGGTTTCGGAGGGTCCTTTAAATATATGCCAAAGGGGGCACCGGACGGGCTTCGGGGGGCCCAGGCGCCCCCCCCCCCCCCCGGCGCGGCCCAGGGGGGCGCGCCCACAGAGCGCCTGGAGCCCCTGTGCCCCCCCCCAGGCTGCCCTTCGGACGCAGTGTTGTTTCCGGATCGCTGATTTTTCATATAATTTTTCTGGATTTTTCTGGGCAGTTCTCGAAACGTGAAAACCTGAAATACAAAAACAGCCGAAAACAGAAACTGGCACTGGGGTGCACTAGATTAGTAAGTTAGTCCAAATATGATCAAAAGTGTATGGAAGTGTATGAATATGATAGCAATATCACCCAAAAGTGGCATGGAGCAAGCAGAAATTATAGATACGTTTTGGACGTATCAGCGGGCGGCGGCTGGGCTCAGGGTGGGCTGCGGGGTCGCGGGCGCGACTTATAAAGGGGCCGGCCTGGGGAGTCCTGGCTGGTTACGGCCCGGAGTCGGTTGGAACTGTTCTTTTTTTAATATTCCGACGCGCAGAAAAAGGATTAAAAGAAATATACTAAATGGACTCCAAAAATCCTGAAATAAATTTTCACTGTCCTCTAATAATATTTAGTACAAAGTGAACATTTTTCGCGGACGTAAATGCAATTTTGAAAACGCGTATTTTCCTATTCAAATAAAATTGCAAATAAATCCAAATAAAATAAAATGATTGATTTTAATTTTTTTCCCTCCAATATTTCTTTTGTTTTGGAGAAGTCATATTATCTCCACTCATATATTTTATTATGAAATATTTTCAGTGGGAAAAACAATTAAAACCAACTTGATCCTCGTACTGATATTTGAGAAAACTCAAATATGAAAAACGGTGAAATCTCCAACTCTCTCTGTGGGTCCTTCAGTTGCTTAGACTTTCGAGGATCACAACACACAAATGCAAATAAAAATATGATATGCAAGATGACCTATGTATAACATTCCAAATTGAAAATTTGGGATGTTACAGCCAGGGGCTGAGGTATAGCTGCTCCCACCCCCACCCCCTCTATTTATAGGGTGAAGGGGAGAGGGGGCCGCCCCCTGGATGCATCTAGAGGGGGGCGGCGGCCAAGGGGGGGTGCTTGCCCCCCATGTTGGTGGGGGGCGCCCCCACCCGTAGAATTTTAACCCTAGGCGCCTTGGGCCCCTTGGGGGCGCACCAGCCCACGGGGCTAGTTCCCACCCATATTCAACCCACTTGGTCCCCCGGGGCAGGTGGACCCCCGGAACCCTTTCGGTGGTCCCCGTACAATACCGATAACCCCCGAAACTCTTCCGGCGACTGAAATTGGACTTCCCATATATAAATCTTCACCTTCGGACCATTCCTGAACTCCTCGTGACGTCCAGGATCTCATCCGGGATTCCGAACAACTATCGATAACCACATACAATTCCCATTACAACTCTAGCGTCACCGAACCTTAAGTGTGTAGACCCTACGGTTTCGAGAACCATGCAGACATTACCGAGACACCTCTCCGTCCAATAACCAATAGTGGGATCTGGATACCCATATTGGTGCCCACATGTTCCAAGATGATCTCATCGGATGAACCACAATGTCGGGGATTCAATCAACCCCGTATACAATTCCCTTTGTCCATCGGTATGTTACTTGACCGAGATTCGATCGTCGGTATCCCCATACCTTGTTCAATCTCGTTACCGCCAAGTCTCTTTACTCGTTCTGTAACACATGATCACGTGACTAACTCCTTAGTCACATTGAGCTCATTATGATGATGCATTACCGAGTGGGCCCAAAGATATCTCTCCGTCATACGAAGTGACAAATCCCAATCTTGATTTGTGCCAACCCAACACACACTTTCAGATATACATGTAGTGCACCTTTATAGTCACCTAGTTACGTTGTGACGTTTGATACACCCAAAGCATTCCTACGGTATCCGGGAGTCGCACAATCTCATGGTCTAAGGAAAATGATACTTGACATTAGAAAAGCTCTTAGTAAATGAACTACACGATCTTGTGCTATGCTTAGGATTGGGTCTTGTCCATCACATATTCTCCTAATGATGTGATCCCGTTATCAACGACATCCAATGTCCATGGTCAGGAAACCACAACCATCTATTGATCACGAGCTAGTCAACTAGAGGCTCACTAGGGACATGTTGTGGTCTGTGTATTCACACATGTATTATGGTTTCCGGTTAATACAATTATATATAGCATGAACAATAGACAATTATCATGAACAAGAAAATATAATAACCATTCTATTATTGCATATAGGGCATATTTCCAATACTAATAAAATCCAAAACCCAATGGGATGGGATAAGTTGTGTGCCTATATTGGTTCTGGACTTGAACATAGTCTCCATGTGAAGATATGAGGAAAATACTACCCCTAAGCTATTATCACTTACCTTTTCATCTGAGATATCCAGAAGATCATGAAATACATAGAGATTACTTTAAATGGAAATGGATAGACGAAGATTTTATCACGCATACAAATCCCGAGGATAACTTATTTGACATTGGGAGCGGTTACTTTAGTGAGCTGGCAAATAGTGGCATGATCCAGCCTTGCATAGATTTTAAAGGCGATGTGGCAAGTTGTTGTTCAGATGATATGGTGCTTGGCCTCGTATATTCATTATCTACACAAGAAAACTTTGTTACTGTATTGAATCACAATGAGGGTTATTGCATATCTTCGCCAAGCAATGTTCGCAGACTATCCATCTAGACCAGAAGTGAAGATCATCAAAAAAGCCACTTGCTTCCCTGAGTAAATCACAAGTGAGGTCCGTTACTATCTTTCCACCTGCTTTTAATCAAATGTTTCCACTGCCGAGCTTTGATCTATTATGTGTATTGGATCTAAATGGATGCCAACTGGGAAAAAACACCTAAACCTCAAGAATGTTGGGTATTTATGTCACTTGAGGTACATAGGCCTTGTCGGTACAAATATCCACCATCTCCCAACGGAAATATGAAAGTTACTATTTTTGCGGGTGTTGGATGTAAGGTACAATTTTGGCCTGAAAAAATTGCCACCCACTATTTGCAAGGTGAACAGATTGATGTGTCTCCGTGTTGACGGTTATCACATGAGCATGCCGGATGGACTGGGGAATATGACATCCTTGGAAGTATTGAAGAAGATATGTGCCGCACTAAACATTATGAAAGAGATGTGTGAGGTATCAATACTAAGGGAGCTCAAAATTAAGTTTGAGCATAATGCAAGCCTAGAGTATGGCGAAGCTTTTCTTGAATCTTTACGCTACCTCGAAAAAAATACTCTAAAGTGTAATTATTTGTGGGTATTTTCCATCCATGGATCTCTTGGGGAAAAGGTGGCAGCCACCATAACAACTCCGCTCATTTGAGTCGGTCAGGTGCGGAGAATTCTCTAGGGTACCAGAGTGGATAAAGAGGGAACCATTGTATCTCTCGGACTTGTCTGAATTAGTCATCAACTTCGCCGAACTACGGGAGGAGGACCTACTGATCCTTGCGTGGTTGCCGACTCTTCGTTGTCTCTGGATGTGGAGTGCTCGACAAACACCAAAGGTGGTAACCATTGAAAAACTAGTTTAATTGCCACACTTTACATCCCCGTTTGATAATGCCCCCCCCCTTCGAGATTGAGGGAGGCACTAGCCATTGACACAATGCTGGGTAAATAATCAAACACCTAGTAAATTGGGGCAAATCATCTAATCCCATGCTAACCATTGGCGCTGATGGGTTTCACGGTCTAACAGGCTTCACACTGTACTGTGAACCACCCAAACAGATAGCGTTTCAACAAGGCGCTTTTCCAAAGCTTGAGACTATTCAGTATCCAGAAGGCAAAAGATGATGGCAATGGTGATTTCCACTCTGGCCTGCTGAACCTCTTGTCCCTTCGGCAGGTCACCGTGGGAATCGGCCGTCGTGGTGTTCCAATTGCGGACGTAAGGGATGTGGTGGCTGCACTGTGGAGCGCATTTTATGTCCATTCCCATCGTCCCATCATCACCTTTGATATTAGGACGCTTATACAACAAGACAAGGTACAAGCGCCTTATGAATGCTTTCTTTTCTACACGCTCATTTCGTTTTGGATCCTAGCTCATGTGTTAATTTCATGATGATACATCCTTTTTTGTTCTTCCATCTTAAATTCTGACACACAAAGGGCAAATGAAATGAATAAGGAATTCATCATCGACAAGGAACTGATGGGGGAGCAAAGGAAACTCCCAGAAGAATTACAGAAATTTCACGGAGAAACTAGGATTAGTTCCGCCAAGGTTGTCAAAATCATGATTTTATATCGGATCGGAGCACCGATGGTAGGATCGCAAATCGTAGAATCTTAACTATCACGGTCGTAGAAGCATAGATTCTATGAACTAAAATCGTAAAATCAGAGAGTTTAGTTTGGATCGTAAGGTCGCAGAATCATACAACAGAATCGTGATTTGATAACCTTGAGTTCCAGTTCAGCGTCCAGAATTTGAGTTCTAATACCCGGCTCCCAAAACAAGCTGCAGCGGCGATGAGCTATCAACACACAACATTTCACACAAAGGGCTCTTCTGTAATTTTTGAAAGATGTTTTATCAATCCAGTTTCCCTTGTGTCTTTACATTTTTATGTTTGCAAAATGGATGAAAGGTATGACAGGCTGAATAAGAAACAAGTTCAACTCCTACTATTCCCTAAAAAAAAGTTCAACTCCTACTACAGAGTTATTTACCCAAAACCACCACATTATGGGCTAGGGTAACAAATCAGTACCACATTTGAGGCAGGGCACAAAAAACCACCAACAATGGGGCTAATCTGTAACGCGGAGCACTGACGCTGCGTTTTAGCCCAGAAAACAGTGAATCCGACAAGTGGGTCCCGCCTGTCGGGCTGACGTGGCGCGTGTTGATGGACATCGTTAGACGGCGAGAGGTATCTGTTTAAAGTTGGTCGTTATGACAGACGGGGCTACACGTCACGTTGAACCTCCTTCTTCTTCCCCCTCTTACTCTGTTTGTTATTTCAACAAGCACCTTATGTGCATCGGGTAGCACCATCGTGCCGACGCTCGACGCCGGTGAGCAGCAGTAGCCCGTGGCGCCGGCGACCTTCTTCATCCTCCTCCTGCTCCCTATAGTGGGAATCCTGCGAAGCTAGGCTCGCTGGAGCACGCCAACAGTACCCTCCGTTGCTAGCCTCACCGTCGAGCGGCGCGACCGGACGCCGAGCCCCACCGGCTTGTCCGACAGGTCCAGCTCCACGCCCATGGCGTGCGTCAGCTCCTCGTTGCCGTCCAAGAGAAGTAGCACCTCGTCGCATCAAGAAGGCGGCATTGACGGAGACGCAGGTCACGGCGTCCACCCAGGCCACGCCATCGGGGGAGTCGAAGTAGGAGAGCGTCGCGTCGGGGAGCCGGTCGCCGACCGTGATGGTCATTGTGGCGGCCGGGGACGCGGTCGCGTAGGGGCCCCGCGGGCGCTATGCGGCGAGAGGCGAAGGAGAGGGAGGAGGAGGGGCCGCGCGATATGAGGGCGTGCCTGGCCCCCGCGGCGGCAGCGGTGGCCGAGAGGGTGGCGCGGGGAAGGGGAAGGCAACGGGGAGTCATCTTAAAAGGCGAGGACGACCATGCCAACATCAATGGCAGTGGTGCACGAGCTCATCACCGTCGGTGGTCTCCATGCACTTGCGCGTGCGCGTGGTGCCAGTCGGTAGTAGTGCACGCCACTACCCGAACCTGGGGCCAGAGCTCTACTTGTCCTCGCCGGTGTGCTGCGGTCAAAAGAGCTGACGTCAGTGTGCTGCTCTGCTGCTGGTAAGGTGTTCGAGGAAATGCCAACAAGAAGGAGAAGATGAGGAAGAAGAAGGTTGGTGCGGACAAGTACACGGGCACGCGGAAACGGCCGTCTCTCGCCGTCTAACGGCGTCCGTCAACACGCGTCACGTCAGCCCGACAGGCGGGACCCACCTGTCGGATCCGCTGTTTTCTGGGCTAAAACGCAGCGTCAGTGCTCCGCGTTACAGATTAGCCCTATTGTTGATAGTTTTTTGTGCCCTGCCTCAAATGTGGTACTAATCTGTTACCCTAGACCATAATGTGGTGGTTTTGGGTAAATAACTCCCTACTACATGATGACTTCTTATCCAGTTCTGAACTTCTGATCCAGTGGTTCAATCGATCACGCATAGCTTGGCTTTTGGAGTAGTACAGTACAGGCGTGCTGCTGCCTTGCAACTTGCAAGCACCGGCCAGCAACTCCGCTCCATCTCTAGTCACGATGGCCTCGACCCTTCGCCCCACTTACCGCGGCGTGCGAAAGAGCGCGCGCCTCGCCTCGGAGCGTCTCGTCCCCGTTGCCGCCGCGCGGCCGTCCAGTGTGTCTGCGCCCCTCACGTGTTCGAGGGAATGCCACGCCAGAGAACCTGCGCCGGGTCTATGCAGGATCGACGCGCTGGTGGCATTGCCGCAGTTAGAGCATCTCCAGCCGTTGCACCCCCGGGAGGCATTTTTTCAGCCTCCTGGGTTTGGCCCGGTGATATTTATGACATTGGGGTCAACATTTTCCCAGTTGTCCTCCTTCCCAAACTCTATCCGCCAGCTCCCGCAGCAGCTCCTCCTCCCTGCCGCACCCACGCGGCCGCCAGCTCCCGCCGTAGCTCTTCCTCTCCGCCGCGGCCGCCAGCTCCCGCCACAGCTCCTCTTCCCCGCCAGCTCCTCCTCCCCGCCGCAGCGCCCCCGGCGAGCTCCTCCTCCCCGCTGCAGCGCCCCAGGCAAGCTCCTCCTCTCAGTCTGGTTCTTCCTCGACCCGCCGACGCCTTTGCCTCTTACTGTTGCTCGCCGCGGGCCCGCCTTGTTACGAACCACCTCTCTGAGCCGCCGCCCCGGTGTCGCGTCCGATTCCAAGCCGCCTCAGGCCGTTGCCGGCTCGTCATTGCCTCGAGCTCTACTTCTCCGACGTGAGCTCTCCTTCTCCGACCTCGTCAACACCGTCAGGCCGCCCACCACCAACGCCGGCCACGCCTCGGCGTCGTCGCCTGACACCAGTCGTGGTCGAAGCAGAGGCTGCCAAGCAGAGGCAGGAGGAGGCCTCGATGTCGAAGCAGCAGCAGCAGCAGGCGGCGATACAGGTGGCGATGCGGGCGTGGAGCGGCCGGGAGGCTGATTGTGGGCCAAACTTATGCAAAACCGTCTCTCTCCTCCCCCAAGTGACCCCCGGTGGGCTGGGGTTCTCCTGGGAGTGTCGGCGCTGATTTTGGCCAAATCCAAATGCTCTTACTGACGTCAGCGATCTCCTCCACCTGAGTGTTTCCATTCCCTCAATGATTAGCCGGCTCATCTTGCACACGGGGCTCCCCTGGCAACCCACGCTCATTTCAGCTTAGAGCTGGTCGACCCACAGGTAAAAAGCTGGTCCTTGGTGACTTCGCTAGATTACTCATGTCTGCAGATCAAAGTTGTTTTCTTATAATTTCCTTGCAAGAGAGAGAGGGCGCTGGGGCGCCATCGCAAGAGAGAGAGGGCACAGGAGGCGGCGGCTAGGGTTAGGTCTCTCGGCTCCCTTCAGGAAGCCGAGCAAATATGATTGCTTCTGCTTAACTTCAAACTAGTCCTTACATGAGTTTATATAATCTCTAAATACGATAACTGGCCTAAGCCACTAATAACGATAAGATAATTGGGCCATGCCCCTTACTGCTTGGGTTGTAGTATATGCCAGTCATAATATCTCTCCCCACCCGCACAAACAACTCGTCCTCGAGCTAGAAGGCAGGGAAGCGCTTTCGGAACTCCTCGTGGTGATCAACGGGCGCCAATCACCTCCGCGTCAGCTAGGGCGGGCAGGTCGCCGAGCACGGCGGCGGCAGTGTCCTCCTCAATGTAGTATGCAGCCTCCAGGTAGAAGAGTCGTGGGCAGACGTGGCCGGCCACGTAGGGGTCGTCGTAGTTGAAGCACAACCCTTGGTGGCGACGCTCGAGTTGCTCGGCCGGGGTGAGCCGGCGGAATGGGCGCGCCACGGTCGCGGCGAGGGACGCCGTGGAAGCCTCAGAAGGACGACCCTGCGCGGGAACTTCCGGTCATGGTGGCGGCCCAGTGGCCCGGGGCAGTGACGCCTGCTGGATGGCCACCGCGCGGCGCTCGAACGCGTGGGCATAGTGCATGACCGCCTGCAGGTCCTGTGGCCAGTGCATCTTCACGTCCACGCGGATGTGGTCCGGTAGGCCGCCGACGAAGAGCCCAGCCCGCTCACGAGCCGAATCGTCGGGGCGTGGCACGCTGGTGCCTGGAAGCTGTCTACGAAGTCTTGCACTGTGGTGAGGACCGAAAGGCGCCCAAGCTCCGCCAAACGGCTCCCGCGTATAGGCGGACCAAAGCGCAAGAGGCACAGATCGCATATATGCTCCCATGGTGGCATGCCGCTCTCGTCCTACTCGAGGGCGTAATACCACATCTGGGCGGCGCCTCGTAGATGATAGGAGGCGATCCAGGTGCGGCGCCTCGAAGTCTTGTCGTGCTTTGAATCTCCTTCCTCCCAACATATTCCCCTTCTCTGGTGGATCCAGCAGGTCTCGTACACAGACATCTGGGACCAACCACCTAACCACTTATATTTTTTATTTTGTTTAATCTTTCGTCCTCTTCCTATACAGCGGCTGGCGGCGCTGCCGTGCACGCCTCGGTGACCCATCATAACCTATGGCGTTGGCAAGGCCATCCCTCTACTCTGACACATTGTCCGGCGGCGGCGGCTCCACCGGCCCACCCTACACCCGAACAAGTCAACCCTCGTACTCCCCTCCGCCTGTGTCTTCCCCCGCTCCGGTTTGTTCCGTCCGAGGTCTCTACGTCGTCCTCGTGCTCTCGGCGCAGCGCCGCCGTCTGTCGTTCCCAACATGGTCAGCAAAACAAAAGGAATCGGGAGACGACTGTTCGTCGAGAGGCTGACAGTCCCGGGCCCACCAGGTCCATAGCCTAGGTTTTGTTGTTTAACATGGGCAGACCACGACATGTTTCAACTTTTTTTGGATCCAGCTGGTATCAAGCGGCCTCTGGGCCTCCCAGCCTATCTTGTCTACAACATCAGCAGCCCAAGTTATATTTGTTTTTCAAGACGACGCACAGCTCAGTTCTATTTTTCTATAAGAATGCAAAACTGAACATATGTTTTCCCTTCTATAATAGTGTATATATTCATATTTGTATCTTATTTATTATATATATATATATATATATATATATATATATATATATATATATATATATATATATAAGAAAATGGTTGTGTATTCTGTGAGTACGTACTCCCGCTCCTCATATACCATATAGATGAATCTTTTATACCTCTTTATTATTTTTAATATACTTCATTAGTAATTATTAGATAACCCAAAATGATTTTCATGAAAAAATTCATGCGAGTCTACATATTTTAAATATTTACGTATATACAGATGTGTTTGTACGTGAAAAGGTATATTACAAAAAGTACGTCGCAGATAATATTTTTCACCAAAACTCGTATTGGGGTATATCTTAGAATATTTAATGAGATATATTGAGAATGGTAAAGAGGTATAATTAATGCGTATATGAGGTATATTAAGGATGGGGGTACATACTTCCAGGAGTACAGAATATATATATACCCGTTAAACCTGTCGTCGCCCAACCATTTTATAGACCTTCCCACTTTCTTTATTTTTCATTTTCATTAATCTTATATCTGAATTTTCTCCCCCTTTCTTTTTCGATGTAATCTGAGTTTTCTCCCACTACTTTTCCCTAGAACCAACTCAACTGTCTCACGTCTAGCCTAAATAATAATAATGCCTCACATATTAGCTCATCAAATTAAAACGACATTTTATTCTGTAAATCGAAAGTTCTTACAAAATAATAATAATAATTGTTTATATATAACTTGGCAAGTTAACTCCTAGTGATTGCGTACATAAGCTTGCAAAGATTTTACTGACCAATGCAGTAATAGACGTGCAATCATGTGTTTATATTTTTAGAACATTTCTCCGTCCAGCCCAACATGATATTTTCACCGAGCCTGGCGAGTCCACGGGTTTCGAGAAAATACAAATGGGCTTTAAATTCTACCTTAATATATAAACGGGCTGCATAGATGCTACATCATTGTTTCACCCAGCCCATCAAATGAACTAAAAAACCAAATGGACTGGCTGACATGTGGGCCAGTAGGTCGAACCCTAAGCACTTTCGCAAAAAATAAAAATACAAAGGTAGAAGCCTAAGCAAGGCGTTGGATTTACATCCAATGGCCGGCATTCTTCTTCAATCTCTCGTCTTCTTCCCCCAGCGCTGCTGGGACCGCCTGCTCCAGCCTCCGGCGTCCGGCGGCACTATTTTGCGCGCCTCGCATCGAAATGCTACCCTGCCGACGGTCAGGCCATCCCTCCACTCCTTCACACCTCCTGTTATTCTCTGCCGAGTGTAGGCCCACCCCGCACCCGAACCAGTCAAGTTTCTCACTCCTCTCCGCCTGCGACTCCACTGTCGCGTCTTCCCCATCTTCGGGGCGTTCCAGTCTGGGGCCTCGCCATCGTCCACCGGCTTGGTGCGCTTTGCACGGTGTGGTCAACATGGTCAACAAACGAGAGTCATCGGAATACGACTGTACGTCGATAGGCTGACAGTGGGGGACGCACCACGCCCATGGACGCATGCATGCAACTGCATCCTTTTTACCCTAAAAATAATGTTTTCTCCCCCTGACAGCTGGGACCCACCAGCTAGATCTTCGCACGCAAGGAAGTGTGTCCTTATTACGGGCAAAAAAAAGGATTCTACCCCCTAATAGCTGGGACACACCAGCTATATCTTCGAACGCAAGGAAGTGCATCCTTATCCTCCCTGACAGTTGGGACCCACCCGGTCGAAACGTACGTAGCGTTGACTGTGTACATACCGGTCGATCGGTCTATCTGCCACGATGAACCGTGGCCGTGTAAGGAGTGGTAGCAGTTCAGGCAGTCCAGTCAAAACCATGTGCATGTACGTACAACTAGATGCTAAAAAGTAGAGCCACGTACGTACATACGGGCGGGGTCTCGAACCCGTACTCGCGCATACGTATGACTAGGGCTCATGTACACGGACAGGCCACGGACGACAGCAACAGCGTCCTGTTCATCGGAAGCCAACCGGCTGGGTCGGAACGGAGAAACTGCGTCGTGTTTATCGAGAGGCAACGAAATGCGTCGTGTTCATGTTCATCAGGAGCCAACCGGCTTGGATGGAACAGCCGAAACAAGGTCTGGCGTACAGCAGAACGAAGGAAACGAGCCTTATGTTCGACCGCGTACGGTCGAAACGAGGTCATGTTCATCGGGAAGGGTCTGTCGTACTATAGAACGGAGGAAACAGCCTTCTGTTCGTTCGCGTACGGTCAAAACTGGGTCCTATTCATCGGGAAGGGTCTGGCGTATCGCAAAACGGAGAAAACGAACATGTGTTCGACCTCCTACGATCGAAATGGGGTCCTGTTTATCTGGAGGGGCGTGGCGTACCGCAAAACGGAGGAAACGAACTTCTATTCGATCTCCTACGGTCGAAACGGAGGTCCTGTTCATCGGGAGGGGTGTGGCGTACCGCAAAACGGGACTCCACGGACTACTGTTCATCCACCATCTATTGTCTCGCTCCAGCCTCCACGGGCTACTGTTCATCTACCGTCGACCTCCTCCAGCCTCTACCTGCGACTGTTCATCCACGGCGTCTCCCCCTGCCTCCTCGGGCTCCTGTTCATCCAGCCTCCACCACCCCTCCATCGGCTACTGTTCATCCATCCCTCCACTGGCTACTGTTCAACCAGCCCTCCACGGGGTCTTGTTCATCCACCCCCAAATGGCTCGATCGGGGTCCTGTTCATCCAACGGCAACGGCCTTTAGCTACTACCACGGGGTCCTGTTCATCCAACCCCTGGCCAGCAACGCTCACTGTTCATCAAGAGGCAGCAAGTTCGATCGGCTTCAGTTAGCAGCAGTAGCGAAGGAATCGCTCGATTGGGTTCAGTTAACAACCAGATCGATTGATCGCTCGGGTTCAGTAACGTGTAGCCTGTAGTGCAATCACTCGGGTTCGGTAGGCGAACGCCTCGCTCGGCTTCAGTTAGAGCCCAACACCTCGCACACAGGCGCGTATGTGTACGAGAGAAACATGTAATCCCTACGTGCATCGCTCGGCCTCGACCGCCCACCGTAACCGGGAACTTCCCGATATTTTCCTCACCCTCGCTTCTACCACGGTTTTTTCCGTCATGGACGGTCCAAAGAATGTCATGCAGCGTCTCCGGCCCGTCCAGGATGAAAAGCCCATTTTCTGTCATGATTTTTTGTCATGGAAGTAGGAGCCCATCACATCTACGATGATATCGGTTTTTGTCACAATTATCGTCATCGAAGTGTCATAAGAAAGAGAGAAAAATTCGTTCGGCCCAAAATGTCACGGATGTGTCTTTTTGTGTAGTGGGAGCTGGCCGAGGCTCCGGCGAGGTGCTGGTCGGGGCGGGGGTGCCGGTCGGGGCGCCCACCGGGGGCGGAGGGACGTCGCCAGACCCCGCGTCCATCCTGTTCATACTCTTTTCTTTGAAAAATTCCCTTCTGAAACAATTTTTCGTCAACTCCTCTAGGGTTTCTGGAATATTGTGGTATTTATAGAGCCGGAGGTCGGTGGAAAAGGTCAATGTGGGCTCCACTACCCACCAGGGTGCGCCAGGCGCCTCTGACGCCCTGGTTTCTAGTGGGCCCCAAGGGCCTCCCCTCGTGTTCATCCTTGACTCTCTGGATGTCTTCTGGGCAGAAAAAAATCTCCAAAAAGTTTCGTGGCATTTGGACTCCGTTTGATATTGATTTTCTGTGAAGTAAAAAACAAGCAAAAAAACAGCAACTGACACAGGGCACTATGTCAGTAGATTAGTCCCAAAAAATGAAATAAAGTTGCTTGAAAATGATTATAAAACATACAAGAATGATAATAAAACAACATGGAACAATAAAAAATTATAGATACGTTGGAGGCGTATCAACAACCACCATAACAACTCTGCACATTTGAATTGGTCAGGTGCAGAGAATTCTCTAGGGTACCAGAGTGGATAAAGAGGACCCATTGTATCTCTCGGACCTATCCGAATTAGTCACCACCTTCGCCGAACTACGGGAGGAGGACCTACTGATCCTTGGGTGGTTGCCGGCTCTTCGCTGTATCTAGATGTGGAGTGCTCGACAAACACCAAAGGTGATAACCATTGAGAAACTAGTTTAATTGCCACACTTCACTTCCCCGTTGGATAATCCCCTCCCACGAGATTATTGGGGGGGGGGGGGTCCACTAGCCACTGAAACAATGCTGGGGCAAATAATCAAACACCTAGTAAATTGGGGAAAATCATCTAATCCCATGCTAACCATTGGCGCCGATGGGTTTCACAGTCTAACAGGCTTCACACTGTACTGTGATCGACCCAAACAGATAGCGTTTCAACAAGGCGCTTTTCCAAAGGTGGAGATTGTTCAGTGTCCAGAAGGCAAAAGATGACGGCAATGGTGATTTCCACTCTGACCTGCAGAACCTCTTGTCCCTTCGGCAGGTCACCGTGGGAATCGGCCGTCGTGGTGTCACAATTGCGGACGTAAGGGATGTGGTGGCTGCACCGAGGAGCGCATTTTATGTCCATTCCCACCGTCCCATCATCACCTTTGATATTAGGACGCTTATACAACAAGACGAGGTACAAGCGCCTTATGAATGCTTTCTTTTCTACACGCTTATTTCGTTTTGGATCCTAGCTCATGTGTTAATTTCATGATGATACATCCTTTTTGTTTCTTCCATCTTAAATTCGAAGGCACAAAGGGCAAATGAAATGAATAAGGAATTCATCATCGACGAGGAACAGGGAGCAAAGGAAACTCCCAGAAGAATTACCGAAATTTCACGGAGAAACTATGACTAGTTCCGGCAAGGTTTTTAGAATCACGATTTTGAATCGGATCGGAGCTCCGATGGGTGGGTGTGTGCGTGCGTGTGGTGCATGGGCTTCTCTGTGAACACCGCACGGGTGTGTGCATGGCATAGCCGTTGGCGGTCAGGGTGCGGTGATCGCGCTAGGTTTGTTGAGGGCTCGGCGCGGGGAGTGTGTCGTGCGCACGCGCTGAGCGGGCCGGAGCTAGTGGTGTAATGGGCAGGTGTGTGCGGGTCGTGGCCCGACGTTACCCGGGTATAAGTGTAGCCGTGTTGATCGTTGTAAGGGCTGTGGTGTGTGGCAGAGTTCGAGCCCGACGAAATACACAGGAGGCGTTCGTGCGTCGGGAAAAAACACCTTGTCGTGCTCCTGTTCTTCTTCCTTCTCCTCTTTTTCTTAGGGCATGTACAATGGTTGATAGGATAGTCTTATCTTAAGTTTTGCATGTAAATTACATATGACAAAAAAAGATATATACAATGGGTCATCTCTTAACCTTATCTTCAATAATTAGTTGTTCCTAAAAATATGGTGAGACAAATTGTGCTAAGAGGTCATCTCTTAGCTTTTCTTAAATAAGAGAAGACAAGCCTTGTCTTATGATTTCTTTCTCATCCACCTCATCGTTTATCCTACGTGGCAATCTTAAGATAGAAGCATTGTACATGTCTTAGTTGGTTAGAGCCACGGCATCTGAGAGAGAGGAGAGCTGCGGCGAGGGGCTGGCGGTTCCATCAGTACAGGCGTGCTGCTGCCTTTCAACTTGCAAGCACCGGCCAGCAACTCCACTCCATCTCCAGTCACGACGGCCTCGATCCTCGGGCCTGCTGGCTTCTCGCCCTCAAACGGAGACTCCTCCCTTCGCCCCCACTTACCGCGGCGTGCGGAAGAGCGCGCGCCCCGCCTCGGAGCGTCCCGTCCCCGTTGCCGACGCGCGGCCGTCCAGTGCGTCTGCGCCCGTCACGTGTTCGAGGGAATGCCACGCCAGAGAACCTGCGCCGGGTCTATGCAGGATCGACGCGCTGGTGGCATTGGCGCAGTTACTGACGTCGGCGATCTCCTCCACCCGAGCGTTTCCATTCCCTGAATGATTTAGCCGGCTCATCTTGCCCACGGGGCTCCCCTGGCGACCCACGCTCATTTCAGCTCAGAGCTGGTCGACCCACAGGTAGAAAGCTGGTCCTTGGTGGCTTCGCCAGATTACTCATGTCTGCAGATCAAAGTTGTCTGCTTATGATTTCCTACTACGTTTGGAAATTGAAAAAAATATCATACACAGCATAGCAGTTTGTAAATCCCTAGGGACACCATCATCCTTGGAATAGACGCCCCAGCTCTGTCTTAGATTGGTGGTTGTTTTCTTTCCTTCGGACTACTGTTGGAGGTTTTACATAAGTTTCACCAACTCTACATGCCAAAATTTGTCGATAGGTACAAGGTTGTACATACCAATCAGAAACAATCAAGCATCTCAATGAGGACCCAGTTTACGCCTAGTGATAGCATGACGCTTTGTCCCCGCTTGCACCATTCGTTCAATATGCGCTCTAGGAGGTGGTTTGGTGCGTGCACTGTCTACATATTCCGGGCTGCTATAGGTTCAGTGCCTCTCCTATTCCCTTTTCCCGCCCTCTAGGCTCATTCCCCATGAAATTGCTCTGTAGTTGAATGCGGATTTGCTATGTAACATTGCAAGCTAGTCTTTTTTACAAGGCTGACAGCTACATTATGTCTCATTAGTGCATTGTACAGTCATACGACCCTAAACACCTTTAATTAGTGTAACCATGAGTTCACGAGCTTCCACAGTTCCATGGCTGTGCGTGCCCTGCTTTGACCTGCCATGAGGGGCATGTGTGTCAGTTGCAGGGATCCTAGTGTTGCTTTGTAAAGTTAGCTGGTTCTGGTGCATAGTTCTAACTTCATCTCATTTGCTGCCTGGCTTGCTTTCTACCTTCCCAGCCGCTTCCTTTCGATGAATCATCACTTTCCTTTCCTCTGAATCCATCGGTTTGGTATCTCCCCTGTGCCAGGCCTGCTTTTGCTCCTGTTGTTGCTGTGCTGCCTTAAGCGTGCGGGGAGATGACAGGGTTTCTTAGCACGGTAGTTGATGCAGCAACAGCATGGCTGGTGCAAAGCATCATTGGGAGCTTCTTCACTAGGCAGATGGAAGCCTGGACTCATGAAATCGGGCTCACCGAAGATTTTGAGAAGCTCAAATTTGAGATGAGGAACGTGGAGATGGTGCTTGCTGCTGCCGAGGGAAGGATTATTGGTGACAATAAGCCTCTGTCCCAGTCACTAGATGATCTCAAAGAGCTGCTTTATGACTCAGAGGATGTGATGGACGAGCTCGATTACTACCGACTACAGCAACAGATAGAAGGTGTTGCACTCGTCTCTCTTATTCCATTGTTGTTGCTTTCAGCTTATTGTGTATTGGTGTGATTGTGAGGGCTACTTGGCCTATAGATGTGCAACCTAGAGCAGCTGACTATCACAGGCACAGCCCCTTAGATTATCTTGCATTATCTGCTGTTACATGATAATATCTTCTGCTCAAGTGGTTTTCGTTAACGTGTCCCCAAATAACTGACAGGTTTATTATGCAGGGAAAGGTTGTACTGCTGGTAGTGATGATAATTCTGATGGGAACTATGTGTCCTCATCCGCTCCATATTCTGCTTCTGAATTAGTATACAGTGCCACAACCCAAATAACTAGATGGGCCTCATGTGGCAGAAAAAGGAGACGTGAAGAGGAGGGGCCAGCTCATAGTACCATACTGAATTATGAGATTAAACATGGCATTTCTCAGAGAATCAATGGTATAGCGAAAAACTTACGCACTATTGGCAATTCTGTGCGGAGGGTTCTTCAGCTTGAGATCTCACGCCCCACTGCAACATCAAGTGGGAGTCAGAATATTCGCAAGAATGCTCGATTGACTACTTCTGTTCCAATTGTATGTAAGGTGTACGGGAGGGATGCAGAGAGAGACAAGATAATAGAGCTGTTGATAAATGGGGGATCTAGTGATCTGAATGTTTTGCCATTGGTTGGCATTGGTGGTGTTGGGAAGACAACTCTTGCTAGATATGTATACCATGATGAAAGAATTACAAATCATTTCGATTTGCAAATGTGGGTTTGTGTATCCACAAACTTCGATGAAGTGAGGCTAACACTTGAGATTCTAGAGCATGTATGTAAAGATAGACAAGAGTATGAAAAAATAAGCAATTTCAATGTATTGCAGGAGATTCTTTTGAAGAATATTATAAACAAGAGATGTTTGCTTGTCTTGGACGATGTGTGGGAAGACAAGAACATGAGTGGATGGATTAAACTCTTGGCTCCATTGAGAAGTCATCAAGTAAATGGTTGCATGGTACTAGCAACAACTAGAATGAAATCGGTGGCAAAAATGATAGGAACAATGGATGAAGTCAGATTGAGTGGTCTGGATGAAAAGGAGTTTTGGCTGTTCTTCAAGGCATGTGCATTTGGTAATGAGAACTACGAGGGTCATCCTAGTTTGCAATCTATCGGGAAACAGATTGCTAAGGCACTAAAGGGCTGCCCACTAGCTGCACGAAGTGTTGGTGCACTTTTGAATACAAATGTTAGCGATAAACATTGGAGGACAGTTCGGGACAAATGGAAATCCTTTCAAAAAGATTTTGATGATATTTTACCCATCCTGAAGCTCAGTTATGATTATCTGCCAGTCCACCTTCAACGTTGTTTCTCATACTGCTCTTTGTTTCCAGAGGACTACCCATTTAATGGGGAACAATTGGTCCATGCTTGGATATCACAGGATTTTGTGCAGTGTGAAGACCGTACAGTAAGGCTAGAGGAAACGGGTCAGCAATATTTGGATAAATTAGTGGATTTGGGCTTCTTCCAAATAGTTGGCTCACACTATGTTATGCACGATTTAATGCATGAATTGGCAGGGAAAGTTTCACTAAATGAGTGTGCTACTATACATTTATTAAAACCTGAGGAAATTCGACCAAGTGTTCGCCATTTGTCAATCATAACTACTGCTTTTGATAAAGATAACCATGGCAGTTTTCCTAGCGAGAAGTTTGACAACATACTTCAGAAGGTTTGGCCTTTGCAAAAAATTGAGGACCTTGATGTTGTTTGGGCGAAGCAGCATAAATTTATTAGGGTCCTTACGTAATTTATGCAAGGAAGCAAAATGTTTACGGTTCCTGAGAATTTTTGTGACAGGTGCTGACATCAGCTCTATAAACCGTCTGTTAAATCCCTGCCATCTTCGCTATCTTGAGTATGTTTGTGTTGTCACCACAACCATGTCGCTATTTCCTCAAGCATTGACAAGATTTTATCACCTTCAAGTATTAAATGTGGGTATTTCAGGCAATCTTGTTGTGCCTACTGATATGCATAAGCTTGTTAATTTGCGCCATCTTATTTCTCATGAGAAAGTGCATCATGCAATAGCTTGTGTTGGCAACATGACCTCTCTCCAGAAACTAAGATTCAAGGTTCAAAACGTTGGCAGTTTTGAGATAAGGCAGCTTCAGTCAATGAATGAGCTTGTACAACTTGAAATTTCTCAACTTCAAATTGTGAAGACTAAAGAAGAGGCTTGTGGGGCCAGGCTGTTAGACAAAGAGTATCTGGAAAAGTTGTCCTTGTCATGGGAGGATAGCAGCATGAGCCTTGAACCTGTAATGGCAGAAGATGTGCTTGAAGGTCTTCAACCACATCCGAACCTCAAAACTCTAGAAATAACTGGATACAGTGGTGCTATCCCTCCAACCTGGCTTTCTAGTACTTTCTCAGTTACCTCATTGCAGATACTTCATCTAAGGAATTGCAACGAATGGCGAATTCTTCCAACTCTTGAAATGCTTCCTTTCCTTAGGAAGCTGACATTGATCAGGATGTTGAATTTAATGGAAATCTCAGTTCCTTCCTTGGAAGAGTTGATCTTGATCAATATGCCAAAATTAGAAAAATGTATTGGTTCCTACGGAATGGAGTTGACTTCCCATCTAAGGGTTTTGATGATCATGAAATGCCCTCAACTGAATGATATCACTCTTTTCCAGAGTTTTTCTTCTTTCGACGCTGAGCAGAAGTCATGGTTCCCATCTCTCAGCAAACTCTACATCAAGAAATGTCCTCATATAATGTAGTGATTTTCTTCTCTCTAAATTTTCTGTTGGCATTTGCAAATTATTATGCACTTACTTTGATAAATGATGTTGCAGCAAGTGGGCAAACCTTCCCCTAAGAGAAATGGGGGCGCTCAAGGAGTTGGAGTTGGTGGACCTACATGTTGTCAAAGAATTGTCAGTTCCTTCTCTGGAGAAGTTGGTATTGACTAAAATGCCAAGCCTCGAATTCTGCAGCAGTCTAACGACTTCTCCACCTCTGCAATTTTTACCTTCCCAAGGAAATAAAGAAAATTGGACATCTAATCTCCATAGACTCACCATCCATGATTGCCCTTGTTTGATAGTGTCACATCCTCTTCCGCCTTCTTCTCTGATTTCTGAGTTGTCCATCAGGGGAGTTCCTACACTTCCAACAATGAGTATAAGCCAAAGACAGTTGATTATAGAATCTAATGAGTTGAGTGTGCTGGATGACAATATCTTGGCATTTGATAACCTTAGGGGCATAACATTGTTTGAAATAAGAAACTGTCCAAATCTGGTCTCCCTTTCAAGTGAAGCTTTCAGTCAGCTCATCTCTTTAGAGCATTTATGTATATACGACTGCCCTAATCTGAACATGTCAAACATTATGTCAGAGGTTGTCCAGGGAAATAGTACGTCTGCGAGCAGTCTTGTCCTTCCATCTCTTAAACATGTCACTATTAGAACATGTGGCGTAACAGAGAGGTGGCTGACAGAAATGCTTTCACATTCACAGTCCCTTGAGAGGTTGACATTGTTTGACTGTCCATAGGCATAGTTTCTATCAACCAGTCACCCTACAGAAAAGGAAGGAACCAGCAGTTTGGCTTCAGCAGCGATGACATCAGCCCAAGTTGAACATGAATTGAAACTGCCATATAATCTCCAATGTTATCTCTAGGTGTTATGGATTCAGAGCAGCCTGCATCTGGAGCTCTGTGGGGGTAATGGAGACCTCACAGGAGTCACCTCTCTTACACAACTATCCTTTGTGATTTCCCCAAGCTGGTCTCATGGTACTGTGGATGTTAGATTACTCCCACGATCACTTGAAGACCTTACTATCATTCATCTACCGGAAAACTTGCAGTACTTCACTCTTCAAGGCCTTCTCTACCTCGAAAAGTTAAGTATCTAACAGGCAATATTTGAAGTATATACATCTGCATTCTTGTATGGCTCTAGTGGAGCTGCAAATCTGGGAGTGTGTACATCTGACTGTAATGGAGGGCTGGAATTTCAAACCTCTCTTCGCAGCTTGGATATTGAGATGAATACTGAGCTGTCTTGTGCATGGAACCTCAAATCTCAGGAGCAAGAACAGGGTGACAATCAAATTTAGCTACTTCCTCTTGTCACTTGACAAACTCGTTATCAGGGCTCTCAGCGTCCAATCTCGTTTACTGTGCTGCCTTCATGCCATGACCAAATTACCAATACAAAGAAGCCCAGAATTGACGTCTCTACAGGTGGCACCGGAAGAGTTGGAAATTGGAGGCTGTGAGGGCTTGCAGTTCATTAGAAATCTGACAGCTTCCTTTTTGGAGCTTGTGTCGCACCAGCAAGGGGCCTCTGAGACCTGGTTTTGACTGCAAACTCTTGAGGCTACTTCTGCAGACGGCTGGCATCTCTAAGACGCCTGCAGTTGGTCATGCCCGGGTCTCTTATCACTTCCTGCAAACCTACATAGCCTGGCCTCCAACGAGTGGTTATGTATCATACAATGTAAGAGCATCAGACGACTGCCAGACATGGGCCTCCCACATTCTCTCAGTTTCCGTTGGTTAGTCAGTACATTAAGGAGCTACGTGTGCATGCAGAATTGCAGCAACGGAGAAGCTACAAGCCACTATTGATGACGAGACTCAATTAATCAATAGTGGCTTCTTCTGAGGTACATTCCTGGAGCATTTTATCTTTAGTACTACCACTGCACACTAATATAAGACGTTTTTGCAGTTCAATTAGTTTACAGGGGGAGTATTAATCAGCACCCTAGCCACCCCTCTTCTTGCTTAAACTAATTGATCCCTCTGCTGGCTGCAGCCACCAGAGACACATGTTGCTGCACTTGCCATCACTAGCACATCTGTGCCAGTGTGGTATCCCTTTTGGTTTTCCACAAGCTACTCTAGTCGCCTGATGGATGGACACAGAAACCATGGGTTGTATAAGTGACAAGCCCTTCTTTTTATGAGGGGCATTGTGACATTTCCCTCATTCTTGTGTCTTCTCTGGTCAGTGCCTGGCAGTAAGCTATGCTATAAAAAGCCTTGCCAAGGTATGCAAAATTTAGTTTGGCCTCTATATATATCCTGATTTGTTTTGTCAGTGGCTCGGTGGCTGTAACTGTTGGCGATATTATTTCTTCCCGGTTACTGTATGTTTTAGTATGGAAATATTCAAGTCTGTTTGCTCTTTGCTGCTACCTAATTAATTAAGCATTCCATCTTCCCCATTTTTCTTACAGTTAATCACACTATGTGTTTATTCTGATCAGCAGGTATCAATGGTGTTGACTAGAAACAACATAGTGCTTACAGATAGTTTTTACTCCGTCCTTTCTTCTGTTAAGAAGCATTTAACCGGATCATGTTTTCTGTTTGTACTTGACTGTTCAGCATGATATATGACTTCAAAATGTTGAAGAATACAAAGGTTTATTAGTTACTACCATCTATCTCCTGGTGCAGTTCTGCTGTGAAAAACGATGTTCCTATTTGGCAGGTAAATTCACCCACTTCTTATGAGGCACTTGGCAGAATTTGTTCATCAGTTGTTGAAGCAGTATTGTTTTGCTCCAGGTCTGTTATTCAGTACAATGTACAGTGGACTCCCTGGAATTCAACCTCACATAGGATGTTTAAAGTCATCATGTATATCACAACACCTGGAATCTTAGGTCAACCAGGGCCAACTGGTTAGTGATGAGATGACTACACATTTCGCTGGATGCCAGGCACCACCACTTCATGTATGCTCTGTTTATTGTTTTATTTATCATTATCATCACCACGACGCCAGTGCAGACTTCCTGGTTCATTTTGCGTACCTTATCTCACATTCATGTATTGTATATGGTGGATGTTTTTCTAGCTTCCGACCAAGTTATATCATAGTAAAAAAGGCATACAGATTTCAAAATTTCTGAAGCACGAAACATGCATGTAACATAAGTATGATGAATGTACTGACCGCTGAATCACTGTGATGGTATCAGGTGTGGTGGCCATGTCCAAGAAAAGCTGAGGATGGTGCAACAATCAGTCGGTGACGATGTCCGACGTAAACTGTAGGCTGAAGTCTACCATCGGCATGGGCAGGGTCGTTGACAATCACCTGTCGCATCCTACCGAGGACCAGATTTGTAAACCGAAGAAATCAAAAACCAAATACTGAGATAATCTCCCGATGTGGAGACCCTCCGCTTAGTGGGGGAATTTGCTATAGTAGCTAAGGAAATATCGGGTTTAATAGTTCAGTTCATTGGATACACACTTACTCGCACGCAGGCACTTATATGGTTAGTTACGGATCCGTTCAGAAAGTTCTGCCCAAATTTGAGACATATTTGGGTCCGAAGCGGACACAAAGCGGACGCTTTCTGCGTCTCTCTCGTCCGCCTCCATCCGCTGCCGGTCCCTCGTGGCCCACCTGCCATCCACTCACAGAATATTTTTCCTCTCTTCCCTCTCTCTTGCGCTAGCCATGGCACAGGTTCTGCCACGCCGCCGCGCTCGCCCTGCTTGGACGCCGCTGTGCCGCACGCAGCAGCAGCAGCTCGCGTGCCCGGCCCGGCCTCGCCCCGTCCCGGAGCAGGAGGAGCTCGCCATGGCTCGGGAACTCGCGCGCCCGGCACGGCCGCGTCCCACCACACAGTAGGAGGAGCTCGCACGCTTGGCACGGCCGTGCCCCGCCACGCAGCAGGAGCGCATGGGCCGGGGCGTCGGGCAGGGGCAGAGCAGCAGCGAGCTGTGGTGGGCGGGGCGCGAGCTGCGGCGGGCGGAGCAAGCTAGCGAGGCCGGGGCGAGCTGCGGCGGTCGCGGGGCCGGGATGAGCTGCGGCGGGGCGCGGCGCGCACGAGTCGCGGCGGGTGGGGCGCGGCGCGCACGAGTCGCGGCGGGCACGGCGAGCGTCTGGCTTGGGACCGGGGCAAGCGGGCGCCGGCGACACGCAGAACGCGCGAGAGCTGCAGCAAGGGAGCGGGGCGGGGCTATGCGGAAGCTCGCTCACCAGGTGTTCGACTGAATGCCGACGCGGACATGCACAAAATGCGCCTGCCTCCCGTTTGGCGTATAGACCGACCCAAACAAAAAAGCGGACGCGGACGCGCGGGCGGGCGACCCAACGGACAAAAAACGAACAAAAGTGATGTCCGTTTGGATTGGCCCGTTGGAGTTGCTCAGCTCTTGACGTCTTCGAGTTCTAGCAAACTTTCACTTTTGCGTTTCATGTTCACAACATATAATTAACTTGGTATTCGTTTTCGTCTATATCCGCTTATTTCTGAATTTCTGCAGTGGTACCAGTTTTCACTGAAAAAAGACGGAAACAACTCATTTTCGTCTTGCTTGTTCCAACCCCTGCGTATTTGAGTTGAACATATGTCCTTACATTTCCGCTGCTATATTATCAAATGAAAGATTTCCCTGCCACCGAGGACAAGGACAGTGGCAGTGACACAGAAGCTTGTGCTTTGTAGGCATGCATCACACCCGATCGGACTTTTCCCATTACCATTTTGAGCGACGGTCGATCGGTTGCTGCTGCCAGATCCAGCAAACCTCATTAATCCCGAGTGACCCGTTTTTGCACGATGGTGGAGTTAGCGGTGACCGTAGAGCAAAAAATGCATGCATGGTAGTTGCGGCATTTGTGTCCACTCCCAACGACGATGCTCTTATTTCCGTTGAGAGCACCAAAGGAGACAAACTTAGTACTCATAGGCCTCTGGTTTATCGTGAACTTTTTTCTTGCGATATGGTAGTTTCCGTTATATATTTTGATTTGAATGTTCCTACCGTGCGCTCGATCAGCTTACGTGGCATGCCACTGGTTGCAGTGGCTGTAAAGATTTCTATACTCCCTTTCTCAGTTCTTTGCAACATTGCAATACAGCACTGATGATCACAGAAGGAATTAAGTGCACCGAGTAGAAACTGGGCTATATATATAATATATTCGAATGCGATTTTATTCCACGATAACAGATAAACGGGGCGGTATTAATACGGGACATACATACAAACTTGCAAGAACACGGAGGGGATGCATGCATGTGTTCTACAAGTACAAGGTCACTGTGCAACGCGCACGTATGCGTACGCGCATATATATATGCACCTTCCCTTTGTTCACCACAAGGGGCCATGTTTATTTACGAGTAATTTAATGGGTACTATGCACGTAGGCGTGCAGAGCAACGGCATGCGCGTACGTAGAGTTCGACGCAGGGTAGGCACTGGGCAGCAGTACTGCCTACCGTACGTACGTACGTGTGCATGGCTGCATTTCGTCTCGATCGTGTGCTCAGTTGCGGACCTCCGCCGGCGCCCGGTACATGGGCTCCGGAACCTCGTCCGCGCGCGCACAGCAGCGGCAGCCATGGTGACGGAAGAGCCCGTGGCCGCAGCAGCCCCAGTGACATCCGCCGCCGCCGCCGTAGCCGCCTCCTCCGCCGTGGCCCGGGTGGCCACCGCCGCCTCCGTAGCCTCCGCCGTGTCCAGGGTAGCCGCCGCCGCCGCCGTAGCCTTCTCCACCGCCTGGGTAGCCGCCGCCGCCTCCTCCATAGCCTCCCCCGCCTCCGCCGTAGCCTCCCCCGCCGCCTCCATGGTGGCCTCCGTGCCCGTGGTGGCCTCGGCCAAAGTGGAAGTTCTCTACGCCGGCATCATTCTCTTCCTTCTTGGCCTCTACATGAACAGAAAAAAGGTGATGGAGATTAGCAGCAGAATGCGGCAAAGCAAGTTTCTTAGCCTAATGGCGCGTTGACGACCAATTTAATTTAATTCCTGCTAGTTCAAAACTAGTCCGAGAAGCTAGTGCGTTAGCTCACCAGGGTGTTCATCAGTCGAGGCGACGAGGATAGCAGCAGCAAACAGGAGAGCAAACAGAAGGAGGCCCTTGCTGGATGCCATGCCTGACATCCGTGACCCGTGCCTCTTCTTCAGTGGTCGTTGTGGCTACTGGCTGGCCAGTGTGATGGATGAGGTGCAGATTAGCTTGCAGAGCAGGCGAATTTATAGGAGGGAGAGGCCCATGGAGGGCTAGCTTGGCTACGAATACGATAGCTCGGGATCACAAGGAGCTGTGAGCCTGTGACTCTGAGCGAGCTGAGGTTGGGTCCCCATGGCCATGGCCCATGGGCATCGCGCGCGACTCGTCGGCGGCGGCCCGTGGAGCGGTGGTGGGTGGGGGAAGGACGGCACGCATTAATGATCGATCCCAGCAATCTAGCATGAAAGTAGCTAAGCTCCGCGTCGTCCGCAGGAGCACCAATGGCGCCAGCCTCCCCTCTGACGCCGACCATATTCTGGATCGGATGTCTTCTTCTGCATGTGCAGTGCGCACTGCGCATATGCAGGGTGGTTGCTGCTCGCGCGACGCGACGATAGAGCTTGCATATGCACGCACCAATCTCATTAATCAGCCCCGCTGCAAGTTACCCACGGGCGCATGTGTATCCAAATCGGCCGAGCGGATTCTGGATCGGATATCTTCTTCTTCTTCTGGAAAACGGACGTGGAGCATTGCTGAACGTTCGTAGGTAAGTTATATCTTCGCTTGGAGCATCTCCAACAATACTCCCGGTGAAAGTGGTTTTACTAGATGCCCATATAACTTGGGGGAAGTTCATAGGTGAGCTGATTTCCCAATTCCTGTAAACATCTTCCCCTAAAAGTGATATTTTTGCGACAGCGGCGGCGGACGACGGGCGGCGGTGGTCGGCGGCAGCAACGGTTCAGTGGTTATGTCGATGACACGCTGACGTGCCGCTTTTACAGGAACAGGTTTGTTATTTCACATCTAGATGTAAAATAGATGTGAGATATTATCTCATATCCAACTCTCTCATTTTTTATTTTTTTAAGTCACCCATGAATTTTAGAGATGAGGAAGTTAGATGTGAGATATGTGAAATAAACACACCCTTGTAGGAAGGGTCTCTTTTTATAAAAGTGGTTTTTGGCTCTGGCGGAGACGGACAACAGGAGGCGGTGGTCGGCAACAGCGGGCGGGGCAAGCGAGACGGTGTCAATGACCGGCAGCAGCGGCGCGGCGGTCATCAGTCGCGGCTGCATGGCGGTGCAGTGGGTATGCCTACGGTGTGCTGACGTGGTACTTATACAGGAAGAGTCATCTTTCCGTAAATGTACAAGAAGTTGGACAGATTATATGGGGTCCAATAAAAACCCGTGTTTACGAAATCTGATAGAACACTTTTTTTTTGCGGGATATATTTTCGATCTAATCATAATTAATCATGGTAGCATAGAGAACATAGGAGGTAATAAAAAACAAATGCAAAACATGTCCATGAACTACCTAGCAACGACTACAAGAGCGAGCTAAAGGCGCACCTCCATTATCACCCTTACTCATTGGGGCCGAACAAACCTTGTTGCAATAGACATTCGAGAAGTCGTCGTGCTAAGGTCCATAGAACTAACACACCAGAGCAGCAACCATCGTCAACAAAGAGAGTCATAGATTGGAAGGATCAAATTTGTAAACACTCAACCTAAGACGAACAAAGATTAGATCCAAACAGATCCACTGAAGACCATCACCAACTGAATCTCGCAAGATCTGTCGGATCAATACACACCTTCTCGCACACCTTCCCGCACCATCAGACGGGGATCAAACATGAGGTACACTATTCCTATCAAGAGGCATCCCCACCTCCATACAATCCCAACCAAGACACTGAACCTAACAAGAACAAGAGCAGGTCCTCCCTATCGACCGGGGGCCAACACCCTCCGCATCTCCACGGTCCAAAGACCGTCAGAGGCAGGGCGGACCGGTGGCGATGCCGATGGGAGGAAGAGAAGCATAGGGTCTTTCCTTATACGAGGAAAGGGCTTGTTGGAGCGCCTTATTTTGGCCCAGCTTCCTCTAAACCAGAGACTTTCTTTTTACAGATATGGGAAGCATTAGAGATGCTCTACCTGGTGGGTAGTATTTGAAGCAGCCACACATACATACCCGGCACAGATTCTGCAACTTGCTGAAGCGATTGAAGGTAGATGCTACCCCTCACATATGTCATCCATTTCGAATCCCACGGCTCCTGAACAATCTGTCTTCGTCGGTGCATATCAGCCAGCCGAAACTGAAGCAGTGCCCAAAAATGGCCCAATTTGACAGCAAAATGAGCCCAGTTCAGAACGAAGACCCGAGCAGGCACAGAAACAGGACATGAAGTACACCTGTGACTATTTTCTGCTACCTAATTCTTCTCCAGTACGATTAATCATCCCATTTGCGTATACTGAGCAGCACATATCAATGATGTAAAGTAGAAACAACCTAATGCTTACAATCAATTCATTACACAATCCCTTTTCCTGTTAAGCATTAAACTGGCACGTGTTTTCTGTTTGTTTGTAGTTTTCTGTACAACATGAGACATGACTTCAAAATGGAGAAGAAACATGAAGGTTTACGAGGTACTACCATCTGCCTCCTGATGCAGTTTCACGGTGAAAAAGGATGCTCCTAGTTGTCAGACACTCCCTCCGGAAAGAAATATAAGAGCATTTAGATCACTAAAGTAGTACAGTATATAATTCAGCTGTTGCTTATGAGGCTGGTTCCGACTTCTGAGTCGAGCCAATAATGACATTTTATTTCTAAGGTTCTAATCCTATAGTGCTCCTTTTTTCTAGGTATACACATAGAAGTCAGGTAGGGGAAATGAGTGATTCAAGTGCGACATGGCAGAAGGTGAAGTCAGTGAGGTGTCTCCCGATGCTACACCACAAGCAGGAGAGGAGGCTGTGGTGGAATATCAACCAAATCCATCACTAGATCAATCATGGAAAATATTTTCATATTATATGTATATGAATTTGCGGATATTAACATTTTTGGCACAGAAAAGTATTAATCTCTGACAAGAACCAGTGCAAAGTGAAATTGCCCATCCATTTATAAATAAAGCACCAACCATGATACAGAAGTTCCACATAAAAAGAAACTAAACGAAACTAAACAGGAAAAGAACAAAAAAGCCTTATCTTGGGGGCAGCAGCACACCAAGCCCATCCATTGTTTCTGGCTACTGAGAGCAAAGTTTCGTCACATCCGACCGTAGATCAAACAGCAATGCTCTTGATTGCCACGACATAACGTGGTTGCATTTCATCATAACTAAGATAGATAGCCAGTGCAGTCCTGAATGCAAATTGCAGATGCCAAACATCCAACACTGAAATTAACTGCACTGTGAACTTTCTTCCACAACCAGAACGATGATCTCAGATCGAAAAATATCAACCACTGGAGAGATGCCAAGCCTTGACCCAGTTTAACCCATCACAAGCACAAGGCTCAATTCATTCACTAAGAATTTGCTTTGGGACATGCCAGGGAGTGTGAAAGTTGGTGCCCGAGGTTAGCGAATCAAGCAGAGAAACCAGCCATGAATCCAGCACTACCTGGTCAACGCAACTATCCACTTAACTGATGGAGCAATCTGGTGAGAAACATCTTGTCTTTTGGTACATCCTCCTGTATATGGTCGCTCCTTCTAGCTCAGCATGGATTTCCCTCTCCGTCCGTATTCCCATAGGGTTGTCCAGAAGCCAACCTTCATTGTCGCACTGAAGATCTTTATCAATACGATCAGCATGCTCAAACACATCCGAGTATCCATCAAACCTTTCTCTCATGTCTGTAGCTACATCAAGCACATCTGATTGTACAAGCACCTATCAACAAAATAAAGTGATATGTCAACTTGCAAAAGAGTACTTGACCTGCCTTTGAATGTTAAACTTCCTACATAATCAACACTAGCCTTCATCGAAGATAAAGAAAAGGGAATGTCTGAATAGTAATTTTGCACTGGACCATATTAACTTGTATCAGTCTACGACCTATATAATGCATAGAGGCTGTGAAATTACTATCAGAGAAGCAATAATAAACGAAGAATATATAGTCCGAATGACAACATAAAGGCAATAATAAGCTTGAAACATACAAATCGATTGGATAATACATGGCATCTCATAGAGATGTTGAAATTCCCTCAAGAACATTATTCTGTAATTGGGATATTTTTAAATGATAGACGTTTCAAGCCTGCAACATGCTTTACCACTTTTTGCTAGGACAATTTTTCAGGGTTCAGTCAATAAAAAATCCATCATACCATCATACAGCTAGAATTAACAAAACAGTGACTGGCCAAAGTTAAACAGTCATTGGACAAATCTGATGCATACAGAAGGACCCTGACCCCATGCAGATTGTTAGTTTAACAGAGAATACTTTGCATGAAAATCGTAGACAATTGTCATACCCGCCCACCCAGACAAAGATTCTTTGAGATTGAATCCACCAATGGTGTCTGTAGAACTCTTCGCTTGTGATGCCTTTTCTTAAAGTGGGGATCAGGACACTGCAGAAAAAATTATTGCAACTCAGCTGTCAATTCCATAACATCAGCTAAAACAAAAAACTACTCCCTCCGTCCCATAATGTAAGACGTTTTTTGACACTACACTAGTGTCAAAAAGTGTCTTACATTATGGGACGGAGGGAGTAAAAACTAAACCAGCATAAGCACAGGGACATATCGTATATAACTTAGAACAGTGACAGAATTACGCTCAGCTACACTCACCAGTACTGAAACAAGCGACAGGGGACCAGGGTATGATGACACAATTTGCTCGAAAGACACCGTTGCATTTGCAAACATAAAGTAACTGCGCCAAGGGAGCAATTTCAAGTATTGTTAAATTGTTCTGACAGCACGACCCCCCTCAAATGTCCATATGCGAAAAAGATCTGAGGCATAGCTTACACATTTCTAAGCCCCAATTCTGTTACCCAGAACTGTGTCCGCTCGACCAACTAGACAAGCAAAACAAGCAGAGCATTATGACCACACCAAAAATCACACATTGAGAACCATGATTAAACCATAGAAGCACAAGAACCTTCTGCCGGATTTCCAGTCCGAGGTAATTCCGCCTTTCACCGGAGTTCTTTGCTAACCAAACCAAGAATCTCCCACTTCCTGCACATGAAAAAAAAATTCCCCTAATAGCTGAGGCTAAAGGAAATGTATCAGCACAATGGAGATGCAATGGAAGGAGACGCATGCCCACCGCAGCCGATGTCGACCATGAGGGGCAGCAGGGGATCCTCGAACACCTCCGTCCATTCAGGCGGCTCTGTGGGCTCCTACAGGCAGAGCAGAGAAAGAATTGACCCCGTGTTTGCCGTGGGGATCTTGGAAATTATGGTGGAATAGGCTTACGACGAACAAGGCGCTGAGGGGATTCACGTGCTGCCGGATGCGAAGGTGATGGCCCCGCTGCATACACCAGAACCAATTGGTGGGTGGTCAGGCTGGTACGCTATTTAGAAAAAGAGACGAAGGTTGAAGACGGGGAGGATGGATGGGGTTGGGGCGGACATTGGGGTAGAGGGGGCGGAGATTGAGGTCCGCGTACTCCCTGTCCACCGCGTCGGTGCTCCGCGCGGCGGAGCACAAGGTCCGGCGCCGAGCGCGGCGAAGGACGGGGGCCGCGCGGACGAGGCGGCAGCACAGGGAGGCCGCGGCCGTCCAAGCCATTCTGGCGTCGGTTCCGGCTGGTGCTTCAGCGGCGGCGCTGCCTATTCCACACCCGGCCGAAGGGGTTATCTTTTTTTTTTTTTTTGAGTTGGCGAAGGGGTTATCAAGGGGTGGAAATGTTCGAGGAAATTCTTTTTTAGTGAAAACAGAGCTTTTCTTTACCGGGTATACGGGATATAGTTTTTTATGAGGTAATAGCACCGCAGGTCCTGAAACTTGTCTAGCATGTGATGGTTTGATCCTCAAACTTGTAAAAGTGGATTATTTGGTCCTCAAACTTGTCTCAGATGTGCACATTTGGTCCTGGGCCAATCAGCAACATGGCTCCGGGCTCAGCCTGTCAGCGCCGCACTTTTTGCATTTAGCCCCTTGTTGTTTACTGGAATTAACCCGCGGGACACCTCATGGCGCCGGCAGCGCGGCGAGCTTGGCCGGTGCCGGAGAGGCGGTTGTGGTCTAGCGCGAGGAACCGCAGCCTGGGCATCGCCGCCATGGACTCCGCCCAGGAGCAGAGGTTCTTGTTTGTTTTCTTACGGAGAAGTACTACGATGAAGCGTGCTCGCGGCGGCAGGCTGCTCCCTATCCTCGCCGCGCTGTTCGTGGTGCTGCTCCTCCTCTCCGGCTCCGCGGCGAAAGAGGAGGACGAGGAGGGCTCGCCGGTGGCGGCGGAGGAGCCGGAGGCGCCGATGGAGGACAAGGAGAAGGCGGCCATGTACGCCGCCATCGGGAGCTTCGTGGGCAAGGCGTGGAACGGCTCCGGCCTCTTCTCTGACCCCTGCGGCCATACTCCCATCCAGGTTCGTCTCGCCCACAGCTAGCTCCTTCACATTACTCAGCGTCTTCGGTTCTTGATTCATTCCTGGGAAGCGTTAAACTCTGAACAAATTGAGTACCGGTAAACACCAAAATTTGCTCTCATTTCATGGATTTATACCATGTTTCTTTCCTGTTCTGCATTACAATGTCTTGAGATTCACCACAAATCACTGCTCAAAACGATGCTGTTTGCCTGCACCTCCAATTAAATGACTTGTCTTGGGAACGCCCAAACAAATCGTCAAATTCCCAGCACTGTGTCATCTTTTCAAGTTCCCCTGTTTCACTTGTAGCAACTCTCTCACTGTTTGCTCCGTTGTTCCTCCACTGTTTCTCCTCGGAGAATGCAGGATTTGCTAGACTACTTCACGGTTGGACGAGTGAGACGAAACCTTTGTTCCTCAACCTACCTACGGCCTCGCGATTCTTGCCTAATTTGGAACCTTTTTTACTGTCTCTCTTCCTCTCTCGTGGGTAAAAACTTTCTCATGACAAGCCAAGAAAGTTGTGCTTGAACAACATAATATGTGACCCTTCCACCTCTGTTCTTAGTATTTACCCCAGCCAATTATGTTTTACTATTCATTTGCATGATTAAAGTATGCATCTATCTAGAATGTAGTTGTACAATTTTACTCACTGATGATGACGATATTCAATTCAGTGAAACAATTGCTTCTTGGATCCATTTTTTGGCTTTCCTGCAGGGGGTCCCGGGTGCCAGGTTCAGGCCCAAGCTCTTCGGCCTCCGGCGCCTCAAGAGCCTCAGCTTCTACGACTACTTCCCGGAGGCCAACCCCACGACCATCCCGGTGACAAACTGGGACAAGCTCTCCGGCACCCTCGAGACGCTCGAGTTCCACTCAAACCCGGGCCTGGCCGGCGCCATCCTGGCCAGCCTGCAGTCCCTGGTCCTCGTCGACAACAGCCTCACCGGCGCCGCCGAAGCTTGGCGGGCTGGCGAAGCTGCGGCGGCTCATGCTGTCCGGGAACGGGCTGTCGGGCCCTGTGCCGGCCACGCTCGGTAACCCCCGCCGCCTTGACGAGCGGCTGATCATGGACATGAGCAAGAACTCTCTAACCGGGTCTCTGCCTCTGTCGCTAGGTGGGCTCAAGGGGCTGCTTAAGATGGACTTCAGCAACAACCGCCTCGACAAGCGCATCCTGCCGGAGCTCGCCCGCCCGGAGAGCCTCACACTGCTCGACCTCCGGAACAACAACCTCATCGGCAGGCTGCCGGAGTTCGTGCTGGGCATGGCGGCCCTACAGGACTTGCTGCTCTCGAGCAACCCGCTGCTAGGAGGAACCTTGATGCAGCACGGTTGGGAGAAGATGGCGAGCCTGGCCACGTTGGACCTGTTCAACGTCGGCCTCGCGGGCACCATCCCGGAGTCCATGGCGGCGACGCCCAGGCTGCGGTTCCTCGCGCTAGACCACAACCGCCTCTCCGGCACCGTGCCGGCCAAGCTCGCCGCGCTGCAGGCTCCATGAGGTGTCCTGTGGGTTAATTCCGGTAAACAACAAGGGGCTAAATGCGAAAAATGCGGCACTGACCGACTCAGCCCGGCTGGCTCCACATGGTTGTTGCTGATTGGCCCAGGACCAAATGTGCACATCTGAGACAAGTTTCTGGGCGAAATAATTCACTTTTGCAAGTTTTAGGACCAAATCATCACATGCTAGACAAGTTCCAGGACCTGCGGTGCTATTACCTCTTTTTTTATTTTTATTTTTTGGAAAAAACTTGCCATCTACTCCCTCTGTACCACAATATTTACTCCCTTTGTACCATGATAAGTATTATGGTACAGATGGAGTATTCATCAACTGTCAAGGTAGTACAGTGAACATCAAAAATAAAAATTACATCCAAGTCTGTAGACCACCTAGCGGCGACTACAAGCACTCAAACGAGTCGAAGGTGTGCTGCCGTCATCACCCCTCCATCACCGGATGAAAGATCGTGGATGTCGCCTAGAGGGGGGGTGAATAGGCGCTTTTAAAATAATTACGGTTAGGCTTGAGCAAATGCGGAATAAACCTAGCGGTTAATTTGTCAAGCACAAAACCGACAACAACTAGGCTCACCTATGTGCACCAACAACTTATGCTAAGCAAGATAAACAAGTAGGTGATAGCAAGATATATGACAAGAAACAATACGGCTATCACAAAGTATAGTGCATAAGTAAAGGGCTCGGGTAAGAGATAACCGAGGCACGCGGAGACGACGATGTATCCCGAAGTTCACACCCTTGCGGATGCTAATCTCCGTTTGGAGCGGTGTGGAGGCACAATGCTCCCCAAGAAGCCACTAGGGTCACCGTAATCTCCTCACGCCCTCGCACAATGCAAGATGCCGTGATTCCACTAAGGGACCCTTGAGGGCGGTCACCGAACCCGTACAAATGGCAACCCTTGGGGGCGGTCACCGAACCCGTACACTTTGGCAACCTTTGGGGGCGGTCACCGGTACCCGTCAAATTGCTCGGGGCAATCTCCACAACCTAATTAGAGACCCCGACGCTTGCCCGGAGCTTTACACCACAATGATTGAGCTCCGAACAACACCAACCGTCTAGGGCGCCAAGGCACCCAAGAGGAACATGCTCTAGGGTGCCCAAACACCCAAGAGTAATAAGCTTCTCAAACTTCACTTCCACGTATCACCGTGGAGAACTCAAACTGATGCACCAAATGCAATGGCAAGGGCACACGGAGTGCCCAAGTCCTTCTCTCTCAAATCCCACCAAAGCAACTAATGCTAGGGAGGGAAAAGAGAGGAAGAACAAGAAGGAGAACACCAAGAACTCCAAAAACTAGATCCAAAGGGTTCCCCTCACAAAGAGGAGAAAGTGATTGATGGAAGTGTGGATCTAGATCTCCTCTCTCTTTTCCCCCCAAAACTAGCAAGAATCCATGAAGGGATTGAGAGATAGTAAGCTCGAAGAAGGTCAACAATGGGGAAAGAAGACAAGCTCAAAGGATAAGGTTCATTGGGGATGAAGACCCCCTTTTATAGGTGGGAAAAAATCCAACCGTTATGCTCACAGCCCGCACAGAGCGGTACTACCGCTCCAAGGAGCGGTACTACCGCTAGGGCGGTAGTACCCCTTTGAAAAACAACAGCGAGGAGGCAAAAAGGCCAGAAGAACCAACGGAGCGGTAGTACCGCTTGACCTCACGGTACTACCGCTAGGGGTAGCGGTACTACTGCTAAGGGTAGCGGTACTACTACTTGCGAGCGGTACTAAAAAATTACATCCGGGCCTACCACCGCAGGACTTGGGATGAGTTTTTGGTCCGGAGCGGTACTACCGCTGTAGGAGCCACCATAGTACCGCTCTGGAGCGGTAGTAAAAAATTACATCCGCTCCAATTCGCGGTAGTACCGCTGCAGCCTTTTCAGAACACCAAAACTGCCACAACTTTTGCAAACGGACTCCAAATTCGATGAAACCAAGTTTGTTGGAAAGCTAGCGACAAGGGCTAACACAATCTTGAAAGAAATATCAATAAGAAGAAAATTAGAAAAGGACCATAATAAAATGGTGAGAACCCTTCCTCGGATAAGACCGGTAAAACCTCCAACACCGAAAACATCATAGAAGACGCATGTGAACTCCGTTTTCGATGAACTCAAGCTTGTCATCAAGATGACCATAAGCTCTAAGACTCACAAAGAGAACCAAACAAGAACCAAGAAACATGATGCAAGGATGCAATGGTTTGAGCTCTCTACTAACGATACGATCAAGCTACCAACTTGAGAGCCCCCCTTGATAGTACGACAAACGATCCTATAACCCGGTCTCCCAACTACCACCACGAGACCGGTAAAATAGAAAACCTATCAAGGGCAAACCTTTGCTTTGCACACAGTCCACTTGAGCTAGATGTAGATGATCTTGACTTCCTCAAGTTGGACCATCTTTCTTGATTGCATTGTCTCGATGAAGACTAGTAGATTGCTCCCCCATACTCCACTATGAGTGAGCCACTCTTCGGCATATCTTCACAAGTCCATTGTCACCACAATGGACGGCAAGCTTCAAGCACTTGCTCTCTTCGTGATGCTCCACTTGAACTTGCACACCGCAACCTAACCCCACAAAGAACTCTCACGAAGACCACGGGTTAGTACACAAAGCGTGATTGACAATGCTTACCATACCATGGGATTGCTTGATCCCTCTCGGTACATCTTCTACACTTTGTGTGTTGATCAACTTGATTCATTCTTTGACTTAGTTTTGATCAACATTGAATCTTTCCAACTCTCTTCATTTGGATGATGTCTTGAAGGTAAACATGAATGATCACAAACTCTACTTCTTCAATACATGCTTGCAATAAGCTCAACACCCACAAGACCAATCTTTGGATAATTCCTTAATAGCACCTTGGTCATCACAAACTCTCCTTGAAACCAACAAATGAACTCCAAGAAAAGCCTATGGACAAACCCTTCAAATATAACTCAAGGCAACCATTAGTCCATATAGATTGTCATCAATTACCAAAACCAAACATGGGGGCACCGCATGTTCTTTCACCGGAGCGGGCTAAGCCTTGTTGTAGTAGACAATTGGAAAGTTGTCGTGCTAAGGACCCAGAGGACCCGTGCACCAGAACAACAATCGCCACCGATGAAGAGAAGAGTAGATCAGAAGGATCCAACCTATAGACACACTAACATATACGAATGAAGAATGGATTCAAGCGGATCCATTGAAGACAAACGCCTACCGAATCCCGCGAGATCCGCCGGAGACAAACCTCCACACGTGCACCAATGACGCTAGAAGTATCACCACACGGGGGCTAGGCGGGGAGAACCTTATTCCATCTCACCTTCCTAAGCAGGACACAAACCCTACAAAAACTTCACAAATAACCTAAAAATGGAGCCATCCCATCGGCAAGGACCGGGATCCACCACGCCTCCATGGGCCTAAGAGTATCTCTAGCAGACCCCGCATAACGCCGGCGTGCAAAACGCGTTTGCAGTTTGCGGAAAAACGGCTTTGCGGGCGGGCGCAGACGGCCGCATAGGCAGACCCCGCAAAACGGACCCGTATAAAAGGATATTAGTAGAATATGCTCTTTTACGGGTCGACTTTGCGGGGTCTGGTCTGGCGCCGCTCCCGTCGACCCGCAAATCCCAAATTTGCACTTCAATTTGACACAAGATAATACATTTCTTTGCTTTTTCAACGGCATTGGAAACATAGGACACGACCAAATCTTTGCTAGAATAGCAAGATCAAAGAAAACAAGAATCACAATTATGCATTTTAGAAGATTTCCAACTTCCATAACTACTCACACTAGTTGAAGCAATATCTTCTTCATGCACTCATTGTCGATCTGCGGATTCTTGATCTTGCATTCTTCATTCTTCTTTTTAGTTCTAAAGAAGTAGACGTTGCTTCCCCTCTAGTTGCATATGCAGCCGCTTCATTACCTTTGATTGTACTAAGGAGTGCACGAACGTCTATTAAGTTTCTTTCTATCAATAAATCAATGTATTCGCCTTCCCAAAACCAAAATGGGCATCCATCTTCCTACACACATGATGATGTTCGAAATGAGCTATCGCAATTGACCCAAAGAATGCGGTGCCAAAGCCGAATGAAAAGAACACGTACCCCATCATTTTCACATTTGAAGAACACCCATCCAGGGTGCTTTGGCGTGCCCGAAGTTAGTCGCAACACTGTCCGCGTGCAGTCATCGCACTGTATGAGCGGCATTGGCGAGCGTAGAGCCGCTGCGCGAGCGCCGAGCCCGTCGGACGGCCAGCCGAATCCATGCCGGCAAACCGTCGACGGCGGCGACAGGACGAACCCATACCTGTATGCGGCGATGGGACTTTGTCGGGGCTACACGTGGTGCCCCCCGACCATTGCATCACTTGGCGCAGCAACCGGCGGCCGGAAAAGCCAAATCTGGCCGCCCGCGACGAAGGGCCGCAGATCTGCAACTTTCCAGACCGCCGATGCAGGAGGGGAGGCGGGGGCAACCTCGTGCGTGTGGCGGCCTTTCGGGGTGATCCCGCCGGCTACTTTCGCCGAAATCGTGGGCGGCGGCTGATACGTCCAAAACGTATCTATAATTTCTGCTTGCTCCATGCTTCTTTTGTGTGATATTGCTATGATATTTATGCACTTCCATACACTTTTGATCATATTTGGACTAACCTATTAACTCAGTGCACCACAGTGCCAGTTCCTGTTTTCTGCTGTTTTTCTATTTCAGGTTTCCCCCATATTAAAAGTGCTCCAAAAATTTCGGGAAAAATACAGGAAAAATCAGCGTACAGGAAGCTTCGAGAAGAACCAAAGTGGGGCCAGAGGGGAGCCAGGGGTGGCCCAGGCGGCCACCTGGCGCGGCCCCACCCCTGGCCACGCCAGGGGGGCACCTGGGGCCCCGGCTCCGCCTCTGGTGACCCCCTTCGCATATATATTCCTCGCGTCCCGAAACCCTCGAGGACGGAACCCTTTTTCGCGATCCCGCCTCTGTTCCGCCGCCGCAGCGCTTCCAAGATTGGGAGCATCAGGAGAACTCTTCCCGGCACCCTGCCGGAGGGGAGAACCACCACCGGGAGCTTCTCCACCACCATGGACGCTTCCCGGATGAGTCGTGAGTAGTCCACCTTGGACCATGGGTCCATGATCAGTAGCTATGTGATGTTCTCCTCCCCTCTTTGTTCTTCATGGTTTAGACCTCGTGAGCTGCCCTACATGATCGAGGCACATATGTAATCTTTCTGCTGTTGCTCTGTTGAGTTTGCTGGGATCTGATGGATTATGAGATTATGTTCAGATTGTGTGTGAGCAATATATTTGATTCATCTCTTTTATATTTATGTTCTTGAGTAATTCTTGCATGTTCTCTGTTGCTGTTTATTGCTTTGGCCAAGTAGTAGGTAGTAACTCCAAGAGGGAGCATTATGCTTGATTGTGGGTTCATGCCCCCTGATGACTAGCTTGAGTGACAGAAACATGAGTCTAGGGGATGTGCTGTTGCCACAAGGGGGAAAACAACGGTGCTTGTACTTGCGGGTGCAAGGATTGTTTACTTTACGCAAAGTTCTTTTAATGCAGTTGTCTGTTGCTTTGAGTTTACACTTTGGATGGGATTCGCAACTTAATACCAGCGAGATGTTCTGGATAGATATCTCAAGGTGGATGATTAGTAGTAGATGCAGATGGATTTCGGTCTACTTGCCTTGGCGTACCGCCCATGCTTTTGAGCCTCTACCTTTCTTTGCAGCATAGTTAGCATTGGTTTGCGCACATAATCCTGTCAATTGCCCAGCTGTAATTCGTTTACCTCGCTTTGCTGTTTTATCGTCTTTTGGGAGAGAGACATCACTAGTGAACATCATGGGACCCCGGTCCATATTACCACCACTGATCACACCTTCTATTTACTTCCTGTTTTTATTTCCTAGTTGCAGCATACCTATCATTATTATCTCTTGTGTTTGATCCTTTGTAAACAACAAGGCCGGAGGGATTGACAACCTCTCTGTACTCGCTGGGAGCAAAGTTATTTATATCTGTGTGCAGGTCCTGTCAACCGCTAAGTTTTTGGCGCCGTTGACACCTTCTTGTCGACCCTCGGAGTCTCACGGGATTCGATCCTTGGTATCTTTGCCAAGGGAAACTTGTCGCTACGCTACATCTCAACCTTCCACTTGGGGTAACCAACGAGGGGCGAGAAGCCATCAAGCAAAGTTTTTGGCGCCGTTGCCGGGGACTCCACTCTTCAAGATAGGGGAGTTGCACGCTATCTTTTATCTTTGCTTTTTAGTCTTGTTAGTTTACCTTTCAGTTTTTGCTTTAGTGTCCCTTACCAAAAATCACAAAAATAGTTATCTTGCTTGCTGCTGCTATGGGTTCCACCGAGAACACCAAGTTGTGTGACTTCACTAGTCATAATAACAATGACTTTATCTGCACGCCTATTGCTACACCTGCCACTTCAGCACCTTCTTATGAGATTAAACCTGCTTTACTGAACCTAGTTATGAAAGAGCAATTCTCCGGTGCTGGAGATGATGCTGCTTTGCACTTAAATAATTTTGTTGAGCTCTGTGATATGCAAAAGTACAAAGAAGTAGATGGTGATATTGTTAAGCTTAAGCTTTTTCCTTTCTCCTTGAGAGGAGGAGCTAAAATCTGGTTTCAATCCTTGCCTAGGAATAGTATAGATTCTTGGGACAAGTGCAAGGATGCCTTTATTGGGAAGTACTACCCCCCTGCTAAAATTATCCAATTAAGAAGTAACATAATGAATTATAAACAATTGGATAATGAACACGTTGTCCAAGCTTGGGAACACATGAAATCTCTTGTCAAGAACTGCCCTACTCATGGTTTGACTACTTGGATGGTTATCCAAACTTTTTATGCAGGCTTGAACTTTACCTTGCGGAACTTGTTAGATTCGGCCGCGGGAGGAACCTTTATGTCAACTACACTTGGTGCTGCCACGAAGCTTCTCGACGAGATGATGACCAATTATTCCCAATGGCACACCGAATGCGCTCCAACAGGTAGGAAGGTAAACTCTGTCGAGGAGATTTCCTCCCTAAATGAAAAAGTTGACTTGATCATGTCTCTACTTTCCAAGCAATCTTCTATTGATCCTCATGATGTTCCTCTAAATTCTTTGATTGCTCAAGATCAAGTAGATGTGAACTTTATCTCTAGAAACAACTTCAATAACAATGCTTATAGGAGTAATTTTGGTAGCAACCCTAGACCGTTCCCCTCTAATTCCTATGGGAACAACAATGCTTATCCTAGCACCAAGAACTCCACTTCTGAACTAGAGATTATGCTTAAAGACTTCATCACTACCCAAAAGGCCTTCAATAAGAGTGTAGAAGAAAAACTAGACAAACTAGATAATCTCTCTTCGAAGGTAGACAATTTAGCCCATGAGGTAGAGTTGCTTAAAATTAGAACTTCTCCTCTTGAGGAGAGGAAGACCACTCCTATGAATGCTATTCAAGTGCAAATTAATGAAAACATTAGGATGATGGCTAAACTTAAAGAGAGATGGGCTAGAGAAAAGAAGGAAGAAGATAGAATTAAGAGCCTTCCTACCCACCACACTGTTGCTACTATCCAAGTTGTTGAGGATATCCAAACTCTTAGCACCCAATGCACTCCTAGTCCCATTGGACCTATTAATGGTGATGCTATGACCTCAACCGTAGAAGATGAAACTCCTATAATCATAGAAGCTACCAAACAAGTGAGCCTAAAGGACACCACTACCACTTTACTTGATAGTAGTGACCTTCATTTTGATAATTGCACCCTTTCTGAAGTTATTGGTTTTCTTCACAAGATGTCTAGAGATCCCCACACTAGCACACTTAATCTTGCCTTCACGGAGCATATCACTAATGCTCTTATCAAAGCTAGGGAGGAGAAGCTTAGGGTAGAAGCCTCCATACCTAGAAAGCTAGAAGATAGTTGGGATCCTATGATTAAAATTAAGTTGAATAACTTCTCTTGATATGCTTTATGTGATGTTGGAGCTAGTACCTCCATTATGCCCAAAAGAATGTATGATATGTTTAAATTGAAACCTTTTGATCCTTGTTCTTTTGGTGTTCGTCTCGTTGATTCTTCCATAAAGAAACCTTTGGGGAAGATCGACGATGTTCTTATCATTGTCAATGACAATTATGTTCCCGTTGATTTTACTATTATGGATATTGAATGTGAACCTTCATGTCCAATTATTTTGGGACGTCCTTTTCTTCGCACCGTTGGTGCTATCATTGACATGAAAGAGGGGAATATAAAATTCCAATTCCCTCTCAAGAAAGGGATGGAACACTTCCCTAGAAAGAAGATTAAGTTGCCTTTTGAGTCCGTTATACGGGCTAGCTATTCTCTTACTCTTGATAAAACTTGATCTTCTCTTTTTGCATCATGCCTAGCTTAAAGGCATAAAAGAAAGCGCTTTTGGGAGGCAGCCCACAACGAATTAGGTTTTATTTTGCTTTTGTTGTGTCTTGATGTTTGTTACTATAGTAGCATCATCATTGTATCTTTTCTTTTCAGCTTTGTGCCAAGTTTAGCCTCCGATTGCAAGAAAGTTCAAAAGTTGTGACATGATGTCCAGAAAACAGATTCTGTCCTTGGACAGAAAAATTCGAATAAAATCACCAGATCATCTTTTTGATCTGAATTGTTTTGACAGCGTGCTCTATACAATTGGCTTTCGGGCATCTGTTCTGAGTTTTTTGATTTGAGTTGCAGAAGTGCCCCGAAAAAATTATTTACTACCTGCTGGTCTGTTTTTCACAGATTCTGTCATGTTTTGTCTTTTCTTTGTTTTGCAAACCTTGAGCTTGCTTTCTCTTTGCAAAAACCTTTTGGCAATCTTGAGAAACATTAGCTCTTCAATATTATCTTTATTTCCAGTAGGGAAAAATTATTTTATTGTGGGTACTAACCTCGCTAATCAGATTATGATGAGTTATGTATGAAGGGATTTTTCAAGTGTGCGAGGGAAGATGATAAAAGAAGATTCAGGAGGGTCAAACGCTCAAGCTTGGGGATGCCCCCATGCACCCCAAGAAATATTCAAGAAGACTCAAGCGTCCAAGCTTGGGGATGCCCCCATGCATCCCCTTCTTCATCAACAATTATCAGTTCGTCTTTCGTTCCACTATAATTATCACTTCATGTGTTATGTGCTATGCTTGGAGCGCTTTTCTCTTAGTTTCCTTTTTAGTTTTCTTTAGCTTTGCTTGCTGTTCATAACAAGTTAGAACCCAGCTTTTTTTGCGTGGGAGAGAAACACGCTCCACTTCAACCTAGAACACAACATACGATTTTCATGCTTATCTTTGCTGTGTGTGTTCTTTGTCTTTCCATAGCTGCTGTCATGTTTAGCTCTTAGTTTTCATGCTTTTCTTTTTAAAGAGCTTTTGTTTAGTTGGTTGCTGAACTCTCTTGAGTTTTCATGTTTATCTTGTTAAGAGAGTTTGCTTGTTGCACTGAGTTGTGTGTCTTAACTTAAAGTAGGTAATTGAGGTTGCTATTTAATTTTAGTAGTAACTTGCAATAGTTTTGAGGTATTGCCATGAGTAATGTCTGAACTTTTGGTGTCAAGAGCTTTAGCCTATTAGTGATAGATGTCGTATTTTGGGCAATCCATGTTTATTTTCGAAAACCTACAAAATAGTTGAGAACTTTAGCTACTAGATGGATCACTAATCTTTGGAGGGATCGAATATTAGAGTACACTCACGTACCATGAGTCGAGGATGCGCAAGGATAACCAAACCCCCATACACTCCTCCTCGGGGTACTTGTCTCTTTGTGAACCTCCTAATTAGATTGAGAGTTACCGATAATAAGTGCATGAGTTCTTCGGACTAATGTGAGTATTCGAAAGTTGACACTTCCACCTAGCCATATTTTTCTAGCCTCTTCGGTACCGTGCATTGCCCTTTCTCACCTCGAGAGTTGGCGCATACTTCGCCAGTGCATCCAAATCCTTGGCACGATACGCTCTGTCATCATAAGCCTCATTATATCCTTCCTCAAAACAGCCGCCATACCTACCTATCAAGGCATTTCCATAGCCTTTCCGAGATACATTGCCATGCAACATCCATCTTCTCATGACTTGATCTTCATGTCATACATGCTTTTTGCTTGATCGATGAGCCGCATGCTAGTTGGGCCTTGCCCTAATCATTGCTACATGACGTGCCAGTATCATTGCATATCCTGCTACACTGGCAGAGGCATACATTTGCATACATCATGATAGTTTCATTTTCTTTATGTTGAGTACTTTTGTAAAGTGTGAAAGATCTTCTATACTTCTTGTAATATATAGAGTGTTGCCCCTAAAGTGAGGAAAAGATCCCAAAGAGGACAAAATCAAAAGATCCCAAAGAGGACAAAAATCAAAAGATCCCAAAGAGGACAAATGAGATTTAAAAAGAAAGAGCCATTGAGGCCACAAAAAAATAAAAAAAAGAGAAAAAAGAGAAAAAGAAATAAAAAGAGAGAAGGGGGCACACTACTATTCCTTTTGAGAGATCCACACTCGTACTCCATCTTATACCTTGTACTCCATAGAGATTATCATTCATGCATATAGCTATGTGGGGACCTTCACACTATAGAACTTGGCTTGTATATTCCAATGATGAGCCTCCTCAAAAGAGCTCTAGGTCTTCTTGAGCAAGCAAGTTGGATGCACCCCCACTAGTTCCATTGGAGAGCTTACCTTAGCTCATATGTGCATCCGTTGCATGGCAATCCCTACTCCTCACATCATATCTATCATTTGGCTTTCTCTCGCCTATGATTGTCCTCATTGATGTGAGCCTTTCACACCTTTTTTGTCTTCCCCCTTCATCATTTTTCTCTCTTTGCCATCCTAAGTGTCAACTTTCTTGCTTACGCTCATCCATTGCATGAGTGCTCAAAATATCGAAAGGGAGTGGATCATTTTGACTTGTACCTTGCCGGTGGTCTGGGGATGAGTCAGGATAAGATTCCAAAGAATACCAAATGTGAAACTTTAGTAGATTAAGTTCTCAACAATACAAAAACTATGTTTTACTCTCTCGTATATCCATATCCCCTTTCTTGCACGCAAACACCATTTGGAGACATTCGAGTCACGGACAGCGAGAGCTCTTGCACCTTTATGTTCTTATGTTGATTGTTACAATGCTAATATAGACTCTTGCTTGTTATGACTTGAATTGAATTACATGCCTTGATAGCTTTACTTAAAAAGTTCTTATATGGGTGATAGCTTGTCACCACAGAAATTATGCTTGTTATCATTTACCTACTCGAGGACGAGCAGGAATTAAGCTTGGGGATGTTGATACGTCCAAAACGTATCTATAATTTCTGTTTGCTCCATGCTTCTTTTGTGTGATATTGCTATGATATTTATGCACTTCCATACACTTTTGATCATATTTGGACTAACCTATTAACTCAGTGCACCACAGTGCCAGTTCCTGTTTTCTGCTGTTTTTCTATTTCAGGTTTCCCCCATATTAAAAGTGCTCCAAAAATTCCGGGAAAAATACAGGAAAAATCAGCGTACAGGAAGCTTCGAGAAGAACCAAAGCGGGGCCAGAGGGGAGCCAGGGGTGGCCCAGGCGGCCACCTGGCGCGGCCCCACCCCTGGCCGCGCCAGGGGGGCGCCTGGGGCCCCGGCTCCGCCTCTGGTGACCCCCCTTCGCATATATATTCCTCGCGTCCCGAAACCCTCGAGGACAGAACCCTTTTTCGCGATCTCGCCTCTGTTCTGCCGCCGCAGCGCTTCCAAGATCGGGAGCATCAGGAGAACTCTTCCCGGCACCCTGCCGGAGGGGAGAACCACCACCGGGAGCTTCTCCACCACCATGGACGCTTCCTGGATGAGTCGTGAGTAGTCCACCTTGGACCATGGGTCCATGATCAGTAGCTATGTGATGTTCTCCTCCCCTCTTTGTTCTTCATGGTTTAGACCTCGTGAGCTGCCCTACATGATCGAGGCACATATGTAATCTTTCTGCTGTTGCTCTGCTGAGTTTGCTGGGATCTGATGGATTATGAGATTATGTTCAGATTGTGTGTGAGTAATATATTTGATTCACCTCTTTTATATTTATGTTCTTGAGTAATTCTTGCATGTTCTCCGTTGTTGTTTATTGCTTTGGCCAAGTAGTAGGTAGTAACTCCAAGAGGGAGCGTTATGCTTGATTGTGGGTTCATGCCCCCTGATGACTAGCTTGAGTGACAGAAACATGAGTCTAGGGGATGTGCTATTGCCACAAGGGGGAAAACAACGGTGCTTGTACTTGCGGGTGCAAGGATTGTTTACTTTACGCAAAGTTCTTTTAATGCAGTTGTCTGTTGCTTTGAGTTTACACTTTGGGTGGGATTCGCAACTTAATACCAGCGAGATGTTCTGGATAGATATCTCAAGGTGGATGATTAGTAGTAGATGCAGATGGATTTCGGTCTACTTGCCTTGGTGTACCGCCCATGCTTTTGAGCCTCTACCTTTCTTTGCAGCATAGTTAGCATTGGTTTGCGCACATAATCCTGTCAATTGCCCAGTTGTATTTCGTTTACCTCGCTTTGTTGTTTTATCGTCTTTTGGGAGAGAGACATCACTAGTGAACATCATGGGACCCCGGTCCATATTACCATCACTGATCACACCTTCTATTTACTTCCTGTTTTTATTTCCTATTTGCAGTCATACCTATCATTATTATCTCTTGTGTTTGATCCTTTGTAAACAACAAGGCCGGAGGGATTGACAACCTCTCTGTACTCGTTGGGAGCAAAGTTATTTATATCTGTGTGCAGGTCCTGTCAACCGCTAAGTTTCTGGCGCCGTTGACACCTTCTTGTCGACCCTCGGAGTCTCACGGGATTCGATCCTTGGTATCTTTGCCAAGGGAAACTTGTAGCTACGCTACATCTCAACCTTCCACTTGGGGTAACCAACGAGGGGCGAGAAGCCATCAGCGGCCCGGCTGCGGGGCGAGGGGGAGAGAGGAGGTGGTAGGTGGGGAAAAGCGTGGGCTGAAATGTCCTCCCCACCAACCGCTCCCGCTATATGCACGACAACGACGGGCCGGGAGGGGGGATCCGCGTATTCGCGGGTTGCGGTCAAGATTTTGCTGCGCCCGTCAATTTTTTTACGGGCCGGCCACGTTTGCGTGGTCTGTTCGGGCAGGATTTTCCGCGCGACGCGCATTTTGGCGGTTATCTTGCGGGTCAGGGCTTTTTATGGGGTCTGCTAGAGATGCTCTAAGGCCACATAAGACGAGGTAGGCGGGAGGCAACGGAAACCCTGGCCAAATACTACATTCGTACCAAAATATTTAGTCTAGCAAAATGTCCTATAGGTCGATACGAAGGGTTGATGACCCACGAGTGTAGGGGATCTATTGTAGTCCTTTCAATAAGTAACAATGTCGAACCCAACGAGGAGCAGAAGGAAATGACAAGCGGTTTTCAGCAAGGTTTTCTCTGCAAGCACTGAAATTATCGGTAACAGATAGTTGTGTGATAGTATAATTCGTAAGGGGCAACAAGTAACAAAAGTAAACAAGGTGCAACAAGATGGCCCAATCCTTTTTGTAGCAAAGGACAAGCCTGGACACAGTGGCGGAGCTAGCGAATTTCCAAAGCCTGGGCACGTCATAAGCTAAAGTTTCCTTTGGTCTAATAAACACCACAAGTATCTAATTCAAAAAACACCACAAGTATCATATTTGGATAAACCTCATGTGTAATATATATCATAGAAGTAAATAAAAACATCAGATACAATACCAAATAATTCCCTAATACCTTTCGACGTTTATACGAGAAAAGTCCAATCTCCGATGCTTATGTTCATTTTCATTATGCTGGTGTAGGCTTTGCCGTGGTCCACTTGAGAATTCTTCTAATTAGACAAAAAATCTGCTCAATTCTATAGAATTTCAAAAAGTATAATTTTGAATCTGACATAATCTATGTTGAACTGCACATTTGTCATAAATTATACTCCCTCCGTCCCAAAATTCTTGTCTTAGATTCATCTAGATAGGGAAGTATCTTACACTAAGACGTGACTAGATACATTCGTATTTAGACAAACTGAAGACAAGAATTTTGGGACGGAGGGAGTATAAAACAACTCACCTAGTTGTCGCGTGCTCGTCGGAGCAGGAGTATAATTCGATCACGACTGTCACCGGCCGAAGTCGAGCCCAGCCGCTCACCATATATCTTGCCGGCCTATCGCCTGCTCGCTCTCCGCACTCTGCGGCGACTAGTACTCCTCCGAGATCGAGGGGTAGCTAGGGCAGCGTGCGTGAGCGTCAGTTCCATAACATCCGGCGAATCACAAGTCCCTCGTTTTTCGTTTAACAAGATTGCTTCCTTAATCGATCGATCTGAATCGTGTTTCACGAGCTGGCTTCTCTTAGGGCTGCTGTGAGGACAACCCATGTTACGAAACATGTGAATGGGCCTATGGCTCTTGGTTGAAGCGAGAAAGGCCAGTGGGCAAGGAAATGCTCAAAGTGGCCCAGATAGTGCAGTTCATTTGTTCCCAACGTTATTTCACGACTTTCCAGCGTGTTTCAACATGTTTAACAATTCCGGCGGCTTGGATAGCTCACTTGAGATCAACTAAACGGCCCCGTCGAGCCCGGGATATTTGATGTATTCTCGCTATTCTTTTTTTTTATATGTATTCTAAGGTTAGGACAAAATGTTTGATGCATTGGAGACATCGAAAGATATTCTTGAGTCACAACCAATTGTGTTTGGTGGATCCAATGCATGCACTGTGATATGGAACCTTGGGCCCCAACATTTTATTTCCATCTCATGGTCTAGACGAATCTTTCTCTACGTTTAGAGGACGAATAACCATGGAAATTATGGATGGATAAGACTTGTCCACAACTAATTTCTCCAATATAGTCTGGATATAGACAACATAGTGTAACATAATGTATGAGTGAAGGTTCTAGAGGTTTAACTCAAATCATGCATCTCAAATTCCTCCATTTAGATGATCACATGCTTAACATATGTCGGTTGTACCAAAATGTACCGACATCAATAAGCTGAATAATGATTTATTGATTTTACACAATGTATGTTGCGATTTGCATTTCGATTCAGAAGTGAGATTCCATTAGGAAACATCTATGTCTGAATCTAGTGATCCACATGGATATGTAATCACTACATCTATCAACTGCATAGATAAATGATTTTGTACTGCCAATGATATAAGTTATCAGAAAGAGATTCCACCTCGAGAGAATAGTTAGGTATCTGCTTGAATCCTTGTGGTACAATACTCCCTCTTTGTTTCACCACCTCATTGTTCTCAATTATGTTTCGAGAAAAAAACGGGTGTAGGTATTGCTTATGAATACCTTCCCTTTGTTGAGCAAGATTATTTCTACCTAGATTTTGCTTTAGTTCAGTCCGAGTGTTGTTCACACTTCGCCATGGATTTGCACCGCACTCCGAAGGGTGTGGCCGGCCGCCGGTGGCTCCGCTTTGGGAGCCATTCCGCCTTGGGCGGATGCGACACCAGGTCGCTCTGGTTTGGATCGAATGTCTTCAATTCCTTTTTTTCTAATTGCTAAGACCTTAGGGAAGAGCGTGCTAATAATGTGTTGTAAGTAATCGAGAGGGGACGCGTCACGGCCCGGCTGATTGCCGCGCAGGTAGTAGTTGTGGGTGGTAGGAGGACGAGGGCGAGGCCCTCGCCGACCTATGGTTGGAGAAGGGGGTGAGAAGGGGCGCTGTGGCACAGGAGCAAGGGAGGTGAGGTTGTAGGATATTTTCTGCTTGCGTTTATTGATCCAAGGGCTGGCTATATAGAGCCTAATTACAAGACCAGGTTACAGACTCCTATTACAATTGGGTGTTGGCAGGGTAACCTTCTTCGGGACTAAACCTTTCCAACTAATACCTAGACTCCTAATCTAAAAAGACTATAATTAAACTATGACATATTTTTAGGCAGGTGTAGGGCCGGCCCACGCAGGTCTCTTGCGCCTATAGGGCTGGCCCCACATGACATCTCCCCCTCCATTCTGAAACATCTTGTCCTCGAGCTGGAAGCTTGGATAAATTTCGCGGAAGGTTGTAACATCCTCCCATGAAGCAGCAGATGTCGGCTGGCCCTCCCAGTGAATGAGCACCCGCTGGACACCTCGAGCAATACGAGCACGCAATGCTTGGATAGGGGTTGGATGTACTCGACCCTGAAACAGAGGTGGAAGCATTGGCGGAACTTCCGGCGGTGGACCATGGTACTTCTTCGGGACCCCGACATGGAAGACACTGTGAATGCGGGCGCGTGGGGGCAGCTCCAAACGGTAAGCAACCGTATCGATTTTAGCGAGGACTTTGAAGGGTCCATAATATTTGGGAGCCAATTTCCCTTTGGTGCCTACTCCAAGGAATGCCGCCTGCCGGTGCTGAAGATGGAGCCAAACCCACTCTCCGATATCAAAAGAAAGGGACCGATGTTTATCATCATAGTAATGCTTGCACTATTGTGTTGCTTGAAGGAGACGCTCACAGATGTCGAGTAAGAACTGACCGCGGTCGATGATCTACCGTTCCACCGCCTGATTGCGAACCTCGCCTGGCGTATAGTCCCGGAAGGAGGGGGATCCGGTCCATAAACCACCCTGAAAGGAGTGTCCTTCAACGCTGAGTGGTATGACGTGTTGTAGTAGTACTCCGCCCAAGGCAACCATTGGAGCCACTATCGGGGCCGATCCCTGGTTATGCAACGAAGGTACATGGTGATGACGCGATTGATGGCCTCAGATTGGCCATCAGACTATGGATGGAAGGCCGAACTCATGTGCAAGTGCATCCCCGCGGCGGCAAACAAAGCCTTCCAAAAGCCCGAAGTGAAAACCACATCCCTGTCTAAAACGATGGATGTGGGAAACCCATGAAGTCGGACAATGTTGGAAAAGAAGGCCTTAGCAACAGACTCCGTAGTGTACGGATGCGCCAAGGGGATGAAATGCGCATACTTGGAGAAACGGTCCACGACGGTCAATATCACACTTTTGTCGCCAACCTTCGGAAGTGCCTCAATGAAATCCAAGGAGATGTCTTCCCAGACACGAGATGGCACTGTCAAGGGCTGCAATAAGCCGGCTGGATGAAGCTGCTCCGTCTTGTTGCGTTGACAAACCTGACAAGCACGAATATACTGCTGAAGTGCTGCCCTTGCTTGCGGCAGATGGAAATCATGGCGAAGACGATGAAGTGACTTCTGGATACCTTCATGGCCCGCATCATGGGCTGCAGCCAGGATCTCCCCGAGCAGCGGTGATGCGGGAGGCACATAAGCCCGTTGCTGGAAGGTAACAACACCATCAACGAGAGCCCAAGGCTGTCCTAACTCACCAGATTCTAGTTGTTCCCGGAAAGTGACGAGCGCCGGGTCCGTGTGTGCAGCCTGACGAAGTGCTTCAAACAGATCAAAAGAAGGCCCGGATATGGCGAGTGCCTGGCCGGCAGGAGCATCACGACGAGAAAGATCATCAGCGATGATGTTTTGGCGACCCGGTTTATATTCCACCATGAAGTCCAACCCCAACAGCTTGCCCACCCAATGATGCTGTGGAATGGTAGCGAGGCGTTGGTCCAGCAAAAACTTTAGGCTGTAGTGGCCAGTTTTGACGACGAACACACGTCCCCAAAGATAGGGCCACCAGTGGCGCACATCGTGCACCAGACCAATGAGCTCCCGCTCATAAGCGGAGAGAGAAGCATGACGCGGAGCGATGGTTTTGCTGAAATAGGCAATGGGGCCACCAACTTGATGCAAGACTGCCCCGAAACCAGATCCAGATGCATCACACTTCAAAATGAATGAAACTGCAAAATCCGGCAGCTGAAGCACAAGGGCGGTGGTAAGAGCTTTCTTGAGGGCTTCAAAGGCGATAGTCGCTGCAGGCGTCCAAAGAAATCTGTCATTCTTGAGGAGCGCTGTGAGCGGAGCTGCAATGGTGCCAAAATCCCGGATGAACTTGCGGTAGTATCCTGCCAGTCCTAAGAAACCACGCACAGCGCGGACGGTGCGCGGAACCGGCCAGTCTACCACGGCTAGAACCTTGTCGCTGTCCATGGCAACTCCTAGAGTGGAGATGACGTGTCCCGGATAAGCCGTGGTTTCCTCCCCAAATGAACACTTGGAGCACTTGAGAAACAGTTGATGTGTGCGCATAGCCTCCAAAACGAGCTTGACATGACGTAGGTGATACGACCAGGATGAGCTGTAGATCAAGATATCATCAAAGAACACAAGCACAAACCAACGAAGGTAGGGACGGAGGACGTCGTTCATGAGTGCTTGGAACGTCGCTGGGGCATTTGTCAAACCAAAGGCCATCACCACAAACTCAAAGAGGCCCTCATGTGTGTGTAATGTCATCTTGTGGATATCCTCAGGGGCCATCTGCCCCTGGTGGTAACCCTACCGGAGATCTAGTTTGGTGAAAAAGTGGGCGCCCTTGAGTTCATCCAGAAGTTCATTGACAACGGGAATTGGAAACTTGTCCTTGATGGTGACAAGGTTGAGACCACGGTAGTCGATACAGAAACGCCAAGTCCCGTCGGCCTTTCTGACGAGTAGAACGGGGGATGAAAATGCAGAAGAACTAGGACGGATCAGACCGCGATCCAGCATCTCTGAACATTGGCACTCCAGTTCATCTTTTTGAATCGTTGGGTAGCGGTAGGGACGGACAACAACCGACGGTGTCCTGGGAATAAGATGAATATGATGGTCATGTGCGCGCTGCGGCGGCATGCCCTGTGGTTCAGCGAAAACATCGGTGAAAGTGGCCAACAAGCTGTCCAGAAGGTCCTTGCCTTCGCACGCATGTAGGTGGGCAGGCCGTCCGAGGGAGCCGAGGCCGGACCACTCCACACAGTGAACCGAGTGCCAAAACAACATCCACTGTGTAGTGAAATCCCAGAGAATTGGCCCAAGAGTTTTGAGGAATCGTGTACCCAGGACGATGTCGAACCCGCCCATTGGAATGGCATGCAGATCACCAACGAAACGCTCCTTGTCAATGGTGATCGTAGCCTGCTGAAAGAGTCCCCGACAGGTCACCTTATCGCCATTAGCGACCGTGACTCCCAAGCGGCGGTTAGAGGAGATAGGCAGCCTGACGATGGTGGCCAGCTCTTCGTGGATGAAGTTATGAGTGTTGCCTGAATCAAGCAAGGCAACCAAGTCATGGTCCCCGATGCGAAGAGTGACCTGCATTGTGTCGCTGGTGGGAATTCCGGTGACAGCCAAGAGTGAGATTTGTGCCTCCTGGAAATCCTCAAACTGCTCCTCGTCGGCGTCGGCGGACTGAATGTAGAATAGTCGTTTGCAGCGATGGCCCCGTGCGAACTTCTCACCACAATTGAAGCAGAGACCCTTAGCGCGTCGTTCATCCATCTCGGCGGGCGTGAGTCTTTTAAAAACGAGCATGGGCTTGGGGCTGGAGGAGTCCGGTAAGGCTGGAGTAGGTGCGGCCATGGGGCGGAGTAGGCAGATGGGTCGGACCGGAGTGGCCGCGGTGTTGGTGACAATATTGAGGTGCTCAAAGGAGATTGCTAAGTCCATAGCCGCGTCCAAAGTCGCCGGTTTCAGCATCTCGACCTGAGTTTTCATAGGCTCACCCAAGTTGTTGGTGAAGATATCCCACTCATCGTCGTCTGCAATGGGGCGCACCCGAGCGAGATTCTCTAGAAAGCGCTTGGAGTATTCCGCCACAGTGCCCGAGCGGCGGGTGGAGATCAGCTTACCAAAGGGGTTGGCGCGGGTCGGCGGTCCGAAGTGGTTGGCGATCAGTTTTTGAAACTCGGTCCAGGACGGCCGCTGGCCCAGCTTAGTCTGGAGGTGGCCATACCATAATGCGGTGACATTGGTGAGGTGGTATGAGCCGAGCCACGTCTTATCCGACTCCGGCGTTCGCTGCCCAAGGAAGAAGAGATTGCAGCGTGTCAGCCACGGCCGCGGACCGCTGGCCCCGTCAAAGAGGGGAAAATCAATCTTGTAGAGGCGCGGAGCCTGATCCACCGGATCGGCCGAGGCCCCGGTGTGTGCCGGCGTATCTGGGGCCGCAAGAGCCTAGGACCACCCAATTGAGGTGTGCCCTTGCCTTCCAGCCGAAGGAAGGTTAGGTTCTGCGCATGTTGCTGCTGCGACGTGTCCGCCAGCTGGCCCTGGAGGGTTTTGAGCGTCTCAGCGATGGACTGGAGGGTGGCGTGGTCCTCGGCGCGCTCTGTCCGAGCGGTGTGGTTCTCCTCAGAGAGGCTGTTCAAAGTGGCGACCACGGCCTCATGATCCTTGTGATGTTTGGTCGCGAGGTCTGCTAGGTTTTGCGGTAGGGGCGCCGGCGGCGGTGGCGCAGACATGGCCGCTGGGATCGACGAGGAAGCTGATACCAAGTTGTCACGGCCCGGCTGATAGTCGCGCAGGTAGTAGTCGTGGGTGGTAGGAGGACGAGGGCGAGGCCCTCGCCGGCCTATGGTTGGAGAAGGGGGTGAGGAGGGGTGCCGTGGCGCAGGAGCAAGGGAGGTGAGGTTGTAAGATATTTTCTGCTTGCGTTTATTGATCCAAGGGCTGGCTATATATAGCCTAATTACAAGACCAGGTTACAGACTCCTATTACAATTGGGTGTTGGCAGGCTAACCTTCTTCGGGACTAAACCTTTCCAACTAATACCCAGACTCGTAATCTAAAAAGACTATAATTAAACTAGACATATTTTAGGCAGGTGCAGGGCCGGCCCGCGCAGGTCTCTTGCGCCTATAGGGCTAGCCCCACATGACAGAACGAGAGACAAAACAAATAGAATGAACTTGTTTAATCTTTATTGATCATCTTTCATAGATTCTATACAAGGTTGAAGAGGCGCCTCCTAGGATGCGCTGGTTGGCAAGGGGTGGAATAGGGAAGGAACTGATGCGACGTTTGGTAGAGTTGCAACCGCACATGAGGGATTTGGAATAGGGAAGGAACTGACGCGATGTTTGCTAGAGTTGCAACCGCGCATGAGGGAAATCAGTGATTTCCTGATTAACCGCAGGGTTTATTTATCCTTAAAAATCTTGAACCCCTCTCTTTTGGATACTTTGATGACTTGTCGTCTTCTTCGTTGATCGATTATATGCATGGGCAAATACTAACTATTTTGGACACTTATTTTGGATCGGAGGAAATAATAACTATCTGAACAATTTGCTACTCATCGAATGCTTGAGTGACTGTTAATACCAGCAGTTTTGAAACATTTTTTGTTCAACAAAGGGCGCACAAAGAAAAAGAATCCTCCTACACTGGGTTATTCGAATATTGCCTGATCCCAGGAGCCGTAAAAATAACTCTTGCTTTGCGAATACTAGGATAAGCAAATGTACTAATCCCTCCGTCCCAGAATAAGTGACTCAGCTTTGTAAAGTTAGTACAAAGTTGAGTCACTTATTTAAGAAGGGTGCACGTTGAACATATATGCGTCTTAAACATAAATATGGCAGAAGCGTGCAACGTGTAAGCTCCATCGAGGCATGCAATCGCTGGCACTAGATCATGCTATGCTGGAGAAAACAAGAAGCACAAACATGATTAGGTCCATCTTAATTTTGACCACCAAGAGAAGCCATGTGCCACTGCTCTTCAATGTAAGCCATTGTCGTAAGTACTTAACAGCACACTTGGACAACTTAACAGACATCACTTGGACAACATAGGTTGAGACGTTGAGTACTTAAAACTCTAATATTCAGGCCAGCCAACCAAAAGGAGTCAGTACCACATTTGTAGGCCATAGAAACCATGCTAGGAATTACATCAGAGACTGCATCACTTCGAGTCTGTAGCTCCACTACAATGGCAAAACAACAGGAGGTGGCATAGAGTGAATCCATTAAGCAAGATCCTGAAAGCAGATAGGAGTTGGTCGGTGTGCGCGAGGACGATCTTGTTAATAAGCACCTTGGCCTGAATCCGCAGACAATCATGTCAACACACAGCTTTGGACCTGCAGGCAGAGGAGGTAAAACAAACAAGACCAGTTTCAGTCACATACACATATGAAGTCTGTCCTTGAAAATACAGAGAAAAATGCACAAAACAACAGGGTGACAAAGTTAAGGAAGATGGCATAGACTAAAAGGTTCACAAGGAAAATCTGAGCATATCTAGCCAACTATTGGAGTGCAGGCACAACCAGACTTCAGTGGACTAGAAAAACAGTATGGCATAGCATCTGATAAGGAAAACAGTATAGCATCTGACATGTATATCGTGTGGACCGAAGTTGATGGTATGGACGACTTGTATATAAGATAAAGGGGTTTTAGTGCCCTTGGCCTGTGTTAAAGGGAAACTGAACCTAAGACAAAGACTAGCATAAAAAACGAAGAACATTGCTGAAGCATGCGGACCATCACAGTGCCGGTTTTTCAGACCAAGCTAAAACTAAGTCAGACTTGAACAGATATTACCATGTCATTGATACATTTCAACCATTACTGCTTTACTTTAAGATCAAAATAAAGGTACATGGCTAACCATAAAACAACTTTTTGCAACTACTGAGTATGCTAACCATGCGTCATACCTGCTTACAGATCAGCATTGCATTCGACGGAAGGATATGCCATGAAGATGTTGTTCACTTTCGTGCACCAGTCGACACTTGGAGTGACACCATCTGACAGCCTCACAGTGACTGTTTTAAGCATTGGAGCACATCTAAATACCACTTTCAAGAAATCAAACTCGTGATCTTCCCCGCCGACGCCTTCAATTTCCATGTTTTCAAGATCAGACAAGGTGATAGTTTCTGCTCTCCAGTCTTCAGGCTCATCACAGAGACAATTTACTGGGCATGCATCTTTCACCTAAACGAATGTGAATCACAGAAAGAAATTATGGATGTTCCACTGTTAAAACATTAGTTCAAGAATGTACCTCGAACTTATTAGCTGAACATGTACTACATATATATATATTCCAAATGCATAAGCACAATGTACGATAAATTACTAAATTACCTCTGATCTTAGCAGGACAATCTTAAGGTTCTGTAAGGCTGTACGAATCCGATGCATCCCCAGGAGATGCAGCACAAAAGCTCCAAACACATGGCCCTTGGTGCTGAGATGTAGGTCCAGACCAGAGAAGTTAGTAACCATATGTTTTTCGATCTCTGCGCCGAAGCTGAGCTCTGCATCTGGAAAGCTAACTGAATCCTGCAACAACAAACAGTCGACAAGACATCCTGGATAAGTTCAGTCTCGCCCACAGGCCACAATTGCGGTAAATTGAACAAGCAAGACAGGAGACATATATACTTGGACGGGAGACATGTGTAGGGACAGGACATGGACGGTAGGGAGGTACACACAGGCGTCTCTCCCGGAGTCGGTCTCTCCATGTGTCTCTTGGGCGTTCAAGCCCACCTCTGAGAGGCCCCAAAGACCAAGCCCGTAGATCGGCTTGGCATACGAGCACCGCCACCAGACCTTCTCCACCATTGGTGCCAAGATGGACACCCCGAGGTTGCCGCAGGCATGGAAGGACGCTGTCAATTGCTTAAGCACAGGGGAGTCGACGCTGATATGGGTACGGCCGGTCCATCTGTTGCCGTGCTCCACGACGAGCACCTCCAGCGACGCGGAGTGGACCGCAATGTTGCCCATGTCTATCACCCCGGTAGTGTTCAGCCGGAGCACGCGCAGGCGCGGGCAGAACGGGATGAAGGTGGCCAGATCGATGTGGCATCCGGAGAGGGAGAGTCTCTCCAGCGAGCGGAAGGGGACATAGGAGCCATTGGAAACCGCATATGGCTTTGCGAATACGATCAAGTGGAGGGCCCGCGCGCGCAGATCTATGGAGGTGGCGCGGCGGAATGTGGGCAGTGTCACATCCATGCAGGAGACTTGCTGGTTCCGCGGGAGAGTGAGGCGCAGCTCCACCGGCGAGAGACTTGCGGCGAGCCAGAGCAGCGAGGAGAACATCTCGGCGCCGATCGTGCTGGCCTCGCCGGCGAAGCGGATATTCAGGTGGTAGATGTACGCACCGGAACGTCGACGAGCGGCGGCGCGGCGGAGCTCGGCCTGAATCGAGCGGAACGTGGCGTCGTGGATGTTGAGCGTGAGGCTGGGGAGCTGGGTCCAGAGGCCGCGCCACCGGCGGGAGAGGAGGCTGGTGCCCGCGGCGGCGCGGGCGGAGCCAAGACGCTCGAGGATCTCGAGAAGCAGATCCTCAGGGAGCACGCTGGTGAGGTCGGCTGGACGTTCGGATCCTTTACTCGACCTCCCCATGGAAAAACCCCGATGCAACTCAAACGGCGGGGAGCAAATAGCAAAGCCAAATGCAAATGCAAGGGAGGGGGACGAGCGGGCGAAGGGGAAGCGGAGGAAGCGCACGCGACTGGGCCGACGCGCAGTGGAGAAATAATAAAGAAAAATGTTTTTTTTTTAAAAGTTAAGAAATTAAGAAATGAGGAAAAAGTCTCTTAGGCAGAGAATGAGCTGCTCGCGTGCTCCTGGCCAAGATTTTGGATTTCGTTTTCTGTTTTTTTACCAGATCTTAGTAAAATGGGCGAAATTCGTCATTTCGGAATTTTTAGGAGGATTCCGGAGGAAAAGGGTAAACCAAAATTCGAAATTTTTGCAAACGAAAAATGGCCGAAATTTGAACGATAATGACCGAAATTTGTCAATCCTATTGAAATTAGGTAGAACAAGACTATATCACAGAAATTGCGACCATGCTCGATGTTGTTGCCGCCGCCGGCTCAGTCGACGCCCAAGTGCAGCCTTGACCTCATGTGGCCTCGATCCACGGCCGCCGTCGACATGGTCGCCTCATGCACGGGCAATGTCACGGCCGCGCTCTACAACCTCCATGGGAAGGAGGAGGAGTGCTTGAGCCTTAACCAGGTGGGGTGTTACTGTGTTGAAGGAGGAGGAGGAGGAGGAGGCGGCGGCGGCTAGGCGGAGGCGGAGGCGGAGGTTGTATTGACTACAGCCGCCGCAGAAGGGAACGAAAAGAGGAAACATGAAACTAGGGTTGGGGCTGGTTCAGCTTGAGCTTTTATACCAAAGAGAGGTGCTGGGCTACTTTGGGTTGGGCTGGAAGTTCTACAAAGGCCGAAGTATTTGACCGGGCTATACTTGTACCGGGCCCTGGAGAAAAGGGCGAATCCCGGATGAAATTCTAAGATCCGGACGAAATCCAAAACCGTGCTCCTCACCCTGTTTTGGAGAAAGAAATTAAGAAAGTTATTTTTGAATCCTATGCTGATAGAGGATCCCTTTCTTTTTCTACCAACATTTTTTGGGAGCTAATCAAGGATGCATGACCTATTTAGGATGTTTGAAGACTTCCATAAAGGGGAACTGGACATTTTTAGACTGAATTTTGCCACGTTAACTCTCATCTACTATATCTAAATAGGAGCCCCCGCTACCTTATTTCTCTTGAGATGCAAGCTATCCACATCAGCAATCATCATGCAGCCATCGACCTCAACAAATCTGCCATGTCATCAAGTTTTTCCTTTTATTTTTCTGTGTCCTTTCAGCCATTCCACATCTGTTTTCATATCCCACTATGAAAGGATTGGGAAGAGGGGTCTAGAGGGGGGGGGGACTAGACCCTTAACAAGTAAAAGTGGTCGTTTTTAGTTTCTTCAAGTTAAGGTTGAGTTTAGCACATGTTAATGGGCACACAATACATTTTACACAACATAGCAAGAGTATGAGCAGCGGAAAGAGTAAAGCATGCGGATGCAAGAATGTAAAGGGATGGGAATTGGAGTGTGCAAACGCAATGGAGAGGAGGAGATTTTTGGTGTAGTTCCGATAGGTGGTGCTATCGTACGTCCACGTTGATGGAGACTTCAACCCACGAAGGATAACGCCGGCGCGAGTCCACGGAGGGCTCCACCCACAAAGGGTCCACGGAGAAGCAACTTTGTCTATCCCACCATGGCCATCGTCCAGGAAGGACTTGCCTCACTCCCCCCACCTCCACATCATCGCACACCCTCACCTCTTCTCGCCACGACATGGCCCTCCTCCTTCTCTACCAGGCAACCTCTTGTGTCGTGCCTCAACACTTAGCCAGCGGACCCGATGCCGGTCTAGCATCCTAGGCAGTTGGATCCAGATGGGATGTGCAGAGGCTCACAACTCTCGATTAATTTGAAGCACATAGCTGACATGTTTGTATGTGTGGCATCGAGAGGAGGTGGGATGAATCCCTTATCGCCAGGCATGATCTTCTACCCTAGCCGAGTCGGGCCATGCACAGTCGCACTGCGGCGCCATCGATCTCCAAGATAAAGACATCCCAAGTCAACCCCTGATGCCAAGCAGTGCACACAAGGGCACTATAACAATATCATCATACTCACAACTATCCTTAGATCACCGAGAATCCAACATTTATCTTGTCGTCCTACGATTTCTCATGGGATTTATCTTTTGTCAGCCCCTTTGTTTGTAATCTTCTCAGCATTGAAACCAAGTCAGCCAGAAAGGAGTCTCTTGCCGCATCAGATCTCTCTCTAACATATTTTCCTGTGAGCTCTTCCAAATAGCTCTACATCACCACATCATAATCACAGTTAAGAAATTAATAAGTAGAAACCAATAAAACTGAAATAATTGGATGTAAAAGGATGCTACATAAATAGAAGCTCGCGGAAGGGTTTCAGGATGGGGAGAAGAATTGATCAATAAAATAACATTGAGAAGAATTGATCAATAAAAATACATTGACTTTGAGCATGTAATTAATATATTCCAATTAGAAGTGCCAACAACAAGGAGTTTAATTGAACCTGGGTGTTGGGTATCAATCCGGAAGGGAGGCGAAGGAACAAATGGTTTCCCAGGAGGGCGCCAACATGCGCAACTCATCGTTCATGCCGCAATACCTAGGGTGGTGATGGCGGCTCGGTTCCTGCTAGTGGCAGGTGTGGTGTCAACCAACGATGACTCATGTCACCCGATGGTGGTTCCTCAAAAGTGCTCGCCGTGGAGGATGGTTAGCTGCTTTTATTGACAGGGGAGGGGTGCAGTGGGTAAGGATGGTGTAACGCCCTGATGTCTACTACGCAACCTTCTTCTTGTAGACGTTGTTTGGCCTCCAAGTGCAGAGGTTTGTAGGACAATAGCAAATTTCCCTCAAGTGGATGACCTAAGGTTTATCAATCCGTGGGAGGCGTAGGATGAAGTTGGTCTCTCTCAAGCAACCCTTCAACCAAATAACAAAGAGTCTCTTGTGTCCCCAACACACCCAATACAATGGTAAATTGTATAGGTGCACTAGTTTGGCGAAGAGATGGTGATACAAGTGCAATATGGATGGTAGATATATGTTTTTGTAATAAGAAAATATAAAAACAGCAAGGTAGCAAGTGGTAAAAGTGAGCATAAACAGTAGTGCAATGATAGGAAACAAGGCCTAGGGTTCATACTTCCACTAGTGCAAGTTCTCTCAACAAGGATAACATAATTGGATCATAATACTAGACCTCAACATGCAACAAAGAGTCACTCCAAAGTAACTAATAGCGAGAACAAACGAAGAGATTATGGTAGGGTACGAAACCACCTCAAAGTTATTCTTTCTGATCAATCTATTCAAGAGTCCGTAGTAAAATAACACGAAGCTACTCTTTCCGTTCGATCTATCATAGAGTTTGTACTAGAATAACACCTTAAGACACAAATCAACCAAAACCCTAATGTCACCTAGATACTCCATTGTCACCTCAAGTATCCGTGGGCATGATTATACGATATGCATCACACAATCTCAGATTCATCTATTCAACCAACACAAAGAACTTCAAAGAGTGCCCCAAAGTTTCTACCGGAAAGTCAAGACGAAAACGTGTGCCAACCCCTATGCATAGATTCCCAAGGTCACGGAACCTGCAAGTTGATCACCAAAACATACATCAAGTGGATCACATGATATCCCATTGTCACCACAGATAAACACGTGCATGACATACATCAAGTGTTCTCAAATCCTTAAAGACTCAATCTGATAAGATAACTTCAAAGGGAAAACTGAATCCATTACAAGAGAGTAGAGGGGGAGAAGCATGATAAGATCCAACTACAATAGCAAAGCTCGCGATACATCAAGATCGTGCCATCTCAAGAAAACGAGAGAGAGATCAAACACATAGCTACTGATACATACCCTCAGCCCCGAGGGTGGACTACTCCCTCCTCGTCATGGAGAGCGCCGGGATGATGAAGATAGCCACTTGAGAGGGATTCCCCCTCTGGCAGGGTGCCAGAACAGGGTCCAGATTGGTTTTTGGTGGCACCAGAGGCTTTCGACGGCGGAACTCCCGATCTAGGTTATTTTCCGGAGGTTTAAATATATATAGGAGGTGTTGGAGTCGGGGCCAAGCAAAGGGGGGCTACGGGCTGTCCACGAGGCAGGGGGGCGCGCCCAGTAGGGGGGCGCGCCCCCACCCTCGTGAGTAGCCCGTGGGTCCTCTCGTCCCCCTCCGGCACATCGTGGGCTTCTTCTGGTCCAAAAACAACCTCCGTTGATTTTCAGGTCAATTGGGCTCCGTTTGATATTCCTTTTCTGCGAAACCCTAAAACATGAGAAAAACAGAAACTGACACTGGGCTCTAGGTTAATAGGTTAGTCCCAAAAATAATATAAATGTGTATATAAAATCCCAGAAAATATCCTAGAAGGATAATATAATAGCATGGAACAATCAAAAATTATAGATACGTTGGAGACGTATCAGCATCCCCAAGCTTAATTCATGCTCGTCCTCGAGTAGGTAAATGATAAAAACAGAATTTTTGATGTGGAATGCTAACCAACATAGTTTTGAATGTAATTCTCTTAATTGTGGCATGAATGTTCAGATATGAAAGATTCAAGACAAAAGTCTATATTGACATAAGAAATAATAATACTTCAAGCATACTAACAAAGCAATCATGTCTTCTCAAAATACTATGGCTAAAGAAAGTTATCCCTACAAAATCATATAGTCTAGCTATGCTCCCTCTTCATCACACAAAATATTCATATCATGCACAACCCCGGTTTCATCCAAGCACTTGTTTTCATACTCTATTCTTTCAAACCTTTCAACTTTCACGCAATACATGAGCGTGAGCCATGGACATAGCACTATGTGGAAGAGAGAGGTGGTTGTGGAGAAGACAAAAAGGAGGGAGATAGTCTCACATCAACTAGGCGTATCTGCGGGCTATGGAGATGCCTATCAATATATATCAATGTGAGTGAGTAGGGATTGCCATGCAACGGATGCACTAGAGCTAAATATGTATGAAAGCTCAACAAAAGAAACTAAGTGGGTGTGCATCCAACTTGCTTGCTCACGAAGACCTAGGGCATTTGAGGAAGCCCATCGTTGGAATATACAAGCCAAGTTCTATAATTAAAATTCCCACTAGTATATGAAAGTGACTAAACATGAGACTCTCTATCATGAAGAACATGGTGCTACTTTGAAGAAAAAATGTGGAAAAAGATAGTAGCAATTGTCCCTTTTTTTGGCCTCTTCTTTCTTTGGCCTTTTTTTGGAGGGGCTTTCTTTATTTAGCCTTTCCTCACATGGGACAATGCTCTAATAATGATGATCATCACACTTGCATTGATTTACAACTCGATATTACAACTCGATACTAGAACAAAGTATGACTCTATATGAATGCCTCCGGCGGTGTACCGGGATGTGCAATGAATCAAGAGTGACATGTATGAAAAATTATGCATGGTGGCTTTGCCACAAATACGATGTCAACTACATGATCATGCATGGCAATATGACAATATGTAGCGTGCCCTATGAACAGAACGGTGGGAAGTTGCATGGCAATATATCTCGGAATGGCTATGGAAATGACATGATAGGTAGGTATGGTGGCCGTTTTAAGGAAGGTATATAGTGGGTGTATGGTACCGGCGAAAGTTGCACGATACAAGAGAGGCTAGCAATGGTGGAAGGGTGAGAGTGCGTATAATCCATGGACTCAACATTAGTCATAAGAACTCATAAACTTATTTCAAAAATTTATGATTCATCAAAACAAAGCAATCAACGCATGCTCCTAGGGGGGAGGTTGGTAGGAGTTAACCATCACGCGCCCCCGACCTCCACACAGAGGATGACACTCTACTAATACCTCATGCTCTAACTTCGTCACATAGCGGTTCACCATACGTGCATAATATGGGAATCACTAACTTTAACACAAGTATTTCTCAATTTCATAATAACTCCACTAGCATGAGTCTAATATTTCTATCCTCATATCTCAAAATAATCATAAAGCATCCAACTTCTCATCATATTCAATGCACTTAATGTGAAAGTTTTTACTACATTGATCTTGGATGCCTATCATGTGAAGGCTAGTTTTATAGCCAAAGCACATTACCATGCTGTTATAATAGATTCTCTAAAATATATAAGTGAAGCATGAGAGATCAACAATTTCTACAAAATATAATTACCACCGTGCTCTAAAAGATATAAGTGAAGCACTAGAGCAAACACTATTCCACTCAAAAGATATAAGCGAAGCACATAGAGTGTTCTATCAATTCCTAGGCCATATTTATCTCTCTCAAAAAGGTGTGTCCAGCAAGGATAATTGTGGCAAACTAATAAGCAAAGTCTCAAATAATACATGATGCTCCAAGTAAAACACATATCATGTGGTGAATAAAAATATAGCTCCGGGTGTAGTTACCGATAGATGAAGACGAAAGAGGGGATGCATTCCCGGGGCATCCCCAAGTTTAGGCTTTTGGTTGTCCTTGAATTTTACCTTGGGGTGCCTTGGGCATCCCCAAGCTTAGGCTCTTGCCACTCTTTGTTCCATAGTCCATCAAAGCAATACTCAAAACTTGAAAACTTCACAACACAAAACTTAGACAAAAATCTCGTGAGCTCCGTTGGTATAAGAAAACAAACAACTACTCAAAGGTACTGTAATGAATTCATTATTTGTTTATATTGGTGTTAAATCTACTGTATTCCAACTTCTCTATGATTCATGTCCTCCAATACTACTCATAGATGCATTGAAATAAGCAAACAACACACGAAAAACAGAATCTGTCAAAAACAGAACAGTCTGTAGTAATCTGTAAGTTTCACATACTTCTGTAACTCCAAAAAAATTGAAATAAATTAGTAAACGTGAGGAATTTTTCTATTAATCATCTGCAAAAAGAATCAACTAAATAGCACACTTCAGTAAAATCTGGTGACCATTCTAGCGAGCGCTAACGATTCTGTTTTTCACAGCAAGATCATATAAACTTCACACAAGTCTTCCCAAAGGTTCTACTTGGCACAAACACTAACTAAAACACAAAACCACATCTAGACAGAATCTAGATGCAATATTTATTCCTACAAAGAAGCAAAAACAAAGAAACTAAAATAAAGTTGGGTTGCCTCCCAACAAGCGCTATCGTTTAACGCCCCTAGCTAGGCATAATGATGCTCACATAAAAGATAAGAATTGAAACATAATGGGAGCATCATGAAGCATATGAATAGCACATTTAAGTCTAACCCACTTCCTATGCATAGGGATTTTGTGCACAAACAACTTATGGGAACGATAATCAACTAGCATAGGAAGGGAAAACGAGCATAACGTCAAAACTTCAAGCACATAGAGAGGAAACTTGATATTATTGCAATATGTAGAAGCATATGATCCTCTCTCATAATAATTTTCAGTAGCATCATGAATGAATTCAACAATATAACCAGCACATAAAGCACTCTTTTCATGATCTACTTGCATAGAAATTTTACTACTCTCCACATAAGCAAATTTATTTTCATCATTAGTAGTGGGAGCAAACTCAACAAAATAATTATCATGAGAGGCATAACCCAATTGAAAACTAAAATCATGATGACAAGTTTCATGGTTATCATTATTCTTAATAGTATACAAGTCATCACAATAATCATCATAAATAGCAACTTTATTCTCATAATCAATTGAAACCTCTTCCGAAATAGTGGATTCATCACTAAATAAAGTCATGACCTCTCCAAATCCACTTTCATCAATATAATCATCATAAATAGGAGGCATGCTTTCATCATAATAGATTTGCTCATCAAAACTTGGGGGACTAAAAATATCATCTTCATCAAACATAGCTTCCCCAAGCTTGTGGCTTTGCATATCATTAGCATCATGGGTATTCAAAGAATTCATACTAACAACATTGCAATCATGCTCATCATGCACATATTTTATGCCAAGCATTCTACGTAATTCTTCTTCTAGTACATGAGCACAATTTTCCTTCCCATCATTTTCACGAAAGATATTAAAAAGATGAAGCATATGAGGTAACCTTAATTCCATTTTTTTGGTAGTTTTCTTTTATAAACTAAACTAGTGATCAAACAAGAAACTAAAAGATTTGATTGCGAGATCTAAAGATATACCTTCAAGCACTAACCTCCCCGGCAACGGCGCCAGAAAAGAGCTTGATGTCTACTACGCAACCTTCTTCTTGTGGCCGTTGTTGGGCCTCGAAGTGCACAGGTTTGTAGGACAGTAGCAAATTTTCCTCAAGTGGCTGCCCTAAGGTTTATCAATCCGTGGGATGCGTAGGATGAAGATGGTCTCTCTCAAGCAACCCTGCAACCAAATAACAAAGAGTCTCTTGTGTCCCCAACACACCCAATACAATGGTAAATTGTATAGGCGCACTAGTTCGGCGAAGAGATGGTGATACAAGTGCAATATGGATGGTAGATATAGGTTTTTGTAATAAGAAAATATAAACACAGCAAGGTAGCAAGTGGTAAAAGTGAGCATAAATGGTAGTGCAATGATAGGAAACAAGGCCTAGGGTTCATACTTTCACTAGTGCAAGTTCTCTCAACAAGGATAACATAATTGGATCATATTACTAGCCCTCAACATGCAACAAAGAGTCACTCCAAAGTAACTAATAACGGAGAACAAACGAAGAGATTAAGGTAGGGTACGACACCACCTCAAAGTTACTCTTTCTGATCGATCTATTCAAGAGTCCGTAGTAAAATAACATGAAGCTACTCTTTCCGTTCGATCTATCATAGAGTTCGTACTAGAATAACACCTTAAGACACAAATCAACCAAAACCCTAATGTCACCTAGATACTCCATTGTCACCTCAAGTATCCGTGGGAATGATTATACGATATGCATCACACAATCTCAGATTCATCTATTCAACCAACACAAAGAACTTCAAAGAGTGCCCCAAAGTTTCTACCGGAAAGTCAAGACGAAAACGTGTGCCAACCCCTATGCATAGATTCCCAAGGTCACGGAACCCGCAAGTTGATCACCAAAACATACATCAAGTGGATCACATGATATCCCATTGTCAGCACAGATAAACACGTGCAAGACATACATCAAGTGTTCTCAAATCCTTAAAGACTCAATTCGATAAGATAACTTCAAAGGGAAAACTGAATCCATTACAAGAGAGTAGAGGGGGAGAAGCATCACAAGATCCAACACATAGCTACTGATACATACCCTCAGCCCCGAGGGTCGACTAATCCCTCCTCATCATGGAGAGCGCCGGGACGATGAAGATAGCCACCGGAGAGGGATTCCCCCTCCGGCAGGGTGCCGGAACAGGGTCTAGATTAGTTTTTCGTGGCACCAGAGGCTTTCGGCGGCGGAACTCCCGATCTAGGTTATTTTCCGGAGGTTTTAGTATATATAGGAGGTGCTGGAGTCGAGGCCATGCAAAGGGGGGCCTACGGGCTGTCCACGAGGCAGGGGGGTGCGCCCAGTAGGGGGGCGCCCCCACCCTCGTGGGCAGCCCGTGGGTCCTCTCGTCCCCCTCCGGCACTCCGTGGGCTTCTCCTGGTCTAAAAACAGCCTCCGTTGATTTTCATGTCTATTGGGCTCTGTTTGATATTCCTTTTCTGTGAAACCCTAAAACAGGAGAAAAATAGAAACTGGCACTGGGCTCTGGGTTAATAGGTTAGTCCCAAAAATAATATAAATGTGTATATAAAAGCCCATAAAACATCCTAGAAAGATAATATATTAGCATGGAACAATAAAAAATTATAGATACATTGGAGACGTATCAGCATCCCCAAGCTTAATTCATGCTCGTCCTCGAGTAGGTAAATGATAAAAACAGAATTTTTGATGTGGAATGCTAACCAACATAGTTTTCAATGTAATTCTCTTAATTGTGGCATGAATCTTCAGATCTGAAAGATTCAAGACAAAAGTCTATATTGACATCAGAAATAATAATACTTCAAGCATACTAAAAAAGCAATCATGTCTTCTCAAAATACTATGGATAAAGAAAGTTATCCCTACAAAATCATATAGTCTGGCTATGCTCCCTATTCATCATACAAAATATTAATATCATGCACAACCCCGGTTTCAGCCAAGCACTTGTTTTCATAATCTATTCTTTCAAACCTTTCAACTTTCATGCAATACATGAGCGTGAGCCATGGACATAACACTATGTGGAATAGAGAGGTGGTTGTGGTGAAGACAAAAAGGAGGGAGATAGTCTCACATCAACTAGGCGTATTAACGGGCTATGGAGATGCCCATCAATAGATATCAATGTGAGTGAGTAGGGATTGCCATGTAACGGATGCACTAGAGCTAAATATGTATGAAAGCTCAACAAAAGAAACTAAGTGGGTGTGCATCCAACTTGCTTGCTCACGAAGACCTAGGGCATTTGAGGAAGCCCATCATTGGAATATACAAGCCAAGTTCTATAATGAAAATTCCCACTAGTATATGAAAGTGACTAAACATGGGACTCTCTATCATGAAGAACATGGTGCTACTTTGAAGAACAAGTGTGGAAAAATATAGTAGCAATTGTCTCTTTTTTTGGGCCTTTTGTTTTTTCTTTGGCCTTTTTTTGGAGGGGCCTTCTGTATTTAGCCTTTCCTCACATGGGACAATGCTCTAATAATGATGATTATCACACTTGCATTGATTTACAACTCGATACTAGAACAAAGTATGACTCTATATGAATGCCTCCGGCGGTGTACCGGGATGTCCAATGAATCAAGAGTGAAATGTATGAAAAATTATGCATGGTGGCTTTGCCACAAATACGATGTCAACTACATGATCATGCATGGAAATATGACAATATGAAGCGTGCCATATGAACAGAACGGTGGAAAGTTGCATGGAAATATATCTCGGAATGGCTATGGAAATTCCATGATAGGTAGGTACGGTGGCTGTTTTGAGGAAGGTATATAGTGGGTGTTTGGTACCGGCGAAAGTTGTGGGGTACAAGAGAGGCTAGCAAAGGTGGAAGGGTGAGAGTGTGTATAACCCATGGACTCAACATTAGTCATAAGAACTCATATACTTATTGCAAAAATTTACTAGTCATCAAAACAAAGCAATCAACGCATGCTCCTAGGGGGGAGGTTGGTAGGAGTTAACCATCGCGCGCCCCCGACCTCCACACAAAGGATGACACTCTACAAATACCTCATGCTCTAACTTCGTCACATAGCGGTTCACCATACGTGCATGCTACGGCAATCACTAACTTTAACACAAGTATTTCTCAATTTCATAATAACTCCACTAGCATGACTCTAATATTACTATCCTCATATCTCAAAACAATCATCAAGCATCCAACTTCTCATCATATTCAATGCACTTAATGTGAACGTTTTTACTACATTGATCTTGGATGCCTATCATGTGAAGGCTAGTTTTATAGCCAAAGCACATTACCATGCTGTTTTAATAGACCTCTAAAAGATATAAGTGAAGCATGAGAGATCAACAATTTCTACAAAATATAATTACCACCGTGCTCCAAAAGATATAAGTGAAGCACTAGAGCAAAAACTATTCCACTCAAAAGATATAAGCGAAGCACATAGAGTATTTGATACGTCCAAAACGTATCTATAATTTCTGCTTGCTCCATGCCTCTTTTGGGTGATATTGCTATGATATTTATACACTTCCATACACTTTTGATCATATTTGGACTAACCTATTAACTCAGTGCACCCCAGTGCCAGTTTCTGTTTTCTGCTATTTTTGTATTTCAGGTTTTCCCATTACGTAAACTGCCAAAAAAATCCCGGAAAAATTATATAAAAAATCAGCGTTCCATAAGCTTCCCGGCAGCCAAAGTAGAGCCGGAGGGGGGCCACCAGGGCTCCAGGCGCCCTGGTGGCGCGGCCCCCCTCCTGGCCGCGCCGGGGGGGCGCCTGGGCCCCCCAGGCCTCCGCTGATGCCCCCCTTTGGCATATATTTAACACGCCTCCCGAAACCCTCGAGACGGGAACCCTTTTTTGCGATCTCATCTCTGTTCCGCCGCCGCCGCGCTTCCAAGATCGGGAGCACCAGGAGAACTCTTCCCGGCACCCTGCCGGAGGGGAGGATCACCACCGGGAGCCTCTCCACCACCATGGACGCTTCCCGGATGAGTTGTGAGTAGTCTCCCTTGGACCATGGGTCCATGACCAGTAGCTATGTGATGTTCTCCTCCCGTTCTTGTGCTTCACTAATTAGACCTCGTGAGCTGCCCTACATGATCGAGGCACATATGTAATCCTTATGCTGTTGCTATGATGACTTTGCTGGGATCCGATGGATTGTGAGATTATGTTCAGATTGTGTTTGAGTAATATATTTGATTTACCTCTTTTATATTTATGTTCGTAAATAATTCTTGCATGTTCTCCGTTGCTATTTATTGCTTTGGCCAAGTAGTAGGTAGTGACTCCAAGAGGGAACGTTATGCTCGATTGTGGGTTCATGCCCCTCGATGACTAGCTTGAGTGACAGAAACATGAGTCTAGGGGATGTGCTGTTGCCACAAGGGGGAAAACAACGGTGCTTGTGCCCGCGGGTGCAAGGATTGTTTACTTTACGCAAAGTTCTTTTAATGCAGTTGTCTGTTGCTTTGAGTTTACACTATGGGTGGGACTCGCAACTTAATACCAGCGAGATGTTCTGGATAGATATCTCAAGGTGGATGATTAGTAGTAGATGCAGATGTATTTCGGTCTACTTGCCTTGTCGTACCGCCCATGCTTTGAACCTCTACCTTTCTTGCAACATAGTCAGCATTGGTTTGCGCACATGGTCCTGTCAATTGCCCATCTATAATTCGTTTACCTCACATAGCTGTTTTATCGTCTTTTGGGAGAGAGACATCACTAGTGAACATCATGGGACCCCGGTCCATATTACCATCACTGATCACATCCGCTATTTACTTTCCGCTTTTATTTACTATTTGCAGCAATACCTATCACTATTATCACTTGCGTTTAATCCTTTGTAAACGACAAGGCCGGAGGGATTGACAACCTCTCTGTACTCGTTGGGAGCAAAGTTATTTGTATCTGTGTGCAGGTCCACGTTGATTGCTAATATCTGGCGCCGTTAGCAGTTGACACCTTCTTGTTGAAACTGGGAGTCTCAGGGGAAATCGATCCTTGGTATCTTTGCCAAGGGAAAACTTCCGCTACACTGCATCTCAAACCTTCCACTTGGGGTAACCAACGAGGGGCGAGAAGCCATCAAGCAAAGTTTTCTGGCGCCGTTGCCGGGGACTCCACTCTTCAAGATAGGGGAGTTGCATGCTATCTTTTACCTTTGCTTTTTATTCTTGTTAGTTTACCTTTCAGTTTTTTTTGCTTTAGTGTCTTTTATCAAAAATCACAAAAATAGTTATCTCATTCTTTAGTTGTCATTATGTCGGGTCCTTTTGTCTTTGGCGAGGCAGAAGTTCTCACCTCTAAACAAAGAGGTGGGGAAAGTCTGAAAGATGCTTGGTATAGAATTAATGATTCTCAAAAAAGAGCCACCAAGAAGCAATCTACTACTATCCTGCTTAGAAATTTTTATGTTGGAATTACTTCTTGGAATAGGTTTATTCTAGATACTGCTATCAATGGAAATTTCCTAGAGGCCCCAGTTTGGGAGTCCCTTAGTATTATTGAAAATCTTGTTGGAAGTCCCCCTGTTGTTAGCATTCAAGAGGACATCACCCTAGCTCACATTATGAAAAAACTTGAAAAGATAGAGCTAGAGATGCCAAACATTAATAAGATAAATGAGTTGGATCGTAAGATCCAAGGGAATTTTAATAGGCTTGATAGCTCCATGCATAAAATTTTCAAAACTTTGGAGACCATCAAATTCCATGACTTGGACTCTTCTAGGACAGACAAGATTGAGGAAATCTTTGATACTCTAGGAACTACTTTCTCCTCAATCAAAACCAAAAAGGTAGAAACTCCGGCAAAGAAGGAGCCTAAGTTCGTTCATGTTCCAAAGGCTCCCCGTTCTAAAAGTAATCCATCTATTACCAAAGGGGTTGAAACTGTAAAGACTTTGGAAGAAACACCTCTCTTTGATGAATTTATAAATGAATCTTCCCTTGACTTTTATCCTTTTGGTCTTCTCCCTAGAAGTATCTCTATGAGGCCTTTATTTGAAAGTCCTCTTAAGACTAATTGTATTATCGAAGAGCTTTTTGATGATCTTGATGATGGTTCAATTGATACAACTTGATCTCTTTGCATTATGCCTAGCTTAAAGGCATAAAAGAAAGCGCTTTTGGGAGGCAGCCCACATGAATAAAATTTTATTTTGCTTTTGTTGTGTCTTGATGTTGTTACTACAGTAGCATCAACATTGTATCTTTACTTTTCAATTTTGTGCCAAGTGTAGCCTCTGATTGCAAGAAAGTTCAAAAGTTGTGACGTGCTGTCCAGGAAACAGATTCTGTCCTTGGATATAAAAATTCGTATAAAATCACCAGATCATTTTTTTGGTCTGAATTTTTTTGACAGCGTGCTCTATACAATTGTCTTTCGTGCGTCTGTTCTGAGTTTTTTGATTAGAGTTGCAGAAGTGCCCCGAAAAAATCATTTACTACCTGCTGTTCTGTTTTTCACAGATTCTGTCCTGTTTTGCCTTTCCTTCATTTTGCAAACCTAGAGCTTGCTTTTTCTTTGCAAAAACCTTTTGGCAATCTTGAGAAATAGTAGACCTTCAAGAATATCCTTATTTCCAGCAAGGAACAATTATTTTATTAAGGGTACTAACCTCGCTAATCAGATTATGATGAGTTATGTATGAAGGGAGTTTTCAAGTGTGCGAGGGAAGATGATAAAAAGATTCAGGAGTGTCAAACGCTCAAGCTTGGGGATGCCCCCATGCACCCCCAAGAAATATTCAAGGAGACTCAAGCGTCTAAGCTTGGGGATGCCCCCGTCCATCCCATTCTCCATCAACATTATCAGTTCGTCTTTCGTTCCGCTATATTTTTATCACTTCATGTGTTATGTGCTATGCTTGGAGCGTCTTGCTTTTAGTTTTCCTTTTTAGTTTTCTTTAGCTTTTCATAACGAGTCGGAACTCAGCTTTCTTTGTGTGGGAGAGAAACACGCTCCACTTCTACCTAGAACACAACATAGAATTTTCATGTCTATCTTTGATGTGTATGTTCTTAGTCTTTCAATAGCTACTATCATGTTCAGCTCTTAGTTTTCATGCTTATCTTTTTAAAGAGCTTTTGTTTAGTTGGTTGCTTGAACTCTCTTTATTTATCATGCTTATCTTATTAAGAGAGTTTGCTTCTGTTGCATTGGTTGATATGTCTATGATAAAAACGCTACGTGCATAATGGTGCTTAGTAGTTCATGTTTTCTTATGGTTAGTCTCAAATAGCTGGGGGGGGGGGGTTCCCAATGTGTTATTGGAGTACCAATATGATTTGTTTGCTTATGATGTGGTATGGTTTAGTAATATCTTCCTTCGAGAATTTATTTTGATTGACTTGGCGTATGCTCACGCATATTTAAGACTGTAAAGAAAGTCTGTCAAGCCTTGATGATCTTTTGTTTCTGAGTAGCGATATAACTTCCATGCCTGATTCAATGTTGCTTTGTCGCTCTGCATGATTATGACCGTCATTGCTCTTTTAGTAGGTCGCTCCCAGTCTTTTGCTAACCTCCACCTGTACTAAGCGAACTGACTGCTTGTGCATCCAAAATCCTTTAAACCAGTTATTGTTGGGGAACGTAGTATTTTCAAAATTTTCCTACGATCACGCAAGATCTATCTACTAGATGCATAGCAACGAGAGGGGAGAGTGTGTCTACGTACCCTCGTAGACCGAAAGCGGAAGCGTTTATCAATGTGGTTGATGTAGTCGTGCACCTTCACGATCCGTCCTGATCTAGTACCGAACGTACGGCACCTCCGCGTTCAGCACACGTTCAGCTCGATGACGTCCTCGCCTTCTTGATCCAGCAAGACGGGCGAAGTAGTAGATGAGTTCCGGCAGCACGACGGCGTGGTGACGGTTGTTGATGAAGAACAATCTCTGCAGGGCTTCGCCAAGCACTACAGAAACTAGACGGAGGATAAACTAGAGGGTCGGGGTAGCCGGCACACGGCTTGGTGTATCTTGATGTGTCTTGGGTGCTAGCCCTACCCCTCTATTTATATGTTGAGCCTTGGGGTCGAAACTTGGAGTAAAAGCCTTCACAAAGTCGGTTTCACCCGAAAGGCAAGAGTCCTTCTCGGACTCCAGGGCCAGACGCCAGGGTTCCCGGCGTCTGGACCCAGACGCCAGGGACCCTGGCGTCTGGCCCCTGGACTCCGCAAAACTTCCTTTTGCGCTTTCCAAAAACCTTGTGTGCTTTCCCTTTTGGCCCAAATAACGTGTTCTCGTACCCAAACACTTCGGGAAACATCCGGAACCTCTTCCGGTGAATTCCGGAACCCTTCCGGAGGTCAAACACTATTATCTCATATATTAATCTTTATCTCCGGACCATTCCGGAGTTCCTCGTCATGTCCGTGATCACATCCTAGACTCCGAACAACATTCGGTCACCAACAAACATAACTCATTAAATACTATATCGTCAACGAACGTTTAAGCGTGCGGACCCTACGGGTTCGAGAACTATGTAGACATGACCGAGACATCTCTCCGGTCAATAACCAATAGCGGAACCTGGATGCCCATATTGACTCCTACATATTCTACGAAGATCTTTATCGGTCGAACCGCATAACAACATACGTTGTTCCTTTTGTCAATCGGTATGTTACTTGCCTGAGATTCGATCGTCGGTATCTTTATACCTAGTTCAATCTCGTTGCCGGCAAGTCTCTTTACTCGTTCCGTAACACATCATCTCGTGACTAACTCATTAGTCTTTTGCTTGCAAGGCTTATTGTAATGTGTGTTACCGAGAGGGCCCAGAGATACCTCTCCGACACTCGGAGTGACAAATCCCAATCTTGATCTATGCCAACACCACGAATACTTTCGGAGACACCTGTAGAGCATCTTTATGATCACCCAGTTACGTTGTGACATTTGATAGCACACAAGGTTTTCCTACGGTACTCGGGAGTTGCATAATCTCATAGTCATAGGAACATGTATAAGTCATGAAGAAAGCAATAGCAGTTCAACTAAACGATCATAGTGCTATGCTAACGGATGGGTCTTGTCCATCACATCATTCTCCTAATGATGTGACCCCGTTGATCAAATGACAACTCATGTCTATGGCTAGGAAACATAACCATCTTTGATCAATGAGCTAGTCTAGTAGAGGCATACTAGGGACATACTGTTTTGTCTATGTATTCACACATGTATTAAGTTTCCGGTTAATACAATTCTAGCATGAATAAAAGACATTTATCATGATATAAGGAAATAAATAATAACTTTATTATTGCCTCTAGGGCATATTTCCTTCAGTTATGCCATATGAGTCCACCATACCTTCCTATACATGGTATTTACCTGCCATTCCCAACGGAGACTTTCATGTACCATCTCGAAATTATTCAAAAAAAATGCATTTCTGTTTTGTGCCTCTGTTTTAAGTTCATGAGGAAGTAGTAGTTAATTCATGATCTTTTTAAGTTGGACAAGCTTCACCCCGGGATTGCATGTCTAATGTGCAAACCCATAATACGAGAAGGAACTGGCAAAGAGTGCGCCCGGTTCAAAAATAATATAACAAACAAACCCTCCTTCACGCTTTGTTCATGAGAAATCAGAAAACTTTGGCAGTGATAAACAAAGGAGATTAAGAGGATGTGATCGTCCTCATTCGGGAGCCGTTCCTCGAAACTTGTCCATCTCAAGAAGTGATTGAGTTGTCTGCTAGCATTCGTTGACGAAACATGCATAATCTTAAAAAAGTATTACTTCTGTTTTTAAACCAAGAGCTTTGGTACATGTTTTGTCTTTGTTTCCGACTACGGGTTTTCAACCTTGCCAACAAAATCCACGGTTCGAGAGTCTCCACCTTCTTTTAAAGCACCAACTACTGAGAGCATGATTGTCATTCTGAGTGTAATGTGCATTGTCCCAAAGTAGCATTGTCTTTTGCATGATTGTGATATCGTTTATTTTGAAATCATTGTATCTAGTCATCACTTAAACCTTGGAGGTGCCCCTGCATTTACTAAAGGGGGCAAGCGAGATATCACTTTGTCATATTTGCACACCATGCTCATTGCAAATCTATTTGATGTTTCAGTATCATATTGTAAAACTTTCAGTTCTTTGTGATTTTCTCATGAGGCAACTTAATTACTACAGATTCATTGTCTCAGTAAGCTTTTGTCATGTGACTATGAAAAAGTCCTATATGGTTAATAGTATGTCACCACAGAAATTATTCTTGTTATCATTTACCTACTCGAGGACGAGCAGGAATTAAGCTTGGGGATGTTGATACGTCCAAAACGTATCTATAATTTCTGCTTGCTCCATGCCTCTTTTGGGTGATATTGCTATGATATTTATACACTTCCATACACTTTTGATCATATTTGGACTAACCTATTAACTCAGTGCACCCCAGTGCCAGTTTCTGTTTTCTGCTGTTTTTGTATTTCAGGTTTTCCCATTACGTAAACTGCCAGAAAAATCCTGGAAAAATTATGTAAAAAATCAGCGTTCCAGAAGCTTCCCGGCAGCCAAAGTAGAGCCGGAGGGGGGCCACCAGGGCTCCAGGCGCCCTGGTGGCGCGGCCCCCCTCCTGGCCGCGCCGGGG
>LR738710.1:807129730-807161436 GCA_902687465.1 Secale cereale | reverse complement strand
GCGGGGGGGGGGGGGGGGGCGCCTGGGCCCCCCAGGCCTCCGCTGATGCCCCCCTTTGGCATATATTTAACACGCCTCCCGAAACCCTCGAGACGGGAACCCTTTTTTGCGATCTCATCTCTGTTCTGCCGCCGCCGCGCTTCCAAGATCTGGAGCACCAGCAGAACTCTTCCCGGCACCCTGCCGGAGGGGAGGATCACCACCGGGAGCCTCTCCACCACCATGGACGCTTCCCGGATGAGTTGTGAGTAGTCTCCCTTGGACCATGGGTCCATGACCAGTAGCTATGTGATGTTCTCCTCCCGTTCTTGTGCTTCACTAATTAGACCTCGTGAGCTGCCCTACATGATCGAGGCACATATGTAATCCTTATGATGTTGCTATGATGAGTTTGCTGGGATCCGATGGATTGTGAGATTATGTTCAGATTGTGTTTGAGTAATATATTTGATTTACCTCTTTTATATTTATGTTCGTAAGTAATTCTTGCATGTTCTCCATTGCTATTTATTGCTTTGGCCAAGTAGTAGGTATTGACTCCAAGAGGGAACGTTATGCTCGATTGTGGGTTCATGCCCCTCGATGACTAGCTTGAGTGACAGAAACATGAGTCTAGGGGATGTGCTGTTGCCACAAGGGGGAAAACAACGGTGCTTGTGCCCGCGGGTGCATGGATTGTTTACTTTACGCAAAGTTCTTTTAATGCAGTTGTCTGTTGCTTTGAGTTTACACTATGGGTGGGACTCGCAACTTAATACCAGCGAGATGTTCTGGATAGATATCTCAAGGTGGGTGATTAGTAGTAGATGCAGATGGATTTCGGTCTACTTGCCTTGGCGTACCGCCCATGCTTTGAACCTCTACCTTTCTTGCAACATAGTCAGCATTGGTTTGCGCACATGGTCCTGTCAATTGCCCAGCTGTAATTCGTTTACCTCACATAGCTGTTTTATCGTCTTTTGGGAGAGAGACATCACTAGTGAACATCATGGGACCCCGGTCCATATTACCACCACTGATCACATCCGCTATTTACTTTCCGCTTTTATTTACTATTTGCAGCAATACCTATCACTATTATCACTTGCGTTTAATCCTTTGTAAACGACAAGGCCGGAGGGATTGACAACCTCTCTGTACTCGTTGGGAGCAAAGTTATTTGTATCTGTGTGCAGGTCCACGTTGATTGCTAATATCTGGCGCCGTTAGCAGTTGACACCTTCTTGTTGAAACTAGGAGTCTCAGGGGAAATCGATCCTTGGTATCTTTGCCAAGGGAAAACTTCCGCTACACTGCATCTCAAACCTTCCACTTTGGGTAACCAACGAGGGGCGAGAAGCCATCAGTGTTCTATCAATTCCTAGGCCATATTTATCTCTCTCGGCGGCGGAAAAGAGCTTGATGTCTACTACGCGACCTTCTTCTTGTAGACGTTGTTGGGCCTCAAAGTGCAGAGGTTTGTAGGACAGTAGCAAACTTTCCTCAAGTGGACGACCTAAGGTTTATCAATCCATGGGAGGCATAGGATGAAGATGGTCTCTCTCAAGCAACCATGCAACCAAATAACAAAGAGTCTCTTGTGTCCCCAACACACCCAATACAATGGTAAATTGTATAGGTGCACTAGTTCGACGAAGAGATGGTGATACAAGTGCAATATGGATGGTAGATATGGGTTTTTGTAATAAGAAAATATAAAAACAGCAAGGTAGAAAGTGGTAAAAGTGAGCATAAACGGTAGTGCAATGATAGGAAACAAGGGCTAGGGTTCATAATTTCACTATTGCAATTTCTCTCAACAAGGATAACATAATTGGATCATATTACTAGCCCTCAACATGCAACAAAGAGTCACTCCAAAGTAACTAATAGAGGAGAACAAACGAAGAGATTATGGTAGGGTACGAAACCACCTCAAAGTTATTCTTTCTGATCGATCTATTCAAGAGTCCGTAGTAAAATAACACGAAGCTACTCTTTCCGTTTGATCTATCATAGAGTTTGTACTAGAATAACACCTTAAGACTAAAATCAACGAAAACCCTAATGTCACCTAGATACTCCATTGTCACCTCAAGTATCCGTGGGCATGATTATACGATATGCATCACACAATATCATATTCATCTATTCAACCAACACAAAGAACTTCAAAGAGTGCTCCAAAGTTTCTACCGGAAAGTCAAGAAAAAAACGTGTGCCAACCCTTATGCATAGATTCCCAAGGTCACGGAACCCACAAGTTGATCACCAAAACATACATCAAGTGGATCACATGATATCCCATTGTCACGACAGATAAACACGTGCAAGACATACATCAAGTGTTCTCAAATCCTTAAAGACTCAATCTGATAAGATAACTTCAAAGGGAAAACTCAATCCATTATAAGAGAGTAGAGAGGAAGAAGCATCATAAGATCCAACTAGAACAGCAAAGCTCGCGATACATCTAGATCGTGCCATCTCAAGAACACGAGAGAGAGAGAGAGAGAGAGAGAGAGAGAGAGAGATCAAACACATAGCTAATGATACATACCCTCAGCCCCGAGGGTGGACTACTCCCTCCTCATCATGGACAGCGCCGGGATGATGAAGATAGCCACCGGAGAGGGATTCCCCCTCCGGCAGGGTGCCGGAACATGGTCTAGATTGGTTTTTGGTGGCACCAGAGGCTTTCGGCGGCGGAACTCCCGATCTAGGTTATTTTTCGGAGGTTTCAGTATATATAGGAGGTGTTGGAGTCGGGGCCAAGTAAAGGGGGGCTACGGGTTGTCCCCGAGGAAGGGGGGCGCGCCCAGTAGGGGGGCACTGGGCTCTGTGTTAGTAGGTTAGTCCCAAAAATAATATAAATGTGTATATAAAAGCCCATAAAACATCCTAGAAGGATAATTTAATAGCATGGAACAATCAAAAATTATAGATACGTTGGTGACGTATCACTCCCCGGACACACCCGTCGGTGGTCATTACTCCTGGCGGGATCTAGACTGGCCCCACAAATCAATACTAGTCTTTTCTGCGCATTTTGTCCTTACTCGTGCCACCTAGGAGCAACTTCCCGGTAAGTCGCCCATCCTGAACTTACTCCAAGCTGAGCACGCTTAACTTTGGAGTTCTTTTCGAATGGGCTCCCGAAAAAGAACGAATTCCTTATTGGTATGTGTCGGTGTCAAAACAGGCAGATCTCGGGTAGGGGACCCAAGCTATGTGTCTAAGGACCGATGGTAACAGGAGATAGGGGACACTACATTTACCTAGGTTCAGGCCCTCTCGATCGAGGTAAAACCCTAAACCTGCTTGATTGATATTGATGAATATGTGTTACAAGAGTTGATCTACCTTGAGATCGTAATGGCTAAACCCTAGAGCCAAGCCTATGTGGATGTAATGATTCTGTCGTTAGCCTCTACAGACTAAACCCCCCGGCTTTTATACACGTCGGAGAGGGCCTAGGGTTACAAAGGTGACGTGGGGAGGAAGTAATAGCTACATCCGGACATCATGCCTACCTTTCTATGGACATAGGAGTCCTGATTGAATACGGGGAAGAGTCTTCTGCCTCTATCTTCACGGCCCATGAATACTGCCCAGCTTCATCGACCCAAACGCCTGAGGACCCCTGAATCCAGGACTCCCTCAGTCGCCCCCGGACTTGCCTTCAAGGACAAGGTCGTTTTTGGCTTCATGTCTTCGGTCTTGCAAGGTGAGTCCTTCTGGATGATAGTTCGGCTTTATTATATTCCGCAAATTCCTCTCCGCCGTCACCTTTGCCTCCACGAGTCCAATGAATGCGAACCATCTGGGTATTTTTGCGATTACCCCCTTGGCTGTGTAGGGAAGGCGCCTATATAAGGAGACTAGATCTCATATGCCATTCCATTCCATTCCACGCGGAAAATCCCTAGTGCCTGCCACGAAAAATCTTCAAACATGACCGACATTCCCAGCTCTTCCACGCGCCCTCACAGCCCTCGAACGGGTGATTGGGAAAGTTGCTCCATATCACATGCTGATGGCTTCTCGCCCCTCGTTGGTTACCCCAAGTGGAAGGTTTGAGATGTAGCGTAGCGGTAGTTTTCCCTTGGCAAAGATACCAAGGATCGAATCCCGTGAGACTCCGAGGGTTGACAAGAAGGTGTCAATAGCGCCAGAGACTTTTGCTTGACAGGACCTGCACACAGATACAAATAACTTTGCTCCCAACGAGTACAGAGAGGTTGTCAATCCCTCCGGCCTTGTCGTTTACAAAGGATCAAACGCAAGAGATAATAGTGATAGGTATGACTGCAACTAGTAAATAAGAACAGGAAGTAAATAACAGGTGTGATCAGTGATGGTAATATGGACCGGGGTCCCATGATGTTCACTAGTGATGTCCCTCTCCCAAAAGACGATAAAACAGCTAAGCGAGGTAAACGAATTACAGCTGGGCAATTGACAGGATTATGTGCGCAAACCAATGCTAACTATGCTGCAAGAAAGGTAGAGGCTCAAAAGCATAGGCGGTACGCCAAGGCAAGTAGACCGAAATCCATCTGCATCTACTACTAATCATCCACCTTGAGATATCTATCCAGAACATCTCGCTGGTATTAAGTTGCGAGTCGCACCCATAGTGTAAACTCAAAGCAACAGACAACTGCATTAAAAGAACTTTGCGTAAAGTAAACAATCCTTGCACCCGCAAGTACAAGCACCGTTGTTTTCCCCCTTGTGGCAACAACACATCGCCTAGACTCATGTTTCTGTCACTCAAGCTAGTCATCGAGGGGCATGAACCCACAATCAAGCATAACGTTCCCTCTTGGAGTTACTACCTACTACTTGGCCAAAGCAATAAACAGCAACGGAGAACATGCAAGAATTACTCAAGAACATAAATATAAAAGAGGTGAATCAAATATATTACTCACACACAATCTGAACATAATCTCATAATCTATCGGATCCCAGCAAACTTAGCACAGCAACAGCAGAAAGATTACATATGTGCCTCGATCATGTAGGGCAGCTCACAAGGTCTAATCGGTGAGGAACAAAGAGGGGAGGAGAACATCACATAGCTACTGGTCATGGACCCATGGTCCAAGGGGGACTACTCACAACTCATCCGGGAGGCGTCCATGGTGGTGGAGAAGCTCCCGGTGGTGGTTCTCCCCTCCGGCAGGGTGCCGGGAAGAGTTCTCCTAGTGCTCCTGATCTTGGAAGCGCGGCGACGGCGGAACAAAGATGAGATCGCGAAAAAGGGTTCCGTCCTCGAGGGTTTCGGGACGCGATGTAAATATATGCCAAAGGGGGTCACCAGAGGAGGTAAGGGGGGCCCAGGCGCCCCCCCGGCGCGGCCAGGAGGGGGGCCGCATGGGTAGGCCGCCTGGGCTGCCCCTGGCTCCCCTCTGGCCCCACTTCTGGCGCATGGAAGCTTCTGGAGCGCTGATTTTTTATATATTTTTCCCGGAATTTTTCTGGTAATTTAAGTAATGGGAAAACCTGAAATACAAAAAACAGCAGAAAACAGAAACTGGCACTGGGGTGCACTGAGTTAATAGGTTAGTCCAAATATGATCAAAAGTGTATGGAAGTGCATAAATATCATAGCAATATCACACAAAAGAGGCATGGAGCAAGCAGAAATTATAGATACGTTTGGACGTATCAACATCCCCAAGCTTAATTCCTGCTCGTCCTCGAGTAGGTAAATGATAACAAGCATAATTTCTGTGGTGACATGCTATCAACCATATAAGAACTTTTAAGTAAAGTAATCAAGGCATGTAATCCAATTCAAGTCATAACAAGCAAGAGTCTATATTAGCATTGTAACAAGTAACATAAGAACATAAAGGTGCAAGAGCTCTCGCTGTCCGTGACTCGAATGTCTCCAAATGGTGTTTGCATGCAAGAAAGGGGATAGGGATATATGAGAGAGTAAAACATAGTTTTTGTATTATTGAGAATTTAATCTACTAAAGTTTCACACTTGGTCTTCTTTGGAATCTTATCTTGACTCATCCCCAGACCGTCAGCCAGGTACAAGTCAAAATGATCCACTCCCTTTCGATATTTTGAGCACTCATGCAATGGATGAGCGTAAGCAAGAAAGTCGACACTTAGGATGGCAAAGAGAGAAATGATAGAGGGGGAAGACAAAAAAGGTGTGAAAGGCTCACATCAATGAGGACAACCATTGGCGAGAGAAAGCCAAATGATAGATATGATGCGAGGAGTAGGGATTGCCATGCGACAGATGCACATATGAGCTAAGGTAAGCTCTCCAATGGAACTAGTGGGGGTGCATCCAACTTGCTTGCTCAAGAAGACCTAGAGCTCTTTTGAGGAGGCTCATCATTGGAATATACAAGCCAAGTTCTATAGTGTAAAGGTCCCCACATAGCTATATGCATGAATGATAATCTCTATGGAGTACAAGGTATAAGATGGAGTACGAGTGTGGATCTCTCAAAAGAAATAGTAGTGTGCCCCCTTCTCTCTTTTTATTTCTTTTTATTTTTTGTGGCCTCAATGGCTCTTTCTATTTATCTCTCATTTGTCCTCTTTGGGATCTTTTTATTTTGTCCTCTTTGGGATCTTTTCCTCACTTAGGGGCAACGCTCTATGTATTACAAGAAGTATAGAAGATCTTTCACACTTTACAAAAGTACTCAACATAAAGAAAATGAAACTATCATGATGTATGCAAATGTATGCCTCTGCCAGTGTAGCAGGATATGCAATGATACTAGCGCGTCATGTAGCAATGATTAGGGCAAGGCCCAACTAGCATGCGGCTCATCGATCAAGCAAAAAGCATGTATGTCATGAAGATCAAGTCATGAGAGGATGGATGTTGCATGGCAATGTATCTCGGAAAGGCTATGGAAATGCCTTAATAGGTAGGTATGGTGGCTGTTTTGAGGAAGGATATAATGAGGCTTATGATGACAGAGCGTATCGTGCCAAGGATTTGGATGCACCGGCGAAGTATGCGCCAACTCTCGAGGTGAGAAAGGGCAATGCACGGTACCGAAGAGGCTAAAAAAATATGGGTAGGTGGAAATGTCAACCTTCGAATACTCACATTAGTCCGAAGAACTCATGCACTTATTATCGGTAACTCTCAATCTAATTAGGAGGTTCACAAAGAGACAAGTACCCCGAGGAGGTGTGTATGGGGGTTTGGTTACCCTTGCTCATCCTCGACCCATGGTACGTGAGTGTACTCTAATATTCGATCCCTCCAAAGATTAGTGATCCATTTAGTAGCTAAATTTCTCAACTATTTTGTAGGTTTTCGAAAATAAACACGGATTGCCCAAAATACGACATCTATCACTAATAGGCTAAAGCTCTTGACACCAAAAGTTCAGACATTTACTCATGGCAATACCTCAAAACTATTGCAAGTTACTACTAAAATTAAATAGCAACCTCAATTACCTACTTTAAGTTAAGACACACAACTCAGTGCAACAGACAAACTCTCTTAACAAGATAAACATGAGAACTCAAGAGAGTTCCAGAAGCAACCAACTAAACAAAAAGCTCTTTAAAAAGAAAAGCATGAAAACTAAGAGCTAAACATGACAGTAGCTATTGAAAGACAAAGAACATGCACAACAAAGATAAGCATGAAAAATCCTATGTTGTGTTCGAGGTTTAAGTGGAGCATGTTTCTCTCCCACACAAAGAAAGCTGGGTTCTAACTCGTTATGAACAGCAAGCAAAGCTAAAGAAAACTAAAAAGGAAACTAAAAGCAAGACGCTCCAAGCATAGCACATAACGCATGAAGTGATTAAAATATAGTGGAACGAAATACGAACTGATAATTGTTGATGGAGAAGGGGATGCACGGGGGCATCCCCAAGCTTAGACGCTTGAGTCTTCTTGAATATTTCTTGGGGGTGCACGGGGGCATCCCCAAGCTTGGGCGTTTGACCCTCCTGAATCTTTTTATCATCTTCCCTCGCACACTTGAAAACTCCCTTCATACATAACTCATCATAATCTGATTAGCGAGGTTAGTACCCATAATAAAATAATTTTTCCTTGCTGGAAATAAGGATAATCTTGAAGATATACTGTTTCTCAAGGTTGCCAAAAGGTTTTTGCAAAGAAAAAACAAGCTCAAGGTTTGCAAAACGATGAAAAGGCAAAACAGGACAGAATCTGTGAAAAACAGACCAGCAGGTAGTAAATAATTTTTTCGGGGCATTTCTGCAACTCAAATCAAAAAACTTAGAACAGACGCCCGAAAGCCAATTGTATAGAGCACGCTGTCGAAAAAATTCAGACCAAAAAGATGATCTGGTGATTTTATACGAATTTTTCTGTCCAAGGACAGAATCTGTTTCCTGGACAGCACGTCACAACTTTTGAACTTTCTTGCAATCAGAGGCTAAACTTGGCACAAAGCTGAAAAGTAAAGATACAATGATGATGCTACTGTAGTAACAAACATCAAGACACAACAAAAGCAAAATAAAACTTTATTCATTGTGGGCTGCCTCCCAAAAGCGCTTTCTTTTATGCCTTTAAGCTAGGCATAATGCAAAGAGATCAAGTTTTATCAAGAGTAAAAGAATAGCTAGCCCGTATAACGGACTCAAAAGGTAACTTAATCTTCTTTCTAGAGAAGTGTTGCATCCCTTTCTTGAGAGGAAATTGGAATTTTATATTCCCCTCTTTCATGTTAATGATAGCACCAACGGTGCGAAGAAAAGGACGTCCCAAAATAATTGGACAAGAAGGTTCACATTCAATATCCATAATAGTAAAATCAACGGGAACATAATTGTCATTGACAATGATAAGAACATCATCGATCCTCCCCAAAGGTTTCTTTATGGAAGAATCAACAAGATGAACACCAAAAGAACAAGAATCAAAAGGTTTCAATTTAAGCATATCATATATTCTTTTGGGCATAACGGAGGTACTAGCTCCAACATCACATAAAGCATATCAAGAAAAGTTATTCAACTTAATTTTAATCATAGGATCCCAACCATCTTCTAGATTTCTAGGTATGGAGGCTTCTACCCTAAGCTTCTCCTCCCTAGCTTTGGTGAGAGCATTAGTGATATGCTCTGTGAAGGCAAGATTAAGCGTGCTAGTGTGGGGATCTCTAGACATCTTGTGAAGAAAATCAATAACTTCAGAAAGGGTGCAATTATCAAAATCTAGGTCACTACTATCAAGTAAAGTCGTAGTGGTGTCCTTTAGGCTCACTTGTTTGGTAGCTTCTATGGTCATAGGAGTTTCTACGGTTGAGGTCATAGCATCACCATTAATAGGTCCAATGGGACCAGGAGTGCATTGGGTGCTAAGAGTTTGGATTTCCTCAACAACTTGGATAGTAGCAACAATGTGATGGGTAGGAAGGCTCTTAATTCTATCTTCTTCCTCCTTTTCTCTAGCCCATCTCTCCTTAAGTTTAGCCAACATCCTAATGTTTTCATTAATTTGCACTTGAATAGCATTCATAGGAGTGGTCTTCCTCTCCTCAAGAGGGGAAGTTCTAATTTTAAGCAACTCTACCTCATGGGCTAAATTGTCTACCTTCGAAGAGAGATTATCTAGTTTGGCTAGTTTTTCTTCTACATTCTTATTGAAGGCTTTTTGGGTAGTCATGAAATATTTAAGCATAATCTCTAGTTCAGAAGTGGAGTTCTTGGTGTTAGGATAAGCATTGTTGTTCCCATAGGAATTAGAGGGGAACGGTCTAGGGTTGCTACCAAAATTACTCCTATAAGCATTGTTATTGAAATTGTTTCTAGAGATAAAGTTCACATCTACTTGATCTTGAGCAATCAAAGAATTTAAAGGAACATCACGAGGATCAATAGGAGATTGCTTGAAAAGTAGAGACATGATCAAGTCAACTTTTTCATTTAGGGAGGAAATCTCCTCGACAGAGTTTACCTTCCTACATGTTGGAGCGCGTTCGGTGTGCCATTGGGAATAATTGGTCATCATCTCATCGAGAAGCTTCGTGGCAGCACCAAGTGTAGTTGACATAAAGGTTCCTCACGCGGCCGAATCTAACAAGTTCCGCGAGGTAAAGTTCAAGCCTGCATAAAAAGTTTGGATAACCATCCAAGTAGTCAAACCATGAGTAGGGCAGTTCTTGACAAGAGATTTCACGTGTTCCCAAGCTTGGGCAACGTGTTCATTATCTAATTGTTTGAAATTCATTATGTTACTCCTTAGTTGGATAATTTTAGCAGGTGGATAGTACTTCCCAATAAAGGCATCCTTGCACTTGTCCCAAGAATCTATGCTATTCCTAGGCAAAGATTGAAACCAAATTTTAGCTCCTCCTCTCAAGGAGAAAGGAAAAAGCCTAAGCTTAACAATATTGCCATCTATTTCTTGGTACTTTTGCATATCACAGAGTTCAACAAAATTATTTAAGTGTAAAGCAGCATCATCTGTAGCACCGGAAAATTGATCTTTCATAACTAGGTTCAGTAAAGCAGGTTTAATTTCATAAGAAGGTGCTGAAGTGGCAGGTGTAGTAATAGGCGTGCAGATAAAGTCATCGTTGTTATGACTAGTGAAGTCACACAACTTGGTGTTCTTGGTGGAACCCATAGCAGCAACAACTATTTTTGTGATTTTTGATAGAAGACACTAAAGCAAAAACTGAAAGGTAAACTAACAAGACTAAAAAGCAAAGATAAAAGATAGCGTGCAACTCCCCTATCTTGAAGAGTGGAGACCCCGGAAACGGCGCCAGAAAACTTTGCTTGATGGCTTCTCGCCCCTCGTTGGTTACCCCAAGTGGAAGGTTTGAGATGTAGCGTAGCGGTAGTTTTCCCTTGGCAAAGATACCAAGGATCGAATCCCGTGAGACTCCGAGGGTCGACAAGAAGGTGTCAATAGCGCCAGAGACTTTTGCTTGACAGGACCTGCACACAGATACAAATAACTTTGCTCCCAACGAGTACAGAGAGGTTGTCAATCCCTCCGGCCTTGTGGTTTACAAAGGATCAAACGCAAGAGATAATAGTGATAGGTATGACTGCAACTAGTAAATAAGAACAAGAAGTAAATAACGGGTGTGATCAGTGATGGTAATATGGACCGGGGTCCCATGATGTTCACTAGTGATGTCTCTCTCCCAAAACACGATAAAACAGCTAAGCGAGGTAAACGAATTACAGCTGGGCAATTGACAGGATTATGTGTGCAAACCAATGCTAACTATGCTGCAAGAAAGGTAGAGGCTCAAAAGCATGGGCGGTACGCCAAGGCAAGTAGACCGAAATCCATTTGCATCTACTACTAATCATCCACCTTGAGATATCTATCCAGAACATCTCGCTGGTATTAAGTTGCGAGTCCCACCCATAGTGTAAACGCAAAGCAACAAACAACTGCATTAAAAGAACTTTGCGTAAAGTAAACAATCCTTGCACTCGCAAGTACAAGCACCGTTGTTTTCCCCCTTGTGGCAACAGCACATCCCCTAGACTCATGTTTCTGTCACTCAAGCTAGTCATCGAGGGGCATGAACCCACAATCAAGCATAACATTCCCTCTTGGAGTTACTACCTACTACTTGGCCAAAGCAATCAACAGCAACGGAGAACATGCAAGAATTACTCAAGAACATAAATATAAAAGAGGTGAATCAAATATATTACTCACACACAATCTGAACATAATCTCATAATCCATCGGATCCCAGCAAACTCAGCATAGCAACAGCATAAAGATTACATATGTGCCTCGATCATGTAGGGCAGATCACGAGGTCTAATCAGTGAGGAACAAAGAGGGGCGGAGAACATCACATAGCTACTGGTCATGGACCCATGGTCCAAGGGGGACTACTCACAACTCATCCGGGATTTTTCTGGCAGTTTACGTAATGGGAAAACCTGAAATACAAAAACAGCAGAAAACAGAAACTGGCACTAGGGTGCACTGAGTTAATAGGTTAGTCCAAATATGATCAAAAGTGTATGGAAGTGCATAAATATCATAGCAATATCACACAAAAGAGGCATGGAGCAAGCAGAAATTATAGATATGTTTTGGACGTATCACATGCGCATCTGAGAAAACTTCAAACGCAGGGATATCTTCCTCTCGAGGATCTAGTCCCCGTCCGGGCCAGATTAACTTCCATCGACAATCAAGCCCTGGCAGAGAATTTTCCCGACCCCACCAGTGGAGAGCGGGTATGCTTCGTCTCCTTCCTTCTAAGAAGCGTAGGATTTCCCGTCCACCCCTTCCTTAGGGGGCTCCTGGAGTTCTATGGTCTTCAACTGCATGATTTCACGCCGGGGTCTATCCCGCACATTTTGGGATTCGTCGCTTTATGCAAATTATTTCAGGGCTGCGAGCCTCATTTCGAGATGTGGCAGAAGTTCTTCTGCCTTGCCCCTCGCTCCCAGGAGGGATCCATATTCGATGTTGGCGGCGCCGAAGTATGGCGCATAGCAAGGACATGTTATCTGTCGGGCACTCCAAAGAAGGCATCCAAAGATTCGCCTTCGGAGTGGTTTTATATCAATGACGTTGCCTTGCCGGATCCAGTTCAGCAAGGCCTCCCCAAATATTCCATTGCTCCTCTGAAGAAGCTTTTCAACTGGCATCCCCGCAGTCCCACGGAAGAAGAAAGTGCGGAGGTCAGAAGACTGGCCAGCAAGATCAGATTGCTTGCCAGTTCAGGGCTGTCAATAATTGAAGTGACGGCGATCTCAATAAAGCGATGCGTGCAGCCGCTCCAAGCTAGAGGATTTCTTATTTGGCATTATAATGGCCAGGATGATGCCTCAGGTTGCTTACGCCTAGGTCCGGATAACCCAGCCGCTCTAGCCGCCATCCTAGCAGATATTTACAAGGGAGAGAAGCAAGACTTTCTTCGCTTGGAGTGACGGGAAGGTTTTGATACGTCTCCGTCGTATCTATAATTTTTGATTGTTCCATGCCAATATTATACAACTTTCATATACTTTTGGCAACTTTTTATACAATTTTTGGGACTAACATATTGATCCAGTGCCCAGTGCCAGTTCCTGTTTGTTGCATGTTTTTTGTTTCGCAGAATATCCATATCAAACGGATTCCAAACGGGATAAAATGGATGGAGATATTTTTTTGGAATGTATGTGATTTTTGGGAAGAAGAATCAACGTGAGACGATGCCTGAGGGGCCCAAGAGGCAGGGCGGCGTGCCCCAGGGGTGTGGGCACGCCCCTGACCCTCGTGGCCACCCCGTAAGGCGGTTGGTGCCCTTCTTCCGCTGCAAGAAAGACAATATCCGGATACAAATCATGTCAAAAATCAGCCCAATCGGAGTTACGGATCTCTGGGAATATAAGAAACGTTGAAAGGCTAGATTCTGAGGGCGCAAAAACAGAGAGAGACAGAGAGACGGATCCAATCTCGGAGGGGCTCTCGCCCCTCCGCCGCCATGGAGGCCATGGACCAGAGGGGAAACCCTTCTCCCATCTAGGGAGAAGATCAAGGAAGAAGAAGGAGGAGGGGGCTCTCTCCCCCTCGCTTTCGGTGGCGTCGGAGTGCCACCGGGGCCATCATCGTGTGACAGCAATCTACACCAACACCTACGTCTGTTGGAAATATGCCCGAGAGGCAATAATAAAATGGTTATTATTATATTTCCTTGTTCATGATAATTGTCTGTTATTCATGCTTGAATTGTATTATACGGAAACAGTGATACATGTGTGAGTACATAGACCAAAACGTGTGCCTGGTAAGCCTCTAGTTGCTAGCTCGTTGATCAACAGATGGTCACGGTTTCCTGGCCATGGACATTGGATGTCATTGATAACGGGATCACATCATTAGGAGAATGATGTGATGGACAAGACCCAATCCTAAGCCTAGCACAAGATCATGTAGTTCGTAATGCTAAAGCTTTTCCAATATCAAGTATCTTTTCCTTACACCATGAGGTTGTGCAACTCCCGGATACCATAGGAATACTTTGGGTGTGCCAAACGTCACAACGTAACTGGGTGGCAATAAAGGTACGCAACGGGTATCTCCAAAAGTGTCTGTTGAGTTGGCACGAACCGAGACTGGGATTTGTCACTCCGTATGACGGAGAGGTATCTCTGGGCCCACTTGGTAAGACATCATCATAATGAGCTCAAAGTGACTAAGGAGTTAGTCACGAGATGATGGATTACGGAACGAGTAAAGAGACTTGCTATGACGAGATTGAACAAGGTATCGGTATACCGACGATCAAATCTCGGGCAAGTACTATACCGATAGACAAAGGGAATAGCTACGGGATTAAGTGAATCCTTGACATCATGGTTCATCCGATGAGATCATCGAGGAACCCGTGGGAACCAACATGGGTATCCAGATCCCACTGTTGGTTATTGACCGGAGAGTCGTCTCGGTCATGTCTACGTGTCTCCCGAACCCGTAGGGTCTACACACTTCAGGTTCGGTGACGCTAGGGTTGTAGAGATATATGCACAAGGTAACCCGAATGTTGTTCGGTGTCCCGGATGAGGTCCCGGACGTCATGAGGGGTTCCGGAATGGTCCGGAGGTAAAGAATGATATATAGGAAGTCCAGTTTCGGCCACCGGGAGAGTTCCGGGGGTCACCGGTAGTGTACCGGGACCACCGGAAGGATCCCGGGGGTCCACCGGGTGGGGCCACCCATCCCGGAGGGCCCCGTGGGCCATAAGGGGAGGGGGGCAGCCCTTAGTGGGCTAGCGCGCCCCCCTTGGGCCTCCCTCCATGCGCCTAGGGTTGAAACCCTAGGGGTGGGGGCGTCCCCCTAGGCTTGGGGGCAAGCCACCACCCTTGGCCGCCGCCCCCCTAGGAGATTGGATCTCCTAGGGCCGGCGCCCCCTGGCCCCCTATATATAGTGGTGGGGAGAGAGGGCAGTTGCACCTCAGCCCCTGGCGCCTCCTCCCCCCGTTACATCTCTTACTCCTCATGCAGGGTCTCGGCGAAGCCCTGCAGCTTTTCCCGTTGCATCCACCACCACGCCGTCGTGCTGCTGGATCTCCATCAACCTCTCCTCCCCCCTTGCTGGATCAAGAAGGAGGAGACATCGCTATACCGTACGTGTGTTGAACGCGGAGGTGCCGTCCGTTCGGCGCTAGGATCATCGGTGACAAGGATCACGACGAGTACGACTCCATCATCCACGTTCCTTCGAATGCTTCCGCTCGCGATCTACAAAGGGTATGTAGATGCACTCCTTTATGCTCGTTGCTAGATGACTCCTTAGATTGATCTTGGTGAAGCATAGGAAATTTTTTGAATTCTGCTACGTTCCCCAACAGTGGCATTAGAGCTAGGTCTTTGCGTAGCATCTTGCACAAGTAGAACACAAACAAGTTGTGGGCGTTGATTTTGTTCAGTTCTCTTGCCGCTACAAGTCCAATCTTGATTCGGCGGCATTGTGGGATGAAGCGGCCCGGACCTACCTTACACGTACGCTTACGTGAGACTGGTTCCATCGACTGACATGCACCAGTTGCATAAAGGTGGCTGGCGGGTGTCTGTCTCTCCTACTTTAGTCGGATCGGATTTGATGAAAAGGGTCCTTATGAAGGGTAAATAGAAATTGACATATCACGTTGTGGTTTTGGCGTAGGTAAGAAACGTTCTTGCTAGAAACCTATAGAAGCCACGCAAAAACTTGCAACAACAATTAGAGGACGTCTAACTTGTTCTTGCAGCATGTGCTATATGATGTGATATGGCCAAGAAGATGTGATGAATGATATATGTGATGTATGAGATTGATCATGTTCTTGTAATAGGGAATCACGACTTGCATGTCGATGAGAATGACAACCGGAAGGAGCCATAGGAGTTGTCTTATTTATTGTATGACCTGCGTGTCACTGAATAACGACATGTAATTACTTTACTTTATTGCTAAACGTTAGCCATAGTAGTAGAAGTAACTTTTGGCGAGATGAATTCATGAAGACACGATGATGGAGATCATGGTGTCATGCCAGTGGCAAAGATGATCATGGTGCCCCGAAGATGGAGATCAAAGGAGCAAAATGATATTGGCCATATCATGTCACTTTATTCGATTGCATGTGATGTTTATCATGTTTACGCATCTTATTTGCTTAGAACGACGGTAGTAAATAAGATGATCTCTCACTAAGAATTTCAAGAATTGTGTTCCCCCTAACTATGCACCGTTGCTAAGGACCGTTGTTCCGAAGCACCACGTGATGATCGGGTGTGATAGGCTCTAACGTTCGCATACAACGGGTGTAAGCCAGATTTACACACGCAATACACTTAGGGTTTACTTGACGAGCCTAGCATGTAAAGACATGGCCTCGGAACATGGAAGACCGAAAGGTCGAACATGAGTCGTATAGAAGATATGATCAGCATGAAGATGTTCACCGTTGATGACTAGTCCGTCTCACATGATGATCGGACACGGGCTAGTCGATTCGGATCATGTATCACTTAGATGACTAGAGAGATGGCAATCTGAGTGGGAGTTCATTAAATTTGATTAGATGAACTTAATTGTCATGAACTTAGTCTAAATTCCTTACAATATGTCTTGTAGATCAAATGGCCCACGCTCATGTTGCCCTCAACTTCAACGCGTTCCTAGAGAAAACCACGCTGAAATACGATGGTAGCAACTATACGGATTGGGTCCGTAACCTGAGGATTATCCTCATAGCTGCCAAGAGATCATATGTCCTTGAAGCACCGCTAGGTGATGCACCCGTTTTCCCGGAAGCCCAAGACGTTATGAACGCCTGGCATATGATGATTACTCCCTGGTTCAGTGCGGCATGCTTTACAGCTTAGAATCGGGGCTCCAGAAGCGTTTTGAGCACCACGGAGCATATGAGATGTTCCAAGAGCTGAAAATGGTTTTCCAAGCTCATGCCCGAGTCGAGAGATATGACGTCTCCGACGCATTCTACAGTTGTAAGATGGAGGAGAATAGTTCTGTCAGCGAGCACATACTCAAATTGTCTGGGTTGCACAATCGCTTGTCTCAGTTGTGAATTAATCTCCCAGGCGAAGCGGTCGTTGACAGAATCCTTCAGTCGCTCCCACCTAGCTTCAAGAGCTTCGTGATGAACTTCAATATGCAAGGGATGGAGAAGTCCATTCCCGAGGTGTATTCAATGCTGAAATCAGCGGAGGTGGATATCAAGAAAGAACATCAAGTGTTGATGGTCAATAAAACCACTAAGTTCAAGAAAGGCAAGGGTAAGAAGAACTTCAAGAAGGACGGCAAAGGAGTTGTCGCGCCCGGTATGCCAGTTGCCGGGAAGAAGCCAAAGAATGGGCCCAAGCCTGAAACTGAGTGCTTTCATTGCAAGGGAACGGGTCACTGGAAGCGGAACTGCCCCAAATACTTAGCAGATAAGAAGGCCGGCAACGTCAAAGGTATATATGATATACATGTTATTGATGTGTACCTTACCAGCGCTCGTAGTAGCTCCTGGGTATTTGATACCGGTGCAGTTGCTCACATTTGTAACTCAAAGCAGGAGCTGCGGAATGAGCGGAGACTGGCGAAGGACGAGGTGACGATGCGCATCGGGAATGGTTCCAAGGTCGATGTGATCGCCGTCGGCACGCTGCCTCTACATCTACCCTCGGGATTAGTTATAAACCTTAATGATTGTTATTTAGTACCAGCTTTGAGCACGAACATTGTATCTGGATCTCGTTTGATGCGAGATGGCTACTCATTTAAATCCGAGAATAATGGTTGTTCTATTTATATGAGAGATATGTTTTATGGTCATGCCCCGCTGGTCAATGGTTTATTTTTGATGAATCTAGAACGTGATGATACACATATTCATAGTGTGAATGCCAAAAGATGTAAAGTTGATAATGATAGTCCCACATACTTGTGGCATTGCCGCCTTGGTCATGTTGGCGTCAAACGTATGAGGAAGCTCCATGTAGATGGACTTCTAGAGTCTCTTGATTATGAATTATTTGACACATGCGAACCATGCCTCTTGGGAAAGATGACCAAGACTCCGTTCTCTGGAACAATGGAGCGAGCAAGCAACTTATTGGAAATCATACATACCGATGTGTGCGGTCCAATGAGTGTTGAAGCTCGCGGAGGCTATCATTATGTTCTCATCCTCACAGATGACTTGAGTAGATATGGGTATGTCTACTTGATGAAGCACAAGTCTGAGACCTTTGAAAAGTTCATGGAATTTCAGAATGAGGTTGAGAATCAACGTGACAAAAAAATAAAGTTCTTACGATCAGATCGTGGGGGTGAATATTTAAGTCATGAATTTGGCACGCACCTAAGGAACTGTGGAATTGTTTCACAATTGACACCGCCCGAAACACCTCAGCGTAATGGTGTGTCCGAACGACGGAATCGCACTTTGTTGGACATGGTGTGATCTATGATGTCTCTCACCGACTTACCGCTATCTTTTTGGGGATTTGCTTTAGAGACTACCGCATTCACTTTCAATAGGGCTCCATCAAAATCCGTTGAGACGACACCGTATGAACTTTGGTTTGGCAAGAAACCTAAGCTGTCGTTTCTGAAAGTTTGGGCTTGCGATGCTTATGTCAAGAAACTTCAACCTGAAAAGCTCGAACCCAAATCGGAAAAATGCGTCTTCATAGGATACCCAAAGGAAACTATTGGGTAGACCTTCTACCTCAGATCCGAAGGCAAGGTTTTCGTTGCCAAGAATGGATCCTTTCTGGAGAAAGAGTTTCCCTCGAAAGAAGTGAGTGGGAGGAAAGTAGAACTTGATGAGGTGACAGTCACCCCTCCCAAACCGGAAAGTAGCGCAGCGCGGGAAATTGTTCCTGAGGTGCCTGCACCGACAAGGGAGGAAGTTGATGATGATGATCATGAAGATCCAGATCAAGTTACTACTGAACTTCGAAGGTCCACAAGGACACGTTCCGCACCAGAGTGGTATGGCAACACTGTCATGGAAATCATGTTGTTAGACAACAGTGAACCTTCGAACTATGAAGAAGCAATGGCGGGCCCGGATTCCAACAAATGGCTTGAAGCCATGAAATCCGAGATAGGATCCATGTATGAAAACAAAGTATGGACTTTGGTGGACTTGCCCGATGATCGGCATGCCATAGAAAATAAATGGATATTCAAGAAGAAGACTGAAGCGGATGGTAATGTGACCATCTATAAGGCTCGGCTTGTCGCTAAAGGTTATCGACAAGTTCAAGGGATTGACTACAACAAGACTTTCTCTCCTGTAGCGATGCTGAAGTCCGTCCGAATCATGTTAGCAATTGCCGCATTCTATGATTATGAGATATGGCAAATGGACGTCAAAACGGCATTCCTTAATGGCTTCCTCAAGGAAGAGCTGTATATGATGCAGCCGGAAGGTTTTGTCGATCCAGAGAATGCTGACAAGGTATGCAAGCTCCAGCGCTCGATCTACGGGCTGGTGCAAGCATCTCGGAGTTGGAATATTCGCTTTAGTGATGTGATCAAAGCGTTTTGCTTTATACAGACTTGGGGAGAAGCCTGTATCTACAAGAAAGTGAGTGGGAGCTCTGTAGCATTTCTCATATTATATGTGGATGACATACTACTGATGGGAAATGATATATAATTCTTGGAGAGCATAAAGGCCTACTTGAATAAGAGTTTTTTAATGAAGGACCTTGGAGAAGCTGCTTATATATTAGGCATCAAGATCTATAGAGATAGATCGAGACGCCTCATTGGTCTTTCACAAAGCACATACCTTGACAAGATATTGAAGAAGTTCAATATGGATCAGTCCAAGAAAGGGTTCTTGCCTGTTTTGCAAGGTATGAGATTGAGCACGGCTCAGTCCCCGACCACGGCAGAAGATAGAGAAAAGATGAGTGTCATCCCCTATGCCTCAGCCATAGGTTCTATTATGTATGCCATGTTGTGTACCAGACCTGATGTGAACCTTGCCATAAGTTTGGTAGGGAGGTACCAAAGTGATCCCGGCATGGAACACTGGACAGCGGTCAAGAACAACCTGAAGTACCTGAAAAGGACTAAGGATATGTTTCTCGGTTATGGAGGTGACGAAGAGCTCGTCGTAAAGGGTTATGTCGATGCTAGCTTCGACACAGATCTGGATGATTCCAAGTCACAAACCGGGTATGTGTATATTTTGAATGGTGGAGAAGTCAGCTGGTGCAGTTGCAAGCAGAGCGTCGTGGCGCATTCTACATGTGAAGCGGAGTACATAGCTGCTTGCGAAGCAGCACAGGAAGGAGTCTGGATGAAGGAGTTCATCACCGACCTAGGAGTCATTCCAAGCGCGTCAAGCCCGATGACTCTCTTCTCTGACAACACTGGAGCTATTGCCATTGCCAAGGAGCCCAGGTTTCACAAGAAGACCAAGCACATCAAGCGCCGTTTCAACACCATCCGGAATTATGTTCAAGATGGAGACATAGATATTTGTAAAGTGCATACGGATCTGAATGTCGCAGATCCGTTGACTAAACCTCTTCCACGAGAAAAACATGATCAACACCAGAACTCTATGGGTGTTCGATTCATCACAATGTAACTAGATTATTGACTCTAGTGCAAGTGGGAGACTGTTGGAAATATACCCTAGAGGCAATAATAAAATGGTTATTATTATATTTCCTAGTTCATGATATTTGTCTGTTATTCATGCTTGAATTGTATTATACAGAAACAACGATACATGTGTGAATACATAGACCAAAAAGTGTCCCTGGTAAGCCTCTAGTTGCTAGCTCGTTGATCAACAGATGGTCACGGTTTCCTGGCCATGGACATTGGATGTCATTGATAACGGGATCACATCATTAGGAGAATGATGTGATGGACAAGACCCAATCTTAAGCCTAGCACAAGATCGTGTAGTTTGTAATGCTAAAGCTTTTCCAATGTCAAGTATCTTTTCCTTAGACAATGAGGTTGTGCAACTCCCGGGTACCGTAGGAATACTTTGGGTGTGCCAAACGTCACAACGTAACTGGGTGGCTTAAAGCTACGCAACGGGTATCTCCGAAAGTGTCTGTTGAGTTGGCACGAACCGAGACTGGGATTTGTCACTCCGTATGACGGAGAGGTATCAGTGGGCCCACTCGGTAAGACATCATCATAATGAGCTCAAAGTGACTAAGGAGTTAGTCACGACATGATGGATTACGGAACGAGTAAAGAGACTTGCCATGACGAGTTTGAACAAGGTATCGGTATACCGACGATCGAATCTCGGGCAAGTACTATACCGATAGACAAAGGAAATAGCATACGGGATTAAGTGAATCCTTGACATCGTGGTTCATCCGATGATATTATCGAGGAACACGTGGGAACCAACATGGGTATCCAGATCCCGCTGTTGGTTATTGACCGGAGAGTCGTCTCGGTCATGTCTACGTGTCTCCCGAACCCGTAGGGTCTACACACTTAAGGTTCTGTGACGCTAGGGTTGTAGAGATATATGCACACGGTAACCCGAATGTTGTTCGGAGTCCCGGATGAGATCCCGGACGTCAAGAGGAGTTCCGGAATGGTCCGGAGGTAAAGAATGATATATAGGAAGTCCAGTTTCGGCCACCGGGAGAGTTCCGGGGGTCACCGGTAGTGTACCGGGACCACCGGAAGGGTCCCGGGGGTCCACCGGGTGGGGCCACCCATCCCGGAGGGCCCCGTGGGCCGTAGGGGGAGGGGGGCCAGCCCTTAGTGGGTTGGCGCGCCCCCCTTGGGCATCCCCCCATGTGCCTAGGGTTGAAACCCTAGGGATGGGGGCGCCCCCTAGGCTTGGGGGGCAAGCCAACCCCCTTGGCCGCCGCCCCCCCTAGGAGATTGGATCTCCTAGGGCCGGCGCCCCCTGGCCCCCTATATATAGTGGGGGGAGAGAGGGCAGCTGCACCTCAGCCCCTGGCGCCTCCTCCCCCCCGTTACATCTCTTACTCCTCACGTAGGGTCTCGGCGAAGCCCTGCAGCTTTTCCCGTTGCATCCACCACCACGCCGTCGTGCTGCTGGATCTCCATCAACCTCTCCTCCCCCCTTGCTGGATCAAGAAGGAGGAGACGTCGCTGTACTGTACGTGTGTTCAACCCGGAGGTGCCGTCCGTTCGGCGCTGGGATCATCGGTGACAAGGATCACGACGAGTATGACTCCATCATCCACGTTCCTTCGAACGCTTCCGCTCGCGATCTACAAAGGGTATGTAGATGCACTCCTTTATGCTCGTTGCTATATGACTCATTTGATTGATCTTGGTGAAACGTAGGAATTTTGTTGAATTCTGCTACGTTCCCCAACACCGTCATCTTCACCAACATCTTCATCACCTTCCCCCATCTATCTACAGCGGTCCACTCTCCCGCAAGCCGCTGTACCCTCTACTTGAACATGGTGATTTATGCTTCATATTATTATCCAATGATGTGTTGCCATCCTTTGATGTCTGAGTAGATTTTCATTGTCCTATCGGTAATTGGTGAATTGCCATGATTGGTTTAATTTGCTTGTGGTTATGTTGCTGTCCTTTGGGGCCCATCATATGAGCGCGCGCATGGATCACACCATAGCATAGAAATTGATGCATACGGGATTGAAGGGGGACCAATATATCTTAATGCTATGGTTGGGTTTTACCTTAATGAAAGTTAGTAGTTGCGGATGCTTGCTAAATGTTCCAATCATAAGTGTGTAAAATTCCAAGTCAGGGATGACATGCTAGCAGTGGCCTCTCCCACATAAAACTTGCTATCGGTCGAGTAACGTAGTCAATTGCTTAGGGACAATTTCGTAACTCCTACCACCACTTTTCCACACTCGATATACTAACTTTATTGCTTCTTTACCTAAAACAACCCCTAGTTTTTATTTATGTGCTCTTTCTATTCTTGCCGATCTTTACAAGGGAGAGAAGCAAGACTTTCTTCGATTGGAGTGACGGGAAGGTTTTGATACGTCTCCGTCGTATCTATAATTTTTGAATGTTCCATGCCAATATTATACAACTTTCATATACTTTTGGCAACTTTTTATACAATTTTTGGGACTAACATATTGATCGAGTGCCCAGTGCCAGTTCCTGTTTGTTGCATGTTTTTTGTTTCGCAGAATATCCATATCAAACGGAGTACAAACGGGATAAAATGGACAGAGTTTTTTTTGGAATATATGTGATTTTTGGGAAGAAGAATCAACGTGAGACGATGCCCGAGGGGGCCACGAGGCAGGGCAGCGTGCCCCAGGGGTGTGGGCACGCCCCTGACCCTCGTAGCCACCCCGTAAGGCGGTTGGTGCCCTTCTTTCTCCGCAAGAAAGACAATATCTGGATACAAATCGTGTCAAAAATTCAGCCCAATCGGAGTTACGGATCTCCGGGAATATAAGAAACGTTGAAAGGCTAGATTCTGAGGGCGCAGAAATAAAGAGAGACAGAGAGACGAATTCAATCTCGGAGGGGCTCTCGCCCCTCTGCCGCCATGGAGGCCATGGACCAGAGGGAAACCCTTCTCGCATCTAGGGAGAAGGTCAAGGAAGAAGAAGGAGGAGGGGGGCTCTCGCCCCCTCGCTTTCGGTGGCGCCGGAGTGCCACCGGGGCCATCATCGTGTGATGGAAATCTACACCAACACCTCCGTAATCTTCACCAACATCTTCATCACCTTCCCCCATCTATCTACAGCAGTCCACTCTCCCGCAACCCGCTGTACCCTCTACTTGAACATGGTGATTTATGCTTCATATTATTATCCAATGATGTGTTGTCATCCTATGATGTCTGAGTACATTTTCGTTGTCCTATCGGTAATTGGTGAATTTCTATGATTGGTTTAATTTGCTTGTGATTATGTTGCTATCCTTTGGTGCCCATCATATGAGCGCGCGCATGGATCACACCATAGCATAGAAATTGATGCATACGGTATTGAAGGGGGACCAATATATCTTAATGCTATGGTTGGGTTTTACCTTAATAAACGTTAGTAGTTGCGGATGCTTGCTAATAGTTCCAATCATAAGTGTGTAGAATTCCAAGTCAGGGATGTGATGTCTACACACGCTTCTACTCTTGTAGACTATGTTGGGCCTCCAAGCGCAGAGGTTTGTAGGACAGCAGCAAATTTCCCTCAAGTGGATGACCTAAGGTTTATCGAACTCAGGGAAGTAGAGGTTGAAGATGGTCTCTCTCAAGCAACCCTGCAACTAAGATACAAGAAGTCTCTTGTGTCCCCAACACACCTAATACACTTGTCAGATGTATAGGTGCACTAGTTCGGCGAAGAGAGGTTAAATGGCAAGTGATATGGATGGCAAAACAAAGTAATATAAATATGTAATAAAAAGTGCAGCAAGCAAACAAGTGGTAAACGTGAGCACAAACGGTATTGCAATGGTGGAAACTAGGCCTAGGCTTCATACTTTCACTAGTGGCAACTCCCAACAACGTTAACATAATCGAATCACATGATATTTCCCATAAAACATGCAAAGGGGACGCACTCGGAGGGCATTCCTTCGTGGTCAAGAGAGGACGAGAATTATGTAGGTCTACAAAAGCACACCTCAAAGTTCGTAGTTCTCAACCTAAGGATTTCCCAATGTCACCGCGGCCATCCAAAGAGGTTCCCACAATCACCACAACATATCTAAGGATAGTCAAAGACAAGCACCAAGAGACTCTCAATCTTCAATCAACACACAAGAGAGGAAATCACTCATGAAAATATTGTTCTAATCCATGTCCAATAGACCGCTGTCACCTTCGTCTCGGAGATTATACTAGATAAAGACAAGTGAGTACATCGATCCAATACATAGAGGAAGGGGAAATATCATGGGATCACCCTAGATTAACATAGCCTATGAACACAATGAAGATCACATCATGGGAGAGAGAATTGACCACATAGCTACTGGTAGGAACCTCAGCCCCGAGGAGGAACTACTCCCGCACCATGGAGGGAGGAAGCAACGTCGATGGAGATGAATCCGGGGGCACTTCCCCGTCCCGGCAGGGTGCCGGCGCAGGAATTCTGGTCCCCTAAAGCTTGATGGCGATGGCGGCGGAGATCGGAATCGCGTCTGGAGAAAAGGGTTCCCTCGACGCGCTTTAAATATATGCCAAAGGGGGCCACCAGAGGGGGTCAGGGGTGCCCAGGCGCCCCCCCGGCGCGGCCCAGGGGGGGCCGCGCCCACAGGCCGCCTGGAGCCCCTGTGGGTCCCCCCCGGCTGTACTTCGGCCGCACGGTAGCTCCTGGAACGCTGATTTTTTATATATTTTTTCTGGATTTTTCTGGGCAGTTCTCGAAACGTGAAAACCTGAAATACAAAAACAGCCGAAAACAGAAACTGGCACTGGGGTGCACTGGATTAGTAAGTTAGTCCAAATATGATCAAAAGTGTATGGAAGTGTATGAATATCATAGCAATATCACCCAAAAGTGGCATGGAGCAAGCAGAAATTATAGATACGTTTTGGACGTATCGACATCCCCAAGCTTAATTCCTGCTCGTCCTCGAGTAGGTAAATGATAATAAGAATAATTTCTGTGGTGACATGCTATTAACCATATAGGACTTTCTCATAGTCATATGACAAAAGCTTACTGAGACAATGATTCTATAGTAATTAAGTCGTCTCAAGAGAAAATCACAAATGACTGAAAGTTTTACAACATGAAACTGAAACATCAAAAAGATTTGCAATGAATATGATGTGCAAATATGATAAAGTGATATCTAGCTCGCCCCCTTTAGTGATGCAAAATATAAATGCAAGGGCACCTTCAAGGTTTAAGTGATGACTAGATACAATCATTTCAAAATAAACGATATCACAATCATGCAAAGGACAATGCTACTTTGGGACAATGCACATTACACTCAGAATGACAATCATGCTCTCAGTAGTTGGTGCTTCAACATAAAGGAAAAAGAAAGGTTAAGTGCTAAAGCTTTTTATTTTGAAAACATGGAAGCAATTGTGTCAATGGTAGTAGTACTTCATATGTGTCATGCATAAAACATCCTATAAGTTGCAAGCCTCATGCATCGAATACCAATAGTGCTCGCTCCTTGTCCTAATTAGCTCGGATCCCCATGGGTTATCATTGCATTGCATATGTTTCAACCAAGTGTCACAAAGGGGTACCTCTATGCCACCTGTACAAAGGTCCAAGGAGATAGATCGCATTTGATTTCTCGTTTTTGATAGATCTCAACTTGAGGACATCCATACCGGGACAACATAGAAAATAGATGATGGACTCCTCTTTAATGCATAGGCATATTCTCATGAGAGATTGAGGATTAAGGTCCAAGCTAAAACTTCCACCATGATGCATGGCTTTGGTTGGCGGCCCAATGTTCTTCTCTAACAATATGCATAGTTATTCAACCCACGGTAAATCACCCTTACTTCAGACAAGACGAACATGCATAGCAACTCACATGATATTCAACAAAAGTGTCACAGTTGATGGCGTCCCTAGAAACATGGTTACCGCTCAGCAAGCAACTTATAAGAAATATGATACATAAGCAACATACTCTTTACCACAATAGTTTTTAGGCTACTTTCCCATGAGCTATGTATTGCATGGTTAGTTTGCTTAGTACAGGTGGAGGTTAGCAAAAGACTGGGAGCGACCAACTAAGAGAGCAATGACGGTCATAATCATGCAGAGCGACAAAGCAATATTGAATCAGGCATGGTAGTTATATCGCTACTTAGAAATAAAAGATCATCAAGGCTTGACAGACTTTCTTTATAGTCTTGAATATGCGTGAGCATACGCCAAGTCAATCAAAATAAATTCTCGAAGGAAGATATTACTAAACCATACCATATCATAGGCAGACAAATCAAGTTGGTACTCCAATAACAGATTGGGAACCCCCCAACTATTTGAGATTAACCATAAGAAACCTGAACTACTAAGCACCATCATGCAAGTAGCATCTTTATCATAGACACATTAACCAATGCAACGGAAGCAAACTCTCTTAATAAGGTGAGCATGATAATTAAAGAGGGTTCAAGCAACCAACTAAACAAAAGCTCTTTGAAAAGATAAGCATGAATACTAAGAGCAGAGTATGATAGTAGCTATTAAAGGACAAAGAATACACACAACATAGATAGACATGAAAATTCTATGTAATGTTCTAGGTAGAGGTGGAGCGTGTTTCTCTCCCACATAAAGGAATGCTGAGTTCCGACTCGTTATGAAAAACTAAAAAGAAAACCAAAAGCAAGACGCTCCAAGCATAGCACATAACACATGAAGTGATAAAAATATAGCGAAACGAAAGACGAACTGATAATGTTGATGGAGAAGGGGATGCACGGGGGCATCGCCAAGCTTAGACGCTTGAGTCTCCTTGAATATTTCTTGGAGGTGCACGGGGGCATCCCCAAGCTTGAGCGCTTGACACTCCTGAATCTTTTTATCATCTTCCCTCGCACACTTGAAAACTCCCTTCATACACAACTCATCATAATCTGATTAGCGAGGTTAGTACCCTTAATAAAATAATTATACCTTGCTGGAAATAAGGATATTCTTGAAGTTCTACTGTTTCTCAAGATTGCCAAAAGGTTTTTGCAAAGAAAAAGCAAGTTCTTAATTTGCAAAGTGGAGGTAAGGCAAAACAGGACAGAATCTGTGAAAAACAGAATAGCAGGCAGTAATTGATCTGTTCGGGATACTTCTGCAACTCAAATCAAAAAACTTAGAACTGACGCACGAAAGACAGTTATATAGACAACGCTGTCAAAACAATTCAGACCAAAAAGATGATCTGGTGATTTTATACGATTTTTTCTATCCAAGGACAGAATCTGTTTCCTGGACAGCACCTCACAACTTTTGAACTTTCTAGCAATCGGAGGCTATACTTGGCACAAATATGAAAAGAAAAGATACAATGATGATTCTACTGTAGTAAACAACATCAAGACATAACAAAAGCAAAATATAAAAAATTATTCATGTGGGCTGCCTCCCAAAAGCGCTTTCTTTTATGCCTTTAAGCTAGGCATAGGACTTTAATGATGCTCTCGCAAGAATAAGAGCTGAAGAACAAAAAAGGGCATCAAGAAGCAAATGCCAAATACATTTAAGCCTAACATGCTTCCTATGCATAGGAATTTTGCAATAGAATAATTCATTGAAGCACGAAGCAACTAGCATAGGAAGGCAAAACAAGCATAACTTCAAAATACTCACCATAAAGAGAGGAAACTTCTTATTATTAAGATATTTAGAACCAAGCCTCCCTCTCTCATTATAAATTTCAGTGGCATCATGGATGAACTCAACAATATAAGCATCACATAAAGCATTGTTACCATGATCCACATGAAAAAGGTACTCTCACTCCCCTCATAAGCATAATTTTTCTCATTGGTAATAGTGGGAGTAGGACTATCATAAACAACTTGAACACTATAGATTAGTTGTATATTAGGAGGGTGGTGTTCAACAAGGGAGTAATTCCCTTCATGATTATGACAAGTTTCATAAGGATAATTTCTCCTTATGTCATAGGTACCTTTTATATCACTATAGATTGGAGTTATAACATCATCATGGTAGAGAAGAGCATTATCATTGCTAGCAACTATATTTGTAAACATGTTGTCTTTATTCTTACTAGCAAGAGAATTATCAATTATCACATCACTAGTGGGGATAGGATTTGCAATCCTATCATCCCCAAGCTTAGAGCTTCCCATATCTTCACTTTCAGAGTTGGTAACAAAAAGATTTTCAAGATCATAAGCAGCATTATCATCATTTTCCCAATCACAATAAGTAACATGCATATCATAATCAAAATCATCTTCAATAGTACCTACGGACGCATCATCAAGATGATAATTAAGGCAATAAACTTCACCTTCTTCTTTAAACTTACAACCGTTAGGATAAAAGTTGATAGGAGGAATATGCTCAGGCCAGGTTGATACCCGTTCTTCTTCCTTCTTGCTCCTCCTCCTCCTCCTCTTCTTTTTCTTCATCTTCACCTTAGGAGGGGGTGGTTGGAGATGAAGCTTCTCCACATATCCTGGTTTATCATTAGAAACAATAGGGGAAACTTGGGAGAAACTCTCCTTTTTATTAGCAGAAATATAAGAGACATTTTTATACTTTGGCAAAGTTCCCTCCTTTCTAATCTTACTTATGTAATCATTTTCATGGCAATTAACAACACAATAGAGATGGCAATTTTGCAAAGTGTTTTTTATTCCTATGGCATTATCATCCAGCCAAGAAGTCTTTTCTGATAACTCTTCACACATCAAAAATAACATAAGCTCATCATAAAGATCAGAGGTGATCATGTCATCACACAACCGGTTAACAGTTATGTTTTGAAAGTTCATGCATTGAAAATTAATGTGACCCTCTATATGGCAAAGTTCACAAGTAAAAGGATAAAGGTCACACAATTCTCTAGCAATTTCATTTAAATCTTTGACCCAAGTGATTGTTCTTTCATGCTTATGTTGCTTACAATACTTCTCTTCTTCAATCATAGGCCTTTCACAAGGTCTATCCAGTCCACAAAAATTAACATGCTTATATAAAACTTCATTTTTAGGAATTGGATCATGCATGTTGCAGTCATCATGAACAATTTCATTTTCTTTGCAAGTCTCTTTAAAAGGTTTATGATGCTTGATCCAATCCTCCTTAGGCATATTAAGATGTGAAGCAAAAGATTTGAGGAAATCAACAAGGAGTTGAGAATCAAGCCCAAACTTAGCACTAAACTTATTAAAACTTGTAGTTTCAACAAAAGACTTAATGCAATCATACTCATAAATTATACCTGACTCTTTACCTTTGTCGATCTCCCAATCTTCAGTGTCGCGTTGAATTCTTTCAAGGAGTTCCCATTTAGCATCATTCTTTTTGTTTGTGAAAGAACCCATAGAGGAAGCATCGAGCAAATCTTTATCCTGTCGAGAGAGCCTCGCATAGAAGTTAGTAATAATAATATCTTTGGGGAGCCCATGGTTAGGACATTTTAGCATTAACGTTTTTAGTCTCCCCCAAGCTTGAGCTATGCTCTCTCCGTCATGAGGGTAGAAATTATAAACATAATTCCTATTCTTATGGATTTCATGAAGAGGATAAAATTTAGTATAAAAGAGAGACATAAGCTCTTGCCAATCAAGCAAGTGCGAGTTATCGAGAAGCTTATACCAATCTAAAGCCTTATCTATAAGTGATACGGCGAACAATCTCCTCATGACAAACTCCCTTGATACACCTGCAAGCTTAAATAATGAACATAGTTGTGACAGATATTGCAAGTGTTCACCAGAATGTCTGTCTCCTGCATAACGATTAGTCAAAACATGATCGATAATACCAGCTGGTATTTCATAGGGCACAATTTCAGTAGGGGGAGGAGCAACCACCACCGGTGTGGGGCGTCTTCCCGCAAGCAACGATCCAATAACAGGGTTGTCCATAAACATAACTATTGAAATAAAAACAAGAAACAAAAAGATTTAATTGCAAGATCTAAAGATATACCTTCAAGCGCTCACCTCCCCGGCAACGGCGCCAGAAATAGCTTGATGTCTACACACGCTTCTACTCTTGTAGACTATGTTGGGCCTCCAAGCGCAGAGGTTTGTAGGACAGCAGCAAATTTCCCTCAAGTGGATGACCTAAGGTTTATCGAACTCAGGGAAGTAGAGGTTGAAGATGGTCTCTCTCAAGCAACCCTGCAACTAAGATACAAGAAGTCTCTTGTGTCCCCAACACACCTAATACACTTGTCAGATGTATAGGTGCACTAGTTCGGCGAAGAGAGGTTAAATGGCAAGTGATATGGATGGCAAAACAAAGTAATATAAATATGTAATAAAAAGTGCAGCAAGCAAACAAGTGGTAAACATGAGCACAAACGGTATTGCAATGGTGGAAACTAGGCCTAGGCTTCATACTTTCACTAGTGGCAACTCCCAACAACATTAACATAATCGAATCACATGATATTTCCCATAAAACATGCAAAGGGGACGCACTCGGAGGTCATTCCTTTGTGGTCAAGAGAGGACGAGAATTATGTAGGGCTACAAAAGCACACCTCAAAGTTCGTAGTTCTCAACCTAAGGATTTCCCAATGTCACCGCGGCCATCCAAAGAGAATCCCACAATCACCACAACATATCCAAAGGATAGTCAAAGACAAGCACCAAGAGACTCTCAATCTTCAATCAACACACAAGAGAGGAAATCACTCATGAAAATATTGTTCTAATCCATGTCCAATAGACCGCTATCACCTTGGTCTCGGAGATTATACTAGATAAAGACAAGTGAGTACATCGATCCAATACATAGAGGAAGGGGAAATATCATGGGATCACCCTAGATTAACATAGCCTATGATCACAACGAAGATCACATCATGGGAGAGAGAATTGACCACATAGCTACTGGTAAGAACCTCAGCCCCGAGGAGGAACTACTCCCGCACCATGGAGGGAGGAAGCAACGTCGATGGAGATGAATCCGGGGGCACTTCCCCGTCCCGGCAGGGTGCCGGCGCAGGAATTCTGGTCCCCCGAAGCTTGATGGCGACGGTGGCGGAGATCGGAATCGCGTCTGGAGAAAAGGGTTCCCTCGACGCGCTTTGAATATATGCCAAAGGGGGCCACCAGAGGGGGTCAGGGGTGCCCAGGCGCCCCCCCCC
>LR738710.1:807111473-807129607 GCA_902687465.1 Secale cereale | reverse complement strand
CCCCCCCCCCCCCCCGGCGCGGCCCAGGGGGGGCGCGCCCACAGGCTGCCTGGAGCCCCTGTGGGTCCCCCCCGGTTGTACTTCGGCCGCACGGTAGCTCCTGGAACGCTGATTTTTTATATATTTTTTCTGGATTTTTCTGGGCAGTTCTCGAAACGTGAAAACCTGAAATACAAAAACAGCCGAAAACAGAAACTGGCACTGGGGTGCACTGGATCAGTAAGTTAGTCCAAATATGATCAAAAGTGTATGGAAGTGTATGAATATCATAGCAATATCACCCAAAAGTGGCATGGATCAAGCAGAAATTATAGATACGTTTTGGACGTATCAGGATGACATGCTAGCAGTGGCCTCTCCCACATAAAACTTGCTATCGGTCTAGTAACGTAGTCAATTGCTTAGGGACAATTTCGTAACTCCTACCACCAGTTTTCCACACTCGCTATACTAACTTTATTGCTTCTTTACCTAAAACAGCCCCTAGTTTTTATTTATGTGCTCTTTATATTCTTGCAAACCTATCCCGTTACACCTACAAAGTACTTCTAGTTTTATACTTGTTCTAGGTAAAGCGAACGTTAAGCGTGCGTAGAGTTGTATCGGTGGTCGATAGAACTTGAGGCAATATTTGTTCTACCTTTAGATCCTCGTTGGGTTCGACACTCTTACTTACCGAAAGAGGCTACAATTGATAACCTATACTTGTGGGTTATCAAGACCTTTTTCTGGCGCCGTTACCGGGGAGCAATAGCGTGGGGTGAATATTCTCGTGTGTGCTTGTTTGCTTTATCACTAAGTAGATTTTATTTGTTGTTCTAAGTTGCTCTCTATCTTTAGTTATGGATATGGAACACGAAATACCAAAAAAATTAGGTGTACTTGCTACTCATGGAGATGGGGAACCTCCTAAAACCCTCGATGCTCATTATGTGAAAGATATTATGTACTACTTTGATAATCCTGAGAAAACCCCATTTAACTATATAATGGTAGTAACGTTAGCTCAACGTGAATACTTTAGGGATTATCGCTTGACACAAAAAGGGAACCTATTATGGGATCAAATTTATATTTTGCGTTGGTATGCTCGAGATATGATTATACTTGTTGCTCTAGGATGAAGGCTCCACACCTTCCCTTTTCATGCGAATTTAATGATAATGAAACCTTAGCTTCTTATGCTAATGGTATATATGATTATTATGTTGTGGAACAAATAGAAGAATTCGTTGCTATTAAGGGTGCTTATGAAACTGAATCTTTGTTTAAAAAGTATGATGGTTTTGATGATGATGTTTATAGGCCTAAAAATCTTGCTATACTGAAATATTGCTATTTGAATTATGAATATAACTCCAATATTGATGCGTTTATTGAGAAGGTCTCCGCTGTCCAAGAAGAGACTAATGTATTGCAGGAATCTATCGAAGAAGAAATTGATGACACTGTGAGCTCATTAGATGAAAAAGATGACGAGGAGAGCGAAGAACAAAAGGAGGAAGAGTGGATTAGCTACCCATTCCCACCTTTTAATGAGAGTAACTCTTCAACTCATACATTGTTTAATTTCCCTTCGTGCTTACCAAGGATGAATGCTATGATGATTGCTATGATCCATTGAATTCGTTTGAAATATCCCTTTTTGATGAAATTGATGCTTGCTATGCTTGTAGCCATGATGCCAATATGAATTATGCTTATGGAGATGAACTTGCTATAGTTACTTATGTTAAACATGAGATAGTTGCTATTTCACCCACACATGATAGTCCTATTATCTTTTTGAATTGTCCCAACTACACTATATCAGAGAAGTTTGCTCTTATTAAGGATTATATTGATGGGTTGCGTCTCACTACTACACATGATGATTTTGATAGATATAATATGCATGTGCTTGATGATCCTACTTGCAATTATTATGAGAGAGGAACCACATCTCCGCCTCTCTATGTTTCCAATACGATAAAATTGCAAGAAACTGTTTATGCTATGCATTGGCCTTTACTATGTGTGCATGAATTGTTCTCTTATGACATGCCGATGCATAGGAAGAGAGTTAGACTTCGTTGTTGCATGATATATGTTACTTTGTGCTCACTACTAAATCACAAATCATTGTTAATTAAAATTGACTTCGATATACCTTGGGATCCGCGTGGGTCCATTCTTTGAGCACTATATGCCTAGCTTAATGGCTTTAAAGAAAGCGCTGCCAGGGAGACAACCCGGAATTTTTAGAGAGTCATTTATTTCTGTTGTGTGCTTTTATAAAGTTTAAAAACAAAAAAAATAAAGAGGGAAACCTAAAACTTTTTCAAAAAGAAAAGCGAAAGTGAGAAAGACGAGCATTGTTAAAGTGGGAGCTAGCCTTGGACTTTGTTCATGCCCATGGAAACTTTGTGAACCTTGATTACAGAAACTTTTCAACAAAAATAATTATCCCCTTGTACAATTCCATTGTATTATAAAAATAGTGTGCCAAGAGTTTCCTTTAGGATGATTAAACTGCTTGTTGGTTTGTGCGGTGCAAAAACAGAAACTTTGACTGTAGTGCGCGATTTTACGTTTTTTTACTGGAACGTCGAAAGGATCTGAAACTTTTTGCAAAGTCTTGCTATAAAAATTGTTGATTTTTCCTATTTTTTCCAGAATTTTTAGAGTTACAGAAGTATGGTTAATGTTCAGATTACTACAGACTGTCCTGTTTTCACAAATTGTTGTTATAGCTTCATTATTTGCATATGTTTGAATTTTTGGTGAAGCCTCCTTGACTTGGGGCCATAGAATTGTGATAGCATACAGTGGGTAATGTTTGATTATAATTATAAAATAATGTTAGAGCAGTACATGATGGGATTTCATTGATCATACGCACTAACCCCGCCACTAAAAGTTCGGTTATGTTTTGTGTGGATGAAGTGTTCGAAGATCGAGGAGGTATTGATATGAGAAAAATAAGGAGAGGCAAGAGCTCAAGCTTGGGGATGCCCGAGGCACCCCAATTAAATATTCAAGGAGACTCAAGCGTCTAAGCTTGGGGATGCCCCGGAAGGCATCCCATCTTTCTTCAACAAGTATCGATATGTTTTCGGATTCGTTTCGTTCACATGATATGCGTAAACTCTTGGAGCGTCGTGTGCTTTTATTTTTCTTTTAATGCACCATGCTGGTATGAGATAGTACTTGGTTGATTTATAGAATGCTCTTTGTACTTCACTTATATCTTTTGAGTATGGCTTTATAGAATGCTTCATGTGCTTCACTTATATCATTTGAAGTTTGGATTGCCTATTTCTCTTCACATAGAAAACCGCCATTTGTAGAATGCTCTTTTGCTTCACTTATATTTGTTAGAGCAGGGCATATATTTTGTAGAAAGAATTAAACTCTCTAGCTTCACTTTATATATATTTAGAGAGTTGACAGGGATTGGTCATTCACATGGTTAGTCATAAAATCCTACATACACTTGTAGATCGCTGAATATGATATGTTTGATTCCTTGCAATAGTTTTACGATATAGAGATGCTAATATGTGGGAGGTACTAGTGAATGATTGTGGTTTAGTAAAAATATTGGTGTTAAGGTTTGTGATTCCCGAAGGATGCACGTATGGTCTCCTAACTATGTAACCAAATTGGTGCGCATTGTATTTTGATTGTTTATCTTTGCGTGAAGGTCGGGGGCGCGCGATGGTTAAGTCCTACCCACCTCCCCCATAGGAGCATGCGTCGTAGTATTTTTGCTTCGAGGGCTAATAGGATTTTTGCAATAAGTATGTGAGTTCTTTATGACTAATGTTGAGTCCATGGATTATACGCACTCTCACCCTTCCACCTTGCTAGCCACTCTAGTACCGCACAATTTTCGCCTGTGCATGAAACCACCTTATACCCTTCCTCAAAATAGCCACCATACCTACCTATTATGGAATTTGCATAGCCATTCCGAGATATATTTCCATGTAACTCCACCGTTCTGTTTATTATGACACGCACCATCATTGTCATATTGCCTTGCATGATCGTAAGATAGCTAGCGTGATGTTTCCATGACCTGTCCGTTTTTTGATGTCATTGTTATTCTAGATCATTGCACATCCCGGTACACCGCCGGAGGCATTCATATAGAGTCATATTTTTGTTCTACTATCGAGTTGTATGTAAATAAAAGTGTGATGATCATCATTATTAGAACATTGTCCCATGTGACGTTATAAAAAAAAAAGAGGCCAAAGAAGCCCACAAAAAAAGAGCCCAAAATAAAAAAATGAGAGAAAAAGAGAGAAGGGACAATGTTACTATCTTTTTTCCACACTTGTCCTTCATCATAGCACCATGTTCTTCATGATAGAGAGTCTCCTATGTTGTCACTTCCATATACTAGTGGGAATTTTCATTATAGAACTTGGCTTGTATATTCCAATGACGGGCTTCCTCAAATGCCTAGGTCTTCATGAGCAAGCAAATTGATGCACACACACTAGTTTTCTTTTGAGCTTTCATACACTTATAGCTCTAGTGCATCCGTTACATGGCAATCCCTACTCACTCACATTGATATCAATTGATGGACATCTCCATAGTCTGTTAATTTGCCTAGTTGATGTGAGACTTTCTCCCTACTTTTGTCTATCACCACCTTCTATTCCCCCCATAGTGTTATGTCCATGGCTCACGCTCATGTATTGCATGAAGAGTTGAAAAGGTTCGAAAAAGTAAAGTATGAAATCAATTTCTTTGCTGACACCAGGATGGGCATGAGGGGTACCTTGTGTTAAGAAAAGGGAGCATAAAAGACTATATGATTTTTTTAGGGATAACGTTCTTTAGCATTGATATTTTGGAAGACTTGATTGTTTGTGGGGATGCTCGAGTATTAAATTCTTCTATGTCAAATGATAGACTATTGCTTTGACTCACTCGTGTCTTAATATTCATGCCATGATTAGATTACATGATCAAGATTATGCTAGGTAGCATTCCACATCAAAAATATCTTTTTTATCATTTACCTACTCAAGGACGAGCATGAATTAAGCTTGGAGATGCTGATACGTCTCTGTCGTATCAATATTTTTTTATTGTTCCATGCCAATATTATACAACTTTCATATACTTTTGGCAACTTTTTATACTATTTTTTGGACTAACATATTGATCCAGTGCCCAGTGCCAATTCCTGTTTGTTGCATGTTTTTTGTTTCGCAGAATATCCATATCAAACGGAGTCTAAACGGGATAAAAACGTATGGAGATTTTTTTTGGAATATATGTGATTTTGGGGAAGAAGAATCAACGCGAGACGATGCCCAAGGGGGGCACGAGGCAGGGGGCGCACCCCTGACCCTCGTGGCCACCCCGTAAGGCGGTTGGTGCCCTTCTTCAACCGCAAGAAAGCCAATATCCGGATACAAATCGTGTCAAAAACTCAGCCCAATCGGAGTTACGGATCTCCGGGAATATAAGAAATGGTGAAAGGCCAGAATCTGAGGGCGCAGAAACAAAGAGAGACAGAGAGACGGATCCAATCTCGGAGGGGCTCTCACCACTCCGCCGCCATGGAGTCCATGGACCAGAGGGGAAACCCTTCTCCCATCCAGGGAGAAGGTCAAGGAAGAAGAAGAAAGAGGGGGGCTCTCTCCCCCTCGCTTCCGGTGGCGCCGGAGTGCCACCGAGGCCATCATCGTGTGACGGCGATCTACACCAACACCTCTGTCATCTTCACCAACATCTTCATCACCTTCCCCCATCAATCTACATCGGTCCACTCTCCCGCAACCCGATGTACCCTCTACTTGAACATGGTGCTTTATGCTTCATATTATTATCCAATGATGTGTTGCCATCCTTTGATGTCTGAGTAGATTTTTGTTGTCCTATCGGCAATTGGTGAATTGCTATGATTGGTTTAATTTGCTTGTGGCTATGTTGCTGTCCTTTGGTGCCCATCATATGAGCGCGCACATGGATCACACCATAGGGTTAGTTGTATGTTGATAGGACTATGTATTGGAGGGCAAGAGTGACGGAAACTTCAACCTAGCATAGAAATTGATGCATACGGGATTGAAGGGGTACCAATATATCTTAATCATATGGTTGGGTTTTACATTAATGAACGTTAGTATTTGCGGATGCTTGCTAATAGTTCCAATCATAAGTGCATAGAATTCCAAGTCAGGGATGACATGCTAGCAGTGGCCTCTTCCACATAAAACTTGCTATCGGTCTAGTAACGTAGTCAATTGCTTAGGGACAATTTCGCAACTCCTACCACCACTTTTTCAAACTTGCTATACTAACTTTATTTCTTCTTTACCTAAAACAGCCCCTAGTTTTTATTTACGTGCTCTTTATATTCTTGCAATCCTATCCCGTTACACCTACAAAGTACTTCTAGTTTTATACTTGTTCTAGGTAAAGCGAACGGCAAGCATGCGTAGAGTTGTATCTATGGTCGATAGAACTTGAGGGAATATTTGTTCTATCTTTAGCTCCTCGTTGGGTTCGACACTCTTACTTATCGAAAGAGGCTACAATTGATCCCCTATACTTGTGGGTTATCAGGTTTTTCTATGTACAATCCTTCCGACTAGGTAAGTCTTTCTCTTGACGGCTATTCTTGCCCATTTATCATTGTAAGATGCATTGGCCGAAGTGAATTCGGTTATTCCCAACAGGAGTGGAGGAAGGTGGTCGCGGGGATTAATAGTTCCTCCCCATAGCGAGAGGACCACTTTCGAAATGTGGGCCCCGGATACGATGAAGATCCGGACATAGGCATAGAGCTAGAAAATGGAGTTTTCTATCAAGACAACCATGACGGCCTCGAAGTGGCTATCGTAGCCGATTATTCCGGCCTTCTTCCTTCCTCTCACGTAAGTACCCAGGACATACCTCCTCAAAGAGAAGATTCCCAGCGCGCCTCACCCATCGCACTTTTTCCTGCTCAAAAGGGGCGGCGCTCCTCACGCCAAACTGTGCGAAGAACGTCATCCTAGAGGGCGACGCTTGCATCGAGTGGGCCTTGAAGCGAAAGAGGATCGTGAACACCACCGAACCTTCGAAGAGGTATGTTTGTTTTAACATATACTAGGTGGTGAAGCCGGTATTACAACTTTTCGCCGTGTATTTCCTTTTAGGAGAACATACACCGGACTGTGTCCAGGAATCCTGCAGATCAAGCTCCAACCAATCCGGCATCAGGCCCGTCTACGAGGACAAGGGTCAATGCGGATGTAGCGCTGGATTTTCTTCTTCAAGAGGATTCGGATGAAATGTCTATCACTAATTCCGAAGCAGAGGTCGCGATGGTTCACCGGCGGTGAAAAGCAGCCATGCGTGACCTAGCCTTTTATGAGGAGGAGTTTAACGCCCTCAGTTCTGCAGATGCTTATATCCGAGCCGCTAAAGACGGACTTGCTGGAGCCACTCACCAGCTTTCAAAAGATATGCAGGTAAGTGTTAATTTAGTGTTTCCCATGCCAGTTGCCCCCGAGACTTAAAGCAGTTGGTCCAACTGATTTGAGGATCGTTTGTGTTTTGCAGGCGCTCCAAGAAAAGAATAACATCTTATCCAACGAGCTGAAAGAATGTCGGACCCAGTTGACGACTGTCACCACCGAATTGGAAAATTCGAAGAAATCCGAAAACGATACTCCGGATAGTATGATTTCTGTGCTGATCAATAGTCTCTAAGTACATATGGATTGAAATGCAACAACATGGCCGGCCGACCAATGGGAGAAGAAGCTAAATCCTGCTCTGGCGGATAAAAAATATGCCGAAGGGGAAACAACTGTTGGTAAACGTGTATTGACATGAACCATATATGAAAGAAACCAAGCATGGGATAAAAACGTCAGGCTAGAACAGGAGTTAAAGGACGTGCGAGCCCAACTCTCAGATGCCTTGGAAGAGAACCGTCAGCTTAAAGGCGGCATATTCAGTATATCCTTAAACCCAGCTCTTGCTTATAGTCACTTATTTTCAAAGTTTTTCATAAAACTGTGCCTGCAGGTTTGTTAACTAGGCGGCCTGAAGGGGAAGTGTCTGGTTTTCAAGGCGACGTGCTGCAAGAGCTTTCCAGAGTACACGAGCGAGCTCGGAAGGCCTTGAAGAATATGGCCAAGGCTTTATGGCCGGGCGATTCCCCTCTAGAAACTATGGAGGACTTGGCGGATTTGTTCAAAGGGGCTCGACGCCGCTTTGAACTGTGGAAAGGTCAGCATGTCGTATGGGTGCTCAAGAAGCCCGGGCCATGGTGAAGACACGCTACACCAGCCTTGAATCAAATCATATGGCCCGCGTGGGACCTCGAGGATCGGATGTACAAGAAATTCCCGTGAGCTTGGTATATGACCAAGTTAAGATAGCTGCCAAGTTTTCCCAGCGGGGCTGTAAACTAGACAGCCTTATAGATGGAATAGAAGAAGAGTAGTCATTTGATTCTATGTATCAATGTACTTTAACATCAAACTTATCTCCGGCCGAAATTATAAAAAGTTTGTCATGGCCGACCTTCCTCTTTAACCTCCATAAACCCAAAGGCTGGAGTGTTTTCGAATACTATACCTGTGGTAAACACGTGGTATGTTCGGAAACCAGGCAATCCGGTCATAATTGCTTGAACACACAAACTGTGTTCGAGGAGTTATGTTATATTACTATTTAATGTAAGAAACATCTTCCAGAAAGAATAGTTCCGTTAAGGGTTCCTTGCCCTGGGTAAGCATGCATATATATGCATGACTAGGCTTTTGATCCTGTAAAAGTATTATAGGATGCCATATCCTATGATAGTTTAAAATGTATGGATTAAATGCAATATGGCATGTATCTGCCGACCAATTATTCCCTTAAGAACGCTAGCTTTCGGCTTCACCCAGTCTGAGGTACAGGTCTGGATTACCCGGTTGTAACAATCGCAGAGGTGCTCCCTTTACACCCTAGCCGAACAATCGGGGACGTAGGGCTAAGCACAGGAGCCAGGCAACCCAGCTTGGCCAAAATTTAAGTCATATTGGTGCATATAATGGCAAGGAAAGACTGTAAAAAACAAACGACATTGTCAGCAAGAAGCTTTTTGATAATGGGCTTCGTCAAAGAAGCCCCCAAGTATATTCAAGGTAGATACATTCAAAGATGTTCTATCCTGTGGTAGTTCGGGTGAGCCGAATACTTACCAATGAAAGGAAAAGTAATAAAAAAGAAGAGAAAAAAAAGACAAAACCTAACTTAAAAGGAGGAAAAAATGCTACCGAACTATCCATGGAATCGTCGGAGCCTGGCAGCGTTCCACGAGTTTGGCTCAAGGCGGTTGTCTTGCGCATTCCGAAGGCGATAGGCTCCACCGGTGAGTACTTCGTCGATAATGAAGGGGGCCTCCCATTTTGGTTTGAGCTTGTCCTTTTTTCTTCTCCAGGAGGCGTAAAACAAGTTCGCCGACATTGTATGACTTAGCCCGCACTTCTCTGCTCTGGTACCTCCTGGCATGTTGTTGATAAAATGCGGAACGGGCCTGCGCTATATCGCGCTCCTCTTCAAGTCCATCTAGGTTGTTGATACGTCTCCAACGTATCTATATTTTTTTATTGTTCCATGCTATTATATATTCTATTTTGGATGTTTAATGGGCTTTATTATACACTTTTATATTATTTTTGGGACTAACCTACTAACCCAAGGCCTAGTGCAAATTGCTGTTTTTTTGCCTATTTCAGAGTTTCGCAGAAAAGGAATATCAAACGGAGTCCAAACGGAATGAAACCTTTGGGAGAGTTATTTTTGGAATCGTATCTACCCATAAGACTTGGAGTACACGCGAGGGAACGAAGGAGGTGGCCACGAGGGTCCAAGGCGCACCCCCTCCCCCTGGGCGCGCCCCCACCCACGTGGGCCCCCTCTGGCTCCCCTGATGCCCTCCTTCCTCCTATATATATCCATGTACCCCAAAAACATCGAGGCAACAGAAAACCCTAGTTCCACCGCCGCAACCTTCTGTTCCCGTGAAATCCCATCTTGGGGCCTGTTCTGGAGCTCCGCCAGAGGGGGGATCTACCACGGAGTGCTTCTACATCAACGCCATAGCCTCGTCAATGAGTTGTGAGTAGTTTACCACAGACCTTCGGGTCCATAGTTATTAGCTAGATGGCTTCTGCTCTCCTTTTGGATCTCAATACAAAGTTCTCCTCGATCTTCGAGGAGATCTATTCGATGTAATCTTTTTGCGGAGCATTTGTCGAGATCCGATTAATTGTGGGTTTATGATCAAGATTATCTTTGAACAATATTTGATTCTTTTCTGAAATATTTTATGTATGATTATAATATCCTTCCAAGTCTCTTCGAATTATTGGTTTGGTTTGGCCTACTAGATCTGTAGTTCTTGCAATGGGAGAAGTGCTTGGCTTTGGGTTCAATCTTGCGGTGTCCTTTCCTAGTGACAGCAGGGGTAGCAAGGCACGTATTGTATTGTTGCCCTCGAGGATAAAATATGGGGTTTATATCATATTGCTTGAGTTTATACCTCTACATCATGTCATCTTCCTTAAAGCATTACTCTGTTCTTATGAACTTAATACTCTAGATGCATGCTGGATAGCGGTCGATGTGTGGAGTAATAGTAGTAGATGCAGAATCGTTTCGGTCTACTTGTCACGGACGTGATGCCTATATATAATGATCATGCCTAGATATTCTCATAACTATGCGCTTTTCTATCAATTGCTCGACAGTAATTTGTTCACCCACCGTAGGATTCTTCTATCATGAGAGAAGCCACTAGTGAAACCTATGCCCCCCGGGTCTATTCTCATCATATTAATCTTCCATCTAATTTACTTTGCTTTATTTACTTTCTATTCTTATACCAAAAATACCAAAAAATATTATACTATCCTATCTATCAGATCTCACTTTCGTAAGTGACCGTAAAGGGATTGTCAAACCCTTATCGCGTTGGTTGCGAAGTTCTTATTTGTTTGTGTAGGTGCGAGGGACTCGCACGTGGTGGATTGATACCTTGGTTCTCAAAAACTGAGGGAAATAATTACGCTACTGCACTGCATCACCCTTTCCTCTTCGAGGGAATACAACGCAAGCTCGAGAAGTAGCAAGAAGAATTTCTAGCACCGTTGCCGGGGAGGCTTATGCAAAATTCATATACCAAGTACCTATCACAAACCCTTATCCTTCGCATTAAATTATTTGCCTCTCGTTTTCCTCTCCCCCATTTCACCCTTGCCGTTTTATTCGCCCTTCTTTTTCCGTGTGTTTACCATTTGCTTGCCTCTTGTTTGCTTGTGTGTTGGATTGCTTGCTGGTCACTTTGGCTCAGAACAATACCAAATTGTGTGACTTTTCCAATACCAACAATAATGATTTTATTAGCACGCTTGTTACTCCTATTACCGATGCTGAATCTTGTGAGATCAATGCTGCCCTGTTGAATCTTGTCATGAAAGATCAATTTTCTGGCCTTCCTAGTGAAGATGCCGCTACCCATCTGAACAACTTTGTTGATTTGTGTGATATGCAAAAGAAGAGGGATACGGATAATGATATTGTTAAATTGAAGCTATTTCCGTTTTCACTTAGAGATCGTGCTAAAACTTGGTTTTCCTCTTTGCCTAGAAATAGTATTGATTCGTGGAATAAGTGCAAATATGCTTTTATCTCTAAGTATTTTCCTCCTGCTAAGAATATCTCTTTTAGAAACGATATTATGAACTTTAAGCAACTAGATCATGAGCATGTTGCACAAGCTTGGGAGAGAATGAAATTAATGATACGTAATTGTCCTACACATGGTTTGAACTTATGGATGATTATACAATTTTTTTATGCTGGCTTCAATTTTGCTTTTAGAAATCTTTTAGATTCGGCCGCGGGAGGCACTTTCATGGAAACTACCTTAGGAGAAGCTACCAAACTCCTAGATAATATTATGGTTAACTATTCTCAATGGCACACCGAAAGATCTACTAGTAAAAAAGTGCATGCTACTGAAGAGATTAGTGTTTTGAGTGGAAAGATGGATGAACTTATGAAATTATTTGCTACTAAGAGTGCTTCTTCTGATCCTAATGATATGCCTTTATCCACGTTGATTGAAAATAACAATGAATCTTTGGATGTGAATTTTGTTGGTAGGAATAATTTGGCAACAATGCTTATAGAGGAAACTTTAATCCTAGGCCTTTTCCTAGTAATTCCTCTAATAATTATGGTAATTCCTACAATAACTCTTATGGAAATTTTGGTAAGACGCCCTATGAATTTGAAACTAGTGTTAAAGAGTTTATGAATTCGCAAAAGAATTTCAATGCTTTTTTGAAGAAAAATTGCTTAAGATTGATCATTTGGCTAGAAACGTGGATAGAATTACTCTTGATGTTGATTCTTTGAAACTTAGATTTATTCCGCTCAAGCATGATATCAATGAGTCTCTCAAAGGCATGAAAAATTTCCATTGATGAATGCAAAGAAAGAACCGCTAGGATGCGTGCTAAAAAGGATTGCTTTATGAAAGCGTGTTCTTCTAGTTATCATGAAAATAAAGATGAAGATCTAAAAGTTATTGATGTGTCTCCTATTAGATCCTTGTTTTCTAGTATGAATCTTGATAAAGATGGGACTGGAGATGAGTCTACTTTAGTTAAAAGGCGTCCCAATGATTCAGAGTTTTTAGATCTTGATGCTAAAATTGTTAAAAGTGGGATTGAAGAGATTAAAACTTTGCTTAGTGATGAACCCACTATTTTGGATTTCAAGGGATTAAATTATGATCATTGCTTTTTAATAGATTGTATTTCCTTGTTGCAATCCGTACTAAATTCTTCGCATGCTTATAGTCAGAATAAGGCTTTTACCAAACACATAGTTGATGCTTTGATGCATCTTATGAAGAAAAACTTGAATTAGAAGTTTCTATTCCTAGAAAGTTTTATGATGAGTGGGAACCTACTATTAAAATTAAAATTAAAGATCATTAATGCTTTGTTTTGTGTGATTTGGGTGCAGGTGTTTCTACAATCCCAAAAACTTTGTGTGATTTGTTATGTTTCCATGAGCTTGATGATTGTTCTTTAAATTTGCATCTTGCGGATTCTACCATTAAGAAACCTATGGGAAGGATTAATGATGTTCTTACTGTTGCCAATAGGAATTATGTGCCTGGAGATTTCATCGTTCTTGATATAGATTGCAATCCTTCATGTCCTATTATTCTTGGTAGACCTTTCCTTAGAACGATTGGTGCAATTATTGATATGAAGAAAGGGGTTATTAGATTCCAACTTCCGTTAAGGAAAGGCATGGAACACTTTCCTAGAAATAAAATCAAATTACCTTATGAATCTATTATGAAAGCCACTTATGGACTGCCTACCAAAGATGGCAATACCTAGATCTATTCTTGTATCGTGCCTAGCTAGGGGCGTTAAATGATAACGCATGTTGGGAGGCAACCCAATTTTATTTTCTTTGTTTTTTCTTCTGTTTAGGAATAAATATTTCATCTAGCTTCTGTTTAGATATGGTTTTGTGTTTTAATTAGTGTTTGTGCCAAGTAGAGCCTTTGGGAAGACTTGTGTGAAGTTTATATGATCATGCTGTAAAAAACAAAAACTTTAGCGCTCACGAGATTAGCTACCATATTTTACTGGAGAGTGATATTTAGTTGATTCTTGTTGCAGATGATTAATAAAAAATTCCACACGTTTACCAATTTATTTCAATTTTTTGGAGTTACAGAAGTATTCGAAAGTTACAGATTACTACAGACTGTTCTGTTTTTGACAGATTCTGTTTTTCATGTGTTGTTTGCTTATTTTGATGAATCTATGAGTAGTATTGGGGAGTATGAATCATAGAGAAGTTGGAATACAGTAGGTTTAACACCAATATAAATAAAGAAGGAGTTAATTACAGTACCTTTGAGTGGTGGTTTGTTTTCTTATACTAATGGAGCTCACGAGATTTTTGGCTAAGTTTTGTGTTGTGAAGTTTTCAAGTTTTGAGTATGTATTTTATGGACTATGGAACAAAGAGTGGCAAGAGCCTAAGCTTGGGGATGCCCAAGGCACCCCAAGGTAAAATTCAAGGACAACCAAAAGCCTAAGCTTGGGGATGCCCCTGGAAGGCATCCCCTCTTTCGTCTTCATCTATCAGTAACTGCACTTGAGACTATATTTTTATTCACCACATGATATGTGTTTTGCTTGGAGCATCATATATGATTTGAGTCTTTGCTTTTTAGTTTGCCACAATCATCCGTGCTGGACACACCTTTTGAGAGAGATAAATATGGTTTAGAATTTATTAGAATACTCTATGTGCTTCACTAATATCTTTTGAGCTAGATAGTTTTGCTCTAGTGCTTCACTTATATCTTTTAGAGCACGGTGGTGGTTTTAATTTGTAGAAATTGTTGATCTCTCATGCTTCACTTATACCTATTTGAGAGTATTTTAGAACAGCATGGTAATGTGCTTTGGTTATAAAACTAGTCCTAATATGATAGGCATCCAAGATGGGTATAGTAAAAACTTTCATATAAAGTGCATCGAATACTAAGAGAAGTTTGATACTTGATGATTGTTTTGAGATATGAGGATGGTGATATTAGAGTCATGCTAGTAGAGTAGTTGTGAATTTGGGAAATACTTGTGTTGAGGTTTGCAAGTCCCGTAGCATGCACGTATGGTAACCGTTGTGTGACAAATTTGAAGCATGAGGTATTTCATTGAGTATCATCCTTTGTGTGGAGGTCGGGATCGCGCGATGGTTAACTCCTACCAACCCTTCCCCTAGGAGCATGCGTGTAGTACTTTGTTTTGATGACTTGTAGATTTTTGCAATAAGTATGTGAGTTCTTTATGACTAATGTTGAGTCCATGGATTATACGCACTCTCACCCTTCCACCATTGCTAGACTCTCTTGTACTGCGCAACTTTCGCTGATACCATACACCCACCATATACCTTCCTCAAAACAGCCACCATACCTACCTATCACAGCATTTCCATAGCCATTGCGAGATATATTGCCATGCAACTTTCCACCGTTCCGTTCATATGACACGCTTCATATTGTCATATTGCCATGCATGATCATGTAGTTGACATCGTATTTGTGGCTAGGACACTATGCATAATATTTCATACATGTCACCCTTGATTCTTTGCACATCCCGGCACACCGCCAGAGGCATTCATATAGAGTCATACTTTGTTCTAGTATCGAGTTGTAATATCGAGTTGTAAATCAATATAAGTGTGATGATCATCATTATTAGAGCATTGTCCCAAAGAAGAAGAAAAGAAAAAAGATAAGAAAAAAAGAAGAAAGGCAAAAAAAGGCCCAGGAAAAGAAAATAAAGAAAATAAAAGAAAATAAAAGGGAAAATGCTACTATCTTTTTCCACACTTGTGCGTCAAAGTAGCACCATGATCTTCATGATAGAGAGTCTCTTGTTTAGTCACTTTCATATACTAGTGGGGATTTTCATTATAGAACTTGGCTTGTATATTCCAACGATGGGCTTCCTCAAATTACCTAGGTCTTCGTGAGCAAGCAAGTTGGATGCACACCCACTTAGTTTCTTTTGTTGAGCTTTCATACATTTTTAGCTCTAGTGCATCTGTTTCATGGCAATCCCTACACACTCACATTGATATCTATTGATGGGCATCTCCAGAGCCCATTGACACGCCTAGTTGATGTGAGACCATCTTCCTCTTTTTTTGTCTTCTCCATGACCACCACTCTATTCCACATAAATGCTATGTCCATGGCCCACACTCATGTATTGCGTGAAAGTTGAAAGAGTTTTAAAAAATTAAAGTACGAAACAATTGCTTGGCTGAAACCGGGGTTGTGCATGATTGTAATATTTTGTGTGACGAAGATGGAGCATAGCCTGACTATATGATTTTGTAGGGATGAAGTTTCTTTGTCCATGTTATTTTGAGAAGACATGATTGCTTTGTCGTATGCTAGAAGTATTATTATTCTTATGTCAATATGAACTTTTATCTTGAATCTTTCGGATCTGAACATTCATGCCACAACAAAGAGATTATATTGAGAATTATGTTAGTTAGCATTCCACATCAAAAATTCTGTTTTTTATCATTTATCTACTCGACGACGAGTAGTAATTAAGATTGGGGATGCTTGATATGTCTCCAACATATCTATAATTTTTTATTGTTCCATGCTATTATATATTCTGTTTTGGATGTTTAATGGGCTTTATTATACACTTTTATATTATTTTTGGGACTAACCTACTAACCCAAGGCCTAGTGCAATGCAGTTTTTTGCCTATTTCAGAGTTTCGCAGAAAAGGAATATCAAACGGAGTCCAAACGGAATGAAACCTCCAGGAGAGTTATTTTTGGAACCGTATCTACCCATAAGACTTGGAGTACACGCGAGGGAACGAAGGAGGTGGCCACGAGGGTCCAGGGCGCGCCCCCTCCCCCAAGGCGCGCCCCCTACCCTCGTGGGCCCCCTCTGGCTCCCCCAATGCCCACCTTCCTCCTATATATATATCCATGTACCCCACAAACATCGAGGCAACAAAGAAAACCCTAATTCCACCGCCACAACCTTCTGTTCCCGTGAGATCCCATCTTGGGGCCTCTTCCAGAGCTTCGCCGGAGGGGGGATCTACCATGGAGTGCTTCTACATCAACGCCATAGCCTCACCAATGAGTTGTGAGTAGTTTACCATAGACCGTCGGGTCCATAGTTATTAGCTAGATGGCTTCTTCTCTCTTTTTGGATCTCAATACAAAGTTCTCCTCGATCTTCGAGGAGATCTATTCGATGTAATCTCTTTGCGGTGTGTTTGTCGAGATCCGATGAATTGTGGGTTTATGATCAAGATTATCTATGAACAATATTTGATTCTTTTCTGAAATATTTTATGTATGATTATAATAACCTTGCAAGTCTCTTCGAATTATTGGTTTGGTTTGGCCTACTAGATCTGTAGTTCTTGCAATGGGAGAAGTGCTTGGCTTTGGGTTCAATCTTGCGATGTCCTTTCCCAGTGACAGCAGGGGCAGCAAGGCACGTATTGTATTGTTGCCATCGAGGATAAAAAGATGGGATTATATCATATTGCTTGAGTTTATTCCTCTACATCATGTCATCTTGCTTAAACCATTACTCTGTTCTTATGAACTTAATACTCTAGATGCATGTTGGATAGCGGTCGATGTGTGGAGTAATATGTGACACCCCAAGACCGATGCGCCAGGTGTCAGCCAGTTATTCGTCATCGTTGCCATGTCATCTGCTTGCGTGTTGCATCTTGTCATGTCTTCTTGTGCATTGCATCAGCATGTTTTCAAAACTTGCATCCGTCCGAGTTTCGCCCGTCCTTTCCGTTGTCCGTTCTGAGCCCAAACACACTTGCACGTGCCCACAGCACCTCCGGTTATTTATTTTATGAGTGGCCGGAAAATGTTCTCGAAATGGGCTGAAACTTGGCGTGTGGTCTAATTATAGCATAGGTAGACCGCCTATCAAGTTTCGTCGCGTTCGGAGTTCGTTTGATAGCCAACGGTTAACCGTGTTAACCGCCGAAAGGCTTTTCTCTTTTGGCCCAGCACCCCTCTCCAACAGCCCCCAAGCCCATCCTAACCCCCTCCATGCTCTCGGTCGTCGGATCAGGATCGCGTGGCCGAAAACCGCTCCTCATTTGGACACTCCTAGCTCCCTCTACCTATATATATGTGTGTCCCCCCGAATTTTTCGCAGATGAAACCCTAGACCCGCTCCCAGCACGCAGCCGGACATGTCCGCTCCGCCGCCGGACACGTCCAGCGCCCCTCCACCTCACCCCTGCCAATGGCGTGCCGCTACGTCAGCTCCGCCCCCGCCGCCAGCCACTCCCGCGCGGACACGTCACCCAGCCTCCGCGCCCACATCGCCGCGGCCCGTGGAGCCCGCGTCCGGCCTACCTGGCCCGCGACCGCGCCCCCGTGCCTCCTCGTGTTCTCGCCTTGCCGCCGCCCCTCGTCTCCGTCGTCGGCGCGCGCCCCCGCCGCCACGCCGGACCTGCGCCGCCTCGCCGGCGGCCTTGTGCCCTGCCGCCGGCTCGCCGTTC
>LR738710.1:807041936-807111387 GCA_902687465.1 Secale cereale | reverse complement strand
GCGACGGCGCCAACGGTGCCGCCGCCTTCCTCCAGCCGCCCCGCCGCAGATCCCCTCCGGCCCGGATCCGGCAGCCGCGCCAAGATCCGGCTGATCCCCGGCCTCCGGTCGACCTCAACATCCTCCCACCTCGCCGGAGTCCGGTAGCCCCGCCGCCACTTGGTCCCTGTTCGGGAGGAGGAGGACGAGCCCCGCTCGATCCTGCCTCGCTCACCGAAGGGACCGAAGCCCATCTCCACATGGGCCCCGAGGCCCAGCTCCTCCAGCCCGCGGCCGAGCACCAAGGCCCAGCCGGCCCCCTCCTCCTCCGCTTTGGGCCGAGCCCAGCAGGTGAGCACCCCGTCGGCCCGCTACCCCTCGCCTAGGCGCTGCTTAGCTATTCCCCGCTCGATTGTGTTTTTTTTTTCCTAAGTCATAAAACTGCTAAGTCCATGTTTATTGTAAATAAGTGTGCATGTTTGACTGCCTGTAACTTTTTGTGTGTTTGTCCAAATTGAGCATATGATATGTCAAAATGTTCGTTGTGATATGCTCTTCATTTTGTTCCACTGTGGCATGCTTGTTTGAGTTCATCTTGATGCCCTAATCCTCGTTGCAAGAGTGCTGCATGTTTAAAACTGCTGGTAACTGTAAATTTGTTGCATGCTTGTGAGGGTGATAACGTTGTGCATGTTTATCCAAATGAAGCATATGATATGTCAAAATGTTCATTGTAAAGTGCTCTACATGATGGTTGTTGTAGCATTCATGTTAGGTGTCATTTTGCCATGTTAATCTCTGTTGCAGAAGTGCATATGGCTGATAAGTGCTGAAACTTGTTGTGAGATGCTGATTTGACTTGCTCATTGCTATTGGTGTGTTTGTCTTCATGCCACATGTCTATATGTTTTAGAAGCACAATCATATGGTCTTTGCTGTGGTGCAATCCACTTCCCAGGATATGCCTTGAGGTGACTTAAAAATGCTTGTAAACATGACATGCCAATGTTGCTGTTTTATACTTAGTGAAAAAACTGTCAAGTCTAGAATCTGTTAACGTGATGCTATGTTTGCTTGATGCCTCACTCAAATCCATGCATGTTATGGAGTGTCCAATGATCATGCCTTGTTGTCCATGTTATGCTCTATCCATCCATGCCCTTATTTGCACATATGGCCTGCTGTAGCTTATATATTTCTTGTTCTCAAGTTGCTATAAATTTTAGCTATCAGACTTTTATCAGGATGTTCAATTTGGTGGAGCTTGTTGTTATTGATCCGTGCCTCCTATGGAGTTGCTCCAATGGAGTTGTTTGATGTGTGCTATGTCTATTACATGTCCATGATCTTTATATACTTAGTAGAGTTGATATGCTTGTTGTTTTGTGCCTCCGAAGACAGCATCGTGATAATGTTTTTGCCTTCCCAGATTTTGACTAAGTCTGGATAAATTTATTGCAACTATCCATGCTTGTTTAATTGTGTTCCAGCAAGTTTTTGGGCATGCTCTAAGTTCATGCTTGTTAAGTATCATGTCTATTTCACATACATGCCTCTTGTTATCATGTTTGAGTGTTGTAGCATATATATGCCTTGCTCCAAAGTTGCTATGTTGCTGATTTTGGACAGCTTGTTGCTATATCTTGTTTCATGTGTATGTGTTGAACCGTTGCTCCGTTTTGAGTGTGTCGTATATGAAACTTGTGTGTTTTTGCATGTAGAAGCATAATATCATGTTGTTTACATGTTTGGAGTGTGTTTACTTGTTGTTTGGATGCATCTTGCTTATTTCACATGCTTGTCTTGTTTTGCTCATATCTTCTAGGCCGTAGCACCGAATTAAGCAAACTTTATATGAAACTTGACTAGAATTTCGAGTAGATCATCATGGTGCATGTTAAATTTCTGTTTAAAAACTCTAACTTAACGTTTGTTCAGATCTGGACCCATTTCGAAATGTGCATATGAGGACTTACCAGAATTGTTATATGTTGATTCCGGCCTCATTTAAACTTGTTGGTTTGTGTTGTTCTTGTGAGCTTCATCCCTTGCCATGTTTTGCATCATATAGACTTGCCTTTCATCATACTTGGTTGAGCATCTTGTCATGTTCTTGAGTGGTGTGTTTACCGCGTTGCTTGCTTCTTCTCGTTAGTGCTTTTTCCGTTGCGATCGTGAGGATTCCTTCGGCTACACTTGGTTCGTCTTCAAGGCTTCTTCTTCGTCTACTTCATGGATCCGTTCTTTTTCCTTGCAGGATCTCAAGCAAGATGACCATCACCTTGGATACCTTTACTATCATTGCTATGATAGATGTCTCGATGCTATCGTTATATGTCGTGCTACCCATCATTTATTGTCAGCCCCTCTCCTTGTTGCCATGAAACCTCTAACCTTTGACACCTCCCGGCAAAACCGTTGTTTGGCTATGTTACCCGCTTGCTCAACCCCTCTTATAGCGTTGCTAGTTGCAGGTGAAGATGAAGATTTCGATCCATGTCGGATCTTGGCGTTGGAATATCACAATATATCTTAACACACCTATATACTTGGCAATGGGTGGAAGGCTTGGCCTTTTGCTCGGTGTTTTGTTCCACTCATGCCACCTTAGGAGTTGATAAACCGGCGTTATGTTCCTTGATTTTGCGTTCCTTACACGGTTGGGTATATGGGGATCCCTTGACAGTTCGTCTTTGAATAAAACTCTTCCAGCAAGACCCAACATTGGTTTTAATTTGCCTCATAATAATAACTTAATTAATTAATTAAATTTGCATAGGGGGTCGCATCGCCGAGGATTCTTTCTACATAGCAGGGGGCCAGTGCTGATGGTGTTGGTCCCAAATGGGCGGACTGCGGGGCCACCTCGGGGAAACTCGAGGTCTGCTTTTACTCGTAGGATGTCCCATCCGGTTGTGGCCTGAGACGAGATACACGCGGCTACTATCAGGGTGTCGGCACGCCGGGAGGTCTTGCCAGACTTGTTTTACCATTGTAGAAATGTCTTGTGCACCGGGAATTCCGAGTCTGATCGGGCCTTCCCTAAGATAAGGGGTAATGTTATCATTATCTCTGCTGATCGTGAGAGCTTGTGATGGGCTAAGTTGGGACACCCCTGCAGGGTTATGATCTTTCGAAAGCCGTGCCCGCAGTTATGTGGCAGATTGGAATTTGTTAATGTCCGGTTGTAGAAAACTTGTCCGAGGATCCGAAGTAAAATACATGAACCGCGTTAGTAACCATGACTGTCTCTTTTCACTTTGAGAAGAGAACATGGTGGGGTTATGTTTGACTCGTAGGTAGTTCAAGATCTTTAGCGATCACTACTAGTTTGCGACCATTTGCGTAGATGATCATCTTATTCTTGTACTCGTAAGTTAGCCACCATACTTTTGCTTAGTCGCTGCTGCAACCTCACCACTTAACCTCTTCCTACCCAGTTAAGCTTTGCTAGTCTTGTTACCCATGGTTATGGGATTGCTGAGTCCTCGTGGCTCATAGATACTACAACAACAGTTGCAGGTGCAGGTTTCCGATGACTTGACGTGAGAGCAATGTTACCTTTTGTTGGAGTTCTTTCTTCTTCTTCTTCTTCTTCGTCAGTCTTGGGCTAGGTTCCTGGTCGGTAGCCTGGGATAGCAGATGGATGTCGTGTGTTTTTCATGTTTGCATCCATAGTCGGATGCCATGTATTGTTGTTGTTGTATTCATGTGACTTGTATGAATTGTTGTATCCCCATGTATTTATGTAATGGTACGATGTAATGATATCCATCTTGCTAAGCGCCGGAGATGCGGTTTTGCCCCAATCATGTACGAGTCACATGATCGTGATAGAATCGCATGTTGGGCCTGACAAGTTGGTATTAGAGCCTTGACCGACCATAGGATCCCCTTGATTGATCGTAGTTTGGCCGTTGTCGAGTCTAGCAGAAAACTTTTTCGGAGTCTAGTAATATCGGAGAGTAGGAATTATTTTTACTCCTCGGCCCCTTCGTCGCTCTGGTGAGGAATCTTGACGTAGGTGTTTTGAAATTACCTCTCTCCCCGTTCAATTTTTTTAGGATCACACGGTTAGTTTTCGTTCATTGCGTTGTCTACTCTTTTCATCTGGTGCATCTCTCGTCAAGTGGGTTCGACCCTCTTCTTCTTTGCAAGTTCAATCCTCAGTTCTTTTCAACCAACCATTGTTGTTTCCCCGTCTGATGTGTTTTTTTTCTTTTCCCACCCGCCCACCATTTTGCTTCTCGGAGCCGGAGTCCTTAATCGAGTATCCATCCTACACGTTTGAATCCTTTGCATTCTTTCCTCAGTTATTTCAACCGGTGAATTCTCTTCTAGTTCATCATTCTTCATCTCTTTTCTTTTCCGGTGGATTTCAATTCAAGTTTCAGTGTTGTTCATATTATTTTCCCTCGGTTCAGATGTGTTCTCCTTGCCTGATCGATTCTCGTCATTTAATTATTCCGGAGTTCTGAAGATATCTCAGGAGATTCGTCTGTGTTCTAATTTATTCGAGGTTGTCACCTCATTCAAGTCTTTGAATCATTTCTGATGCATCATCTCCTCTTGTCAATCAATTCTCAACGGTGGTTTTCTCTTCAGTGGGCTCATAACCCACAGGTCTTTTCCCAGGATCTTACCTGACTCTTCTAATTTTTCTGGAGAGTTCCGAAATTCTTTTCAAGTGTGTCGTAAGTATGGATTCCATCAGTCATATGCCTCTCCAAGTTCGTTTTCAAATTGTTTTCATCGTTGGTTCAACCCTTCTTCTTTTCATTCTTCCAGAGTATTTCATGAATTCTTTTTCTTTGTGTTCCTCCGAAGGCCATCATTTCAGAAGATTTCTTCGTTCTCAGTTTTCAACTTTGTCCTCCTAATATTCTTCATTGATGCCTCTTCATTCGTCTCACATTCGTTCGGTGCTTCGTTCAAGTATTCTTTAATTAGTTCACAATCTCTTCGTTCTCGTCATTTAAATTTCCTCAAGTGCTTTATTCTTCCCAGCGATTCATTCTCTTGTATTCACTCCTTTTTAATTCTTCCTGGTGGTTTGTTATTTTCTTCACTCGGCTTCAATTTTTACGGTGGTTAGCTCAAGAGTTCTTTTCCGGTGCTATCATATAAATTCATTCATTTTATTCCAATCCTATCGGTGTTTCATGAAGATTTTCACAAGTTCGCGATATATCCCTCTTTAATCTTTTTCAATGAGAATAAGTAGTATGCGAATCCATTGTTTCTCATCAATTTAATTGGTGGAGGATAAGCATAACATAATTCTGATTCTTTTCATCAAGTTGATTTATCCCTTCCTTCAGAATTTGTTCTTGATGAATAAATTCTAGTTCCAAGTGCTTTAATCTTTTCTTTCCGGAGTTCATAGTTTCCTCGGCCATCTCGTCGGTACCCCGTCTAAATCATCGCAAGGCCTTAATCTTATTCTTTTCGTCCGTCATTTCTATATCATCATCCTCTTGTTACCGGAGTTCGTTATAGTGGTTCATCGCGATCCAAACTCATTCTTTCAAGTGTTCGTCAAATTCTTCTGGAGCAGCGCAAGCATTATTCTTTTGCCTCTCGAGTGCAAATAATTCTCCGTGTTCTTTTGAAGTGGAGTTTTGCATTTCTTCATTCTCAGCTAATCCATCTTTTTGGTTGCGGCATAATTCACCTCAAGCCTTGAGATGTTTTAATAAGCCCACAACAAGTTAATTCTTTTTGTTGTTGATTTTTCAACGACTCCGTTCAATCCTTCCTTCTAAGGATGCTTTCAAAGTCATTCATGCTCGAAGTTGTTCTTCTCTTATCCGTTCTTTTCATTCCACTCTTTAAATTCTTCCGGAGGCGTTTTGTTGTTCATCTCGTCAAGTATTATTCCATCTTCTCAAGTTCATGGTATATTCATTCCATTTCAGTCGGAGTGCTGCCCGAATTACTTCGTTCAAATTCCTTTTCTATCTCTTTAACCGGAGTGGTTTTGAATTCATTCTTGTTCCTTCAACTCTAGTTCCGTGCCTTTTCAACCTCCTCGATTCTCGTCATATTCCTTGTTCCTCTTGTTTAACGAAGTCCTTGCAACATTGTTCATCTCTGTTGTATCCTTTCCTCAAATTGTTCAACCTCTCAAGGTTTTTTGTTTTCACTCTTTTGTCCTCGAAGAACTGTGTTCTTCCTTTTTCATCTTCCGTCTCGTTCCAAAGATCTCGGAACGAGATCTCTTGTTAGTAGGGCAGTGTTGTGACACCCCGAGACCGATGCGCCAGGTGTCAGCCAGTTATTCGTCGTCGTTGCCATGTCATCTGCTTGCATGTTGCATCTTGTCATGTCTTCTTGTGCATTGCATCAGCATGTTTTCAAAACTTGCATCCGTCCGAGTTTCGCCCGTCCTTTCCGTTGTCCGTTCTGAGCCCAGACACACTTGCACGTCCCCGCGGCACCTCCGGTTATTTATTTTATGAGTGGCTGGAAAACGTTCTCGGAATGGGTTGAAACTTGGCGTGTGGTCTTATTATAGCATAGGTAGACCGCCTGTCAAGTTTCGTCGCGTTCGGAGATCGTTTGATAGCCAACGGTTAACCGTGTTAACCGCCGGAAGCCTTTTCTCTTTTGGCCCAGCACCCCTCTCCAACAGCCCCCAAGCCCATCCTAACCCCTTCCATGCTCTCGGTCGTCGGATCAGGATCGCGTGGCCGAAACCCGCTCCTCATTTGGACACTCCTAGCTCCCTCTACCTATATATATGTGTCTCCCCCCAAAATTTTCGCAGATGAAACCCTAGCCCCACTCCCACCGCGCAGCCGGACATGTATGTTCTGCCGCCGGACAGGTCCAGCGCCTGATACGTCCAAAACGTATCTATAATTTCTGCTTGCTCCATGCTTCTTTTGTGTGATATTGCTATGATATTGATGCACTTCCATACACTTTTGATCATATTTGGACTAACCTATTAACTCAGTGCACCACAGTGCCAGTTCCTGTTTTCTGCTGTTTTTCTATTTCAGGTTTCCCCCATATTAAAAGTGCTCCAAAAATTCCAGGAAAAATCAGCGTACAGGAAGCTTCACGAAGAACCAAAGATGGGCCAGAGGGGAGCCAGGAGAGGCCCAGACGGCCACCTGGCGCGGCCCCACCCCTGGCCGCGCCAGGGGGCGCCTGGGGCCCCTGCTCCGCCTCTGGCCGCCCTCCTTCGCATATATATCCCTCTCGTCCCAAAACCCTCGAGGACAGAACCCTTTTTCGCTATCTCGCCTCTGTTCCGCCGCCGCAGCGCTTCCAAGATCGGGAGCATCAGGAGAACTCTTCCCGGCACCCTGCCGGAGGGGAGAACCACCACCGGGAGCTTCTCCACCACCATGGACGCTTCCCGGATGAGTCGTGAGTAGTCCACCTTGGACCATGGGTCCATGATCAGTAGCTATGTGATGTTCTCCTCCCCTCTTTGTTCTTCATGGTTTAGACCTCGTGAGCTGCCCTACATGATCGAGGCACATATGTAATATTTCTGTTGTTGCTTTGCTGAGTTTGCTGGGATCTGATGGATTATGAGACTATGTTCAGATTGTGTTTGAGTAATATATTTGATTCACCTCTTTTATATCTTTGTTCTTGAGTAATTCTTGCATGTTCTCCATTGCTGTTTATTGCTCTGGCCAAGTAGTAGGTAGTAACTCCAAGAGGGAGCGTTATGCTTGATTGTGGGTTCATGCCCCCTGATGACTAGCTTGAGTGACAGAAACATGAGTCTAGGGGATGTGTTGTTGCCACAAGGGAGAAAACAACGGTGCTTGTACTTGCGGGTGCAAGGATTGTTTACTTTACGCAAAGTTCTTTTAATGCAGTTGTCTGTTGCTTTGAGTTTACACTTTGGGTGGGATTCGCAACTTAATACCAGCGAGATGTTCTGGATAGATATCTCAAGGTGGATGATTAGTAGTAGATGCAGATGGATTTCGGTCTACTTGCCTTGGCGTACCGCCCATGCTTTTGAGCCTCTACCTTTCTTTGCAGCATAGTTAGCATTGGTTTGCGCACATAATCCTGTCAATTGCCCAGCTGTAATTTGTTTACCTCGCTTTGTTGTTTTATCGTCTTTTGGGAGAGAGACATCACTAGTGAACATCATGGGACCCCGGTCCATATTACCACCGCTGATCACACCTTCTATTTACTTCCTGTTCTTATTTCCTAGTTGCAGTCATAGCTATCATTATTATCTCTTGTGTTTGATCCTTTGTAAACAACAAGGCCGGAGGGATTGATAACCTCTCTGTACTCGTTGGGAGCAAAGTTATCTGTATCTGTGTGCAGGTCCCGTCAATCGCTAAGTTTCTGGCGCCGTTGACACCTACTTGTCGACCCTCGGAGTCTCACGGGATTCGATCCTTGGTATCTTTGCCAAGGGAAATTTGCCGCTACGCTACATCTCAACCTTCCACTTGGGGTAACCAACGAGGGGCGAGAAGCCATCAGCGCCCCTCCACCTCACCCCGGCCAATGGCGTGCAACCACGTCAGCTCTGCCCCCGCCGCCAGCCACTCCCGCGCGGACACGTCACCCAGCCTCCGCGCCCACATCGCCGCGGCCCGCGGAGCCTGCGTCCAGCCTGCGACCGTGCGCCCGTGCTTCCTCGCGTTCTCGCCTCGCCGCCGCCCTTCGTCTCCGTCGCCGGCGCGCGCCCCCGCCGCTGCGCCGGACCTGCGCCGCCTCGCCCCCGGCCTTGTGCCCCACTGCCGGCTCGCCGTTCCCCGGCGCCTCCGGCCCGCGACAGCGCCACCGGTGCCGCCGCCTTCCTCCAGCCGCCCCGCCGCGGATCCCCTCCGGCCCGGATCCGGCAGCCGCGCCAAGATCCGGCCGATCCTCGGCCTCCGGTCGACCTCGCCTTCCTCCCACATCGCCGGAGTCCGGTAGCCCCGCCGCCGCTTGGTCCCTGTTCGGGAGGAGAAGGACGAGCCCCGCTCGATCCTGCCTCGCTCACCGATGGGGCCGAAGCCCATCTCCACGTGGGCCCCGAGGCCTAGCTCCTCCAGCCCGCGGCCGAGCGCCAAGGCCCAGCCGGCCCCCTCCTCCTCCGCTTTGGGCCGAGCCCAGCAGGTGAGCACCCCGTCAGCCTGCTACACCTCGCCTAGGCGCTGCTTAGCTATTCCCCGCTCGATTGTGTTTTTTTTCCTAAGTCATAAAACTGCTAAGTCCCTGTTTATTGTAAATAAGTGTGCATGTTTGACTGCCTGTAAGTTTTTGTGTGTATGTCCAAATTGAGCATATGATATGTCAAAATGTTCGTTGTGATATTCTCTTCATTTTGTTCCACTGTGGCATGCTTGTTTGAGTTCATCTTGATGCTCTAATCCTCGTTGCAAGAGTGCTACATGTTTAAAACTGCTGGTAACTGTAAATTTGTTGCATGCTTGTGAGGGTGATAACTTTGTGCATGTTTATCCAAATGAAGCATATGATATGTCAAAATGTTCATTGTGAAGTGCTCCACGTGACGGTTTCTGTAGCATTCATGTTAGGTGTCATTTTGCCATGTTAATCTTTGTTGCAGAAGTGCATGTGGCTGATAAGTGCTGAAACTTGTTGTGAGATGCTGATTTGACTTGCTCATTGCTATTGGTGTGTTTGTCTTCATGCCACATGTCTATATGTTTTAGGAGCACAATCATATGGTCTTTGCTGTGGTGCAATCCACTTCCCATGATATGCCTTGAGGTGACTTAAACAAGCTTGTAAACATGCCATGCCAATGTTGCTGTTTTATACTTAGTGAAAAAACTATTAAGTCTGGAATCTGTTAACCTGATGTTATGTTTGCTTGATGCCTCACTCAAATCAATGCATGTTATGGAGTGCCCAATGATCATGTCTTGTTGTCCATGTTATGCTCTATCCATCCATGCCCTTATTTGCACATATGGCCTGTTGTAGCTTATTTATTTCTTGCTCTCAAGTTGCTATAAATTTTAGCTGTCAGACTTTTATCAGGTTGTTCAATTTGGTGGAGCTTGTTGTTATTAATCCATGCCTCCTATAGAGTTGCTCCAATGGAGTTGTTTGATATATGCTATGTCTATTACATGTCCATGATCTTTATATACTTAGTAGAGTTGATATGCTTGTTGTTTTGTGCCTCCGAAGGCAGCATCGTGATGATGTTTTTGCCTTCCCAGATTTTGACTAAGTCTGGATAAATTTACTGCAACTTGCGATGCTTGTTTAATTGTGTTCTAGCAAGTTTTTGGGTGTGCTCTAAGTTCATGCTTGTTAAGTATCATGTCTATTTCACATCCATGCCTCTTGTTATCATGTTTAAGTGTTGTAGCATATATATACCTTGCTCCAAAGTTGCTATGTTGCTGATTTTGGACAGCTTATTGCTATATCTTGTTTCATGTGTATGTGTTGAACCGTTGCTCCGTTTTGAGTGTGTCGTATATGAAACTTGTGTGTTTTTGCATGTAGAAGCATAATATCATGCTTTTTACATGTTTGGAGTGTGTTTACTTGTTGTTTGGATGCATCTTGCTTATTTGACATGCTTGTCTTGTTTTGCTCATATCTTCTAGGTCATAGCTCCGAATTAAGCAAACTTTATATGAAACTTGACTAGAATTTCGAGTAGATCATCATGGTGCATGTTAAATTGTTGTTTAACAACTTTAACTTAAGGTTTGTTCAGATCTGGACCCATTTCAAAATGTGCATATGAGGACTTACCAGAATTGTTATATGTTGATTCCGGCCTCATTTAAACTTGTTGGTTTGTGTTGTTCTTGTGAGCTTCATACCTTGCCATGTTTTGCATCATATAGACTTGCCTTTCATCATACTTTGTTGAGCATCTTTTCATGTTCTTGAGTGGTGTGTTTACCGCGCTGCTTGCTTCTTCTCGTTAGTGCTTTTTCCGTTGCGATCGTGAGGATTCCTTCGGCTACACTTGGTTCGTCTTCAAGGCTTCTTCTTCGTCTACTTCATAGATCCATTCTTCTTCCTTGCAGGATCTCAGGAAAGATGACCATCACCTTGGATACCTTTACTATCATTGCTATGCTAGATGTCTCGATGCTATCGTTATATGTCGTGCTACCCATCATTTATTGTCAGCCCTCTCCTTGTTGCCAAGAAACCTCTAACCTTTGACACCTCCCAGCAAAACCGTTGTTTGGCTATGTTACCCGCTTGCTCAGCCCCTCTTATTACGTTGCTAGTTGCAGGTGAAGATGAAGATTTCGATCCATGTTGGATCTTGGTGTTGGAATTTCACAATATATCTTATATATCTTAACACACCTATATACTTGGCAATGGGTGGAAGGCTTGGCCTTTTGCTCGGTGTTTTGTTCCACTCATGCCACCTAAGGAGCCGATAAACCGGCGTTATGTTCCTTGATTTTGGGTTCCTTACATGGTTGGGTATATGGGGACCCCTTGACAGTTCATCTTTGAATAAAACTCCTCTAGCAATGTGACGCCCGAAGACCGACGTCCCAGAAGATTCCAGAAGATTCCAGATGTTCCGGGTTCTCCCGTGTGTTCTTTGTGCTTGTGTTATTTATTTTTGCATTGCATCATGTCATCATGCCATCATGTCATATTTATTTTGCATCTCAACCTCAATAAATTGTGTGGACCTTCGGTCCATTTAAATCGAGGGAAGAATGTCTTCTCTTTATAACATATAAAAGCCTCTCAATATTATTAGGGAGCTATATTAAATATTCCATTCATTGGAATTAACCCAACACACTTGCATATTTTCTCCATGCTTCCTACTTCGAGTTTCTCCTTCAAAAACCTTGTCAATAATTCTTTTCCGTTGTTTCGAGGTTCCTCCAAAATCCTCATCATTTTTGGACACTTCAATAATCAAGTCTTAGTTCAACCCTTTGAATTTAATTCATATGAGTTCGAATTTATCTCAACACATTTGCCTCTTCTATTTTTCGTGGACCGTGAACATTTTTGCGAGTCCAGGGAAAATCATCTCTTTCCTAAATTCTTTGCCTAGCTTTCCCCTTTCTTTTCTTCTCTCCTTTTCTTTTATTCTCTGTTTTGTTTAATCTCGAGGAGGTACTGACAGCCCAGCCATCTGGCCAGGCCCAGTTTTTCCCTCCCGGCCGGCCCATCCCGCTGTAGCCTCCACCTGGCCCATCCGGCCCAATCCCCATACCCTAGCCCCTAGCGCACTGCCCGCTCCCCTCATTCTCCTCCCGTGCGCCGCCAGGAGATTCTCTCGTTCCCTCGACCGTGCCTCCCTCTCTCGCAGCCCGACCGCATCCCCGATTCCTCGAACCCCATCTCCCGATTCTCCCTCATCCCGCATCCCCTCGCTCGCCCGTCCCCCCATCCCCTCGCTCGCTGGCCCTCTTCTCCTCGCTCCTCTCGTCACCGCCCCACATCGCCAGATCGCCAGGGAGAGGTGCTCCCCAGCGCGATCCCCTCGACCCTCCAGTAGGCCGCCGCCATGTGCGCGTGACCAGTGGCCATCGCCCTCGGGCCTTGCCGTAATGCCGCCGCAGGCCCTGCGCCTCCCTCCGCTCGCCTCTGCGTGACTCTAGCACCGAGGCTCGGCCGCCATCTCCCCTCGCCTCGCCAAGGCCGCGACTAGCGCGCCCCTCAGCCCCTCGGAAGCCGCATCGCAAGCGCCAGCCAGGCCGCAGTCGCCATGGCCTCTTCCTCCTCCTGCCGCGCGACCTGCGCCTCCTCGCCGAGGCCGCATCAAAGCAGCTCCCAGGAGGCCGCTGCCCTTCCTCGTCCTGCGCGCCGTATCGCCCCGTCCTCCTGCGGCCACCGCGGCCAGCCTCCCTTCTCCGCGCCATGGAGTTCCACCCCGGCTTTTCCTCCTTGCCGTGACCGAGACCACCGTAAAATTATTGCTGCTGTTTTTCTTTTCGCTAAGTGCCAGGTTGACATGTACAACTATGAGACCGGCATGTTCGACGAGTACCCCTACCGATGACATGAACCTCTATGGATACGTGTACCACTACGCTCGACGCCGCAAGTACCACGACTACACGATGCGTCAATGTTCCTCTCCGGTGTCCCGAGGACCGAGCAGCCCTACCGATGCGTCAATTACCTCTACGGAACGAACGTGTACGACTACCTTCGGTGAAGAAACGAGTACAACTACTTCCTCTCCGAACGGAACGTCTACTTCCACTACCGTCGCCCCGTGTACGACTACGAACGAGAACAACTACTTCCTCTACGGCCGTGTACAACTACTTCCTCTACGTCCCTCTACGATCTCGAGCGCCTCCGACACGATGTTTCGAAGGTATAACCCCGAGACGATGACCCGTGACATGCTTGTGTTGTATGAAATGTTCCCCTTGTGTGCATCGTTCCCGTTTCAACTTTTGTCATGCTCCTCGGTTGCCTCGTCGCCGACCCGTGGGAACCCGGTGACGGGATCAACCCACTTTCATCTTGTTCGACTTGCTCACGTCGATTCTTCTTTTGCACCGGACTCTCAGCGAGTACCAGAACCGAGATGTTGCGTTGCATCATTTTCGGATCATTGCCGTGGCACCCTTTCCATCCACCACGGTGACAATTACTCATTTCATCTTCATGTCAACCTTTAACAAAAATTGCATAAACTTGTTCATGTCATCCGCATCATGTTAACAACATTATATGTGTGAATTGTTGTTTGCTTAAAAGTTGCTAAATATGCTCATGGGGATTTTCCGGATATGTTGTTGTTTTTCCGGCCTCATTTAAAATGTCTAAATAGTGTAGTTTTATTTTGCTTCACCTCTTGCCATGTTAACAAACATTTAACCTTGTCTTGTAAATAAACGAGAGTCAACTAAATAAATAAAATGTGGTGTTTCATCAATATGCAACTCGTTGCATATTGAGCTCCACTTAACTTGTAGTCTTGTTTGTGCACTTTGCCATGCCATGCATATTTAAACCGGACATGCATCATACTTGGATGTGCATCGTATGCCATGTTTTTGCTTGTGTGTTTACCGTGTTGTTTCCTTCTTTCCGGTTGCTTCTCTTGTTAGCTTCGGTTTCGTTCCGGAGTTGTGAGGATTCGCTCGACTATGTTGCTCCGTCTACTTCATGGATCCGTTCTTCTCCCTTGTGGATTCCCAGGCAAGATGATCATACCCTTGGATACCTTTACTACCATTGCCATGCTTAGTTGTCTTGATGCTATCGTTACGTGTCGCGCTACCCATCTTTTATGTCAGCCTCTCCTTGTTGCCATGAAACCTCTAACCTTTGAATCCTTCCTAGCAAAACCACTGTTTGGCTATGTTACCCGCTTGCTCAGCCCCTCTTATAGTGTTGTTAGTTGTAGGTGAAGATGAAGTTCGTTCCAGGAGGGAACTTGTTGTTGTTATATCACAATATCAATAATTATTATTAACACACCTATATACTGGGCATGGGTGGAAGGCTTGGACTTTTGCTCGGTGTTTTGTTCCACTCATGCCACCTTAGGCGCCGATAAACCGGCATTATGTTCCTTGATTTTGCGTTCCTTACACGATGGGTGGATGGGGACCCCTTGACAGTTCGACTTTGAATAAAACTCCTCCAGCAAGGCCCAACATTGGTTTTAATTTGCTCATAATAACAACTTAATTAATTAATTGAATTGCATAGGGAGTTAGCGCTACCCGAGGATTCTTTCTACATAGCAGTTGGGGCCAGTGCTGATGGTGTTGGTCCCAAACGGGGGTTCTGCGGGGTCACCACGAGGAAACTCGAGGATTGATATAAACCTGTAGAATCGCCCATCCGGTCGTGGCCTGAGAGGAGATACGCGCGGCTACTATCAGGGTGTCGACACACCGGGAGGTCTTGCTGGACTTGTTTTACCATTGTCGAACTGTCTTGTGCTACCGGGATGCCGAGCCTGATCGGTTTTCCCTAAGATAAGGGGTGATGATATTATATTTATCACTTCAGCTAATCGTGAGAGCTTGTGATGGGCTAAGTTGGAACACCCCTGCAGGGTTATGATCTTTCTAAAGCCGTGCCCGCTGTTATGTGGCAGATTGGAATTTGTTAATGTCCGGTTGTAGAAAACTTGACAGAGGATCCAAAGTAAAACACACAACTGTGTGAGTAACCGTGACTGTCTCTTTTCACTTTGAGAAGAGAAAACGGTGGGGTTATGTTTGATTTGTATGTAGTTCAGGATCTTTAGCAATCACTTCTTTTGCGACCGTTTGCGTAGATGCTCATCTTATTCTGGTACTCGTAAGTTAGCCACCATATATTGCTTAGCCGCTGCTGCAACCTCACCACTTTACCTCTTCCTACCCACAAAGCTTTGCTAGTCTTGATACCCATGGTTATGGGATTGCTGAGTCCTCGGGGCTCATAGATACTACAACACCAGATGCAGGTTCAGCCGAGATTGAAGCAGGAGCCTGGTTTAGAGCTTCACCCGGGAGCTCGACGAAGAGAGTGGCTGTATACTTGTGACGTTTCGACGATCAGTAGTGGTTTCTACTAGGATTCGATCTAGACCTGTGGTTTTTTTATGTTGTTTGGTATCTTGTCTTTTGGATCTTACCCTTAGATGGGTTGTGATGTTTTGGATGATGTCTTCCTTATATAATGTATTGTGTGAAGTGGCGAGTGTAAGCCAACTATTCTTTTGCAATTTCATCCATATTTTTACAAGAGTCGTGCAAAGATACCAAACTTGAGATCATTCTAGGATGGGCTTATACCTTTAAGTCGTGCCTCGACACGTAGGAGGTATAGTCCCATCCTGGGCATTACAAGTCGGTATTCAGAGCCTTCTCCGACCTAGAAGCCCCCACTGATTGATCGAATCGTTGACGGTTGAGTCTAGGCACACACTGAAAATGTTTTGAGTCCTATATATATATCGGAGAGTAGGATTTCTTTTGCTCCTCATCTCTTTCACTCTAGTGAGGACTCCTGACGACTACTCTTGCCTCTTCTACTTTCAAAAAAATGCACCAATTTTTTTTTAGGATCACGAGAGTATTGTTTGGATTGTTCCGATGTCTTTGTGACGAGAACATTGTTCTCGATGCCTCCTGACATTAGGGGTTGTGGCAGTGTCCCGGGGAGTTGAGCTCCGAGGTGTTGTCGTCACAAATCCATCGCGGCAGTACTAGAATACTTAAGACGGCCGACATCAAAAACTCTCCTATGCGGTTAGTGGCAAGATAACCCGGACATCACCCAGTACTGGGGAGGTAGTTCGGGAGTATTGCCATAGCTTGTATAGTAGATGCGTTTCGAAGGTCCGAGGTAAACGGTTTCCGAAAACGACTGGTTATGTGTTGAAGGATGGATACAGCTGGATGTAGGATTAGAGTTGAGTGCGCGGTGCTTCCCCTGTATTCCCAACACCTGATTGCATAACTGGAAACTTTCGGAAATTAATAGGTGGGTTCATCTAGTAGTTCTAGGCATTCTTCCAATGGATGCACGATATGAAGTTCGGGGTTCTACATTGAGTGAAGTGGTTTTATGGACTTGTTCCGATCGGGAGTTGCATCTTAAAGGGTCCTTGGCTATGCTGATCCGGGGATTGCAAAACCCTTTTGTAACACGTTCCATGAGCTTTCAGCATGAAGATGTCGAACGAAGCTTCTATCTTGTATTTGTTCTATCTGTTCCTTGTTCCTTTTTTATTTACCTTTTGTTCTCCAAGTGGCTTCTCGTCAAGTTGATGTACCTGCGGAATTCATTCGTTCAATTCTCTGTTGGGATAGATATGTTGCAACATAATCTTCTTCATAATCATATCTATCCTTTGTTTTTGTTTTGATTCTGGTATCCGAGTTGCTTCGATGTCAAATGTTGATTCCATACCTTTCCTAATCGGTATTCTCATATTTCTATGGGAGTGCTAGTCCTTCTTAATAATCAAGATGGTCATGTTAATCCGTTTCAACCGGTGTGCCTTCTCTTCAAGTTATTCTTACGGACGTTGTTGAGAAATCTGACGATTTGTCTGTTTCATTCATCCCAAGTTGTCTTTGTTTTTCCCAACCCTCCCACCCTTCTTCTTCTCGGAGCAAGAAATTCTCAGATGAAGTATCCATTTTATTCATGTGATGTTTCTTCATTCTTTTCCTTCAATGTTCTTATCCTGTGATTTATCGTGAAGATGCTCAAGAGCTTCAAGTTCATCATTCTTTTGTTCTCAAATTCTGCCGGTGGATGTAATTCAAGAATTCAGTGTTGATTTTATCCTTTTTTTCCTCTTTTCATAATGCTTTCTTATTCCGGTGCTCCAATTAATCATTCTCCTCTTGCTATTCATATCAGGAGTGCTGAAGATTCATAATTTCATTCTTAATCCGTTCAAGCTTTTTTGAGGATTGTCATCTTATTCAAGCCATTTAATTCAACCGGTGCAATATCTCTTAAGCAATCTTTTCAACGGTGATTTCTTTTGAGTGGGTCCTAACCCACAGGTCTTTTTTCCAGGATCTTACCTAACTCTTCTCTTCCGGAGTTATACTCAAATTCTTTTCAAAGTGTGATGTAAGAATGATCTCCATCAGTCACATGCCTTCTCCAAGATCGCTTTCAAATTCTTTTTCATCATTGGCTCAACCTTTTAATTCTTCATTACGGAGGGCCTATACAATTCATGGTGGTGTATCTCATCGTCTTCTCAGATTGTGAAGACCGGAGAAGTGTTTCTCTTCAATCCTGGCCCGTTCTCTGGAAGATTCGTGGTTCTAGCTTCTTGCCATCCTCATTATTGTTCTGATTGTGAGGAATTCTTTTATACCATCCGGAGCATTTCATGAATTCTTTTCCTTGTGTTCCTCCGAAGGCCATCAATTCAGAATATTTCTTCGTTCTCAGTTTTCAACTTCAACCTCCAACTATTCTTCATTGATGCCTCTTCGTTCGTCTCCATATTCTTCCGGTGGTAAATTCAAGATTACTCTTCCGTTGTTATCGTTTTAATTCATTTGTTCTTTTCATAATCCTACCGGTGGTTCGTTGAATATTTATCAAGGTTGTGCTACACATCTCTTTAATTCTTTGCAACGAGAATAAGTAGTATGCCAAATCCTTTGGTTGTCATCAATTTAATTTGATGAAGGATAAGCATACAGTAAATCTTATTCTTATTTCCTCGAGTGTTTAATCTCTGTTTTCCGGAGTTTGTTCATCATATCATATCCTTGGTTTCAAGTTCTCCATCTTGTTTTCCGGAGCTCCAAGTTATTTCTATTATATCATTTCAAAGCTCCATCTAATTCACCGCAGGCCTTGAATCTGATTCTTTTCATGCTTTCATTACCGGAGTTCTTCATGGTGGTTCATCATGTTTTAATTCATCCTCGAAGTCTTCATCAAGATTCTTGTTGGAGCGCAAGCATTCTTCATCATGCATTCCAATTGCAATTCTTGCTACCTTATCTTTCAGCTGGTGTTATGTCATTCTTGACAATTCCTTCTTGTTTTATGATTCACGAGTTATCAAGAATGAGATATTTAAAACCATCATTTTCCTTGTTCAGGAGATCTTTTCAACCCTTCAATCTATTCATTGGAGTTATCTTGGGTTGTATTTCACCTAAAGCTTTCCCTAAGGATTGTTGTGTTGTGGTGCTTATAATGACCCAAGTTCTTCATTTATCATTCCGGCGAAATAAGTTTATTGACTCCTTGTTGATCTCAATCCAATCAATTGTTTCCGTTAGTGGCTGGTTGTCACCTCTTAATTTTAAGATGTTTTCCATAAGCCCACATCAAGCTTAATCGTTTTCGTTGTTGATTTTTTCCAACAACTCCGTTCAACCCTTCTTCGTAAGGGAGCTCTTTCAAATTGAATTTTGAGAGAAGTTGTCATTTTCTTCTCCGTTTTTCTTTCCAACGACCTAGCATAGATTCTTTCATTCCGGAGGCTTTGTGATATTGCTCTCTTTGACCATCATCTCGTTTTATCAAGATCATGTTCATTCCTTGTTTATCTATTTAACTGGAGTGTTGTGCCCAACGTTTGAATTCTCTCATCTTATCAAGTTTTGCCTGTCTTTTAACCGGAGTGCTATCTGAATTTTTCTTACCCTTGTGCCATTCTGTCAATGTTCCGGAGGCTGTGTGTTGTTGTTTTCATCAAGTATCTTCCCAACTTGGCAAGTTCTTGTTAATTCCTTCCATTTTCAGAGGGAGTGCTGTCCAAATTCTGTCATTCTTATTCCTTGGCCATACCATTGCGGTTTCATATTCTTTCCGCCCGTGAGCTCTTGTTTCATGTCTTTCAACCTACAAGGTTCTCATTGTGTTCCTTGTTCTTCCTTTTACCGGAGTATTTTCATATTCGTTCATCTCCGTTGTATTCTTTCCTTCAAGATTGGTCAATCTCTCAAGGTTTGTGGTTTCACTCGTTTGTCCAAGAAGCAACTTTGTTTACCTCTTCTTTTTCGTTTCACCCGGTGCTATCTCTAGGATCTCGGGTCGAGATCCTCTGTTAGTGTGGGAGAGTTGTGACGCCCGAAGACCGACGTCCCAGAAGATTCCAGAAGATTCCAGAAGATTCCAGATGTTCCGGGTTCTCCCGTGTGTTCTTTGTGCTTGTGTTATTTATTTTTGCATTGCATCATGTCATCATGCCATCATGTCATATTTATTTTGCATCTCAACCTAAATAAATTGTGTGGACCTTCGGTCCATTTAAATCGAGGGAAGAATGTCTTCTCTTTATAACATATAAAAGCCTCTCAATATTATTAGGGAGCTATATTAAATATTCCATTCGTTGGAATTAACCCAACACACTTGCATATTTTCCCCATGCTTCCTACTTCGAGTTTCTCCTTCAAAAACCTTGCCACTAATTCTTTTCCGTTGTTTCGAGGTTCCTCCAAAATCCTCATCATTTTTGGACACTTCAATTATCAAGTCTTAGTTCAACCCTTTGAATTTAATTCATATGAGTTCGAATTTATCTCAACACATTTGCCTCTTCTATTTTTCGTGGACCGTGAACATTTTTGCGAGTCCAGGGAAAATCATCTCTTGCCTAAATTCTTTGCCTAGCTTTCCCCTTTCTTTTCTTCTCTCCTTTTCTTTTATTCTCTGTTTTGTTTAATCTCGAGGAGGTACTGACAGCCCAGCTATCTGGCCAGGCCCAGTTTTTCCCTCCCGGCCGGCCCATCCCGCTGCAGCCTCCACCTGGCCCATCCGGCCCAATCCCCATACCCTAGCCCCTAGCGCACTGCCCGCTCCCCTCCTTCTCCTCCCGTGCGCCGCCAGGCGATTCTCTCGTTCCCTCGACCGTGCCTCCCTCTCTCGCAGCCCGACCACATCCCCGATTCCTCGAACCCCATCTCCCGATTCTCCCTCATCCCGCATCCCCTCGCTCGCCCGTCCCCCCATCCCCTCGCTCGCTGGCCCTCTTCTCCTCGCTCCTCTCGTCACCGCCCCGCATTGCCAGATCGCCAGGGAGAGGTGCTCCCCAGCGCGATCCCCTCGACCCACCAGTAGGCCGCCGCCATGTGCGCGTGACCAGTGGCCATCGCCCTCGGGCCTTGCCGCAATGCCGCCATAGGCCCTGCGCCTCCCTCCGCTCGCCTCTGCGCGACTCCAGCACCGAGGCTCGGCCGGCATCTCCCCTCGCCTCGCCAAGGCCGCGACTAGCGCGTCCCTCAGCCCCTCGGAAGCCGCATCGCAAGCGCCAGCCAGGCCGCAGTCGCCATGGCCTCTTCCTCCTCCTGCCGCGCGACCTGCGCCTCCTCGTCGAGGCCGCAGCAGAGCAGCTCCCAGGAGGCCGCTGCCCTTCCTCGTCCAGCGCGCCGTATCGCCCCGTCCTCCTGCGGCCACCGCGGCCAGCCTCCCTCCTCCGCGCCATGGAGTTCCGCCCCGGCTTTTCCTCCTCGCCGTGACCGAGACCACCATAAAATTATTGATGCTGTTTTTCTTTTCGCTAAGTGCCAGGTTGACATGTACAACTACGAGACCGGCATGTTCGACGAGTACCCCTACCGATGACATGAACCTCTACGGATACGAGTACCACTACGCTCGACGCCGCAAGTACCACGACTACACGATGCATCAATGTTCCTCTCCGGTGTCCCGAGGACCGAGCACCCCTACCGATGCGTCAAGTACCTCTACGGAATGAACGTGTACGACTACCTTCGGTGAAGAAACGAGTACAACTACTTCCTCTCCGAACGGAACGTCTACTTCCACTACCGTCGCCCCATGTACGACTACGAACAAGAACAACTACTTCCTCTACGGCCGTGTACAACTACTTCCTCTACGTCCCTCTACGATCTTGAGCCCCTCCGAAACGATGTTTCGAAGGTATAACCCCGAGACGATGACCCGTGACATGCTTGTGTTGTATGAAATGTTCCCCTTGTGTGCATCGTTCCCGTTTCAACTTTTGTCATGCTCCTCGGTTGCCTTGTCGCCGACCCGTGGGAACCCGGTGACGGGATCAACCCACTTTCATCTTGTTCGACTTGCTCACGTCGATTCTTCTTTTGCACCGGACTCTCAGCGAGTACCAGAACCGAGATGTTGCGTTGCATCATTTTCGGATCGTTGCGGTGGCACCCTTTCCTTCCACCACGGTGACAATTACTCATTTCATCTTCATGTCAACCTTTAACAAAAATTGCATAAACTTGTTCATGTCATCCGCATCATGTTAACAACATTATATGTGTGAATTGTTGTTTGCTTAAAAGTTGCTAAATATGCTCATGGGGATTTTCCGGATATGTTGTTGTTTTTCCGGCCTCATTTAAAATGTCTAAATAGTGTAGTTTTATTTTGCTTCACCTCTTGCCATGTTAACAAACATTTAACCTTGTCTTGTAAATAAACGAGAGTCAACTAAATAAATAAAATGTGGTGTTTCGTCAATATGCAACTCGTTGCATATTGAGCTCCACTTAACTTGTAGTCTTGTTTGTGCACTTTGCCATGCCATGCATATTTAAACCGGACATGCATCATACTTGGATGTGCATCGTATGCCATGTTTTTGCTTGTGTGTTTACCGTGTTGTTTCCTTCTTTCCGGTTGCTTCTCTTGTTAGCTTCGGTTTCATTATGGAGTTGTGAGGATTCGCTCGACTATGTTGCTCCGTCTACTTCATGGATCCGTTCTTCTCCCTTGTGGATTCCCAGGCAAGATGATCATACCCTTGGATACCTTTACTACCATTGCCATGCTTAGTTGTCTCGATGTTATCGTTACGTGTCGCGCTACCCATCTTTTATGTCAGCCTCTCCTTGTTGCCATGAAACCTCTAACCTTTGAAACCTTCCTAGCAAAACCACTGTTTGGCTATGTTACCCGCTTGCTCAGCCCCTCTTATAGTGTTGTTAGTTGCAGGTGAAGATGAAGTTCGTTCCAGGAGGGAACTTGTTGTTGTTATATCACAATATCTATAATTATTATTAACACACCTATATACTGGGCATGGGTGGAAGGCTTGGCCTTTTGCTCGGTGTTTTGTTCCACTCATGCCACCTTAGGCGCCGATAAACCGGCATTATGTTCCTTGATTTTGCGTTCCTTACACGATGGGTGGATGGGGACCCCTTGACAGTTCGACTTTGAATAAAACTCCTCCAGCAAGGCCCAACATTGGTTTTAATTTGCTCATAATAACAACTTAATTAATTAATTAAATTGCATAGGGAGTTAGCGCTACCCGAGGATTCTTTCTACATAGCAGGGGGGCCAGTGCTGATGGTGTTGGTCCCAAACGGGGGTTCTGCGAGGTCACCACGAGGAAACTCGAGGATTGATATAAACCTGTAGAATCGCCCATCCGGTCCTGGCCTGAGACGAGATACGCGCGGCTACTATCAGGGTGTCGACACACCAGGAGGTCTTGCTGGACTTGTTTTACCATTGTCGAAATGTCTTGTGCTACCGGGATGCCGAGCCTGATCGGTTTTCCCTAAGATAAGGGGTGATGATATTATATTTATCACTTCAGCTAATCGTGAGAGCTTGTGATGGGCTAAGTTGGAACACCCCTTCAGGGTTATGATCTTTCGAAAGCCGTGCCCGTGGTTATGTGGCAGATTGGAATTTGTTAATATCCGGTTGTAGAAAACTTGACAGAGGATCCAAAGTAAAACACACAACTGTGTGAGTAACCATGACTGTCTCTTTTCACTTTGAGAAGAGAACACGGTGGGGTTATGTTTGATTCGTATGTAGTTCAGGATCTTTAGCGATCACTTCTTTTGCGACCGTTTGCGTAGATGCTCATCTTATTCTGGTACTCGTAAGTTAGCCACCATATATTGCTTAACCGCTGCTGCAACCTCACCACTTTACCTCTTCCTACCCACAAAGCTTTGCTAGTCTTGATACCCATGGTTATGGGATTGCTGAGTCCTCGTGGCTCACAGATACTACAACACCAGATGCAGGTTCAGCCGAGATTGAAGTAGGAGCCTGGTTCAGAGCTTCACCCGGGAGCTCGACGAAGAGAGTGGTTGTATACTTGTGACGTTTCGACGATCAGTAGTGGTTTCTACTAGGATTCGATCTAGACCTGTGGTTTTTTTATGTTATTTGGTATCTAGTCTTTTGGATCTTACCCTTAGATGGGCTGTGATGTTTTGGATGATGTTTTCCTTATATAATGTATTGTGTGAAGTGGCGAGTGTAAGCCAACTATTCTTTTGCAATTTCATCCATATTTTTACATGAGTCGTGCAAAGATACCAAACTTGAGATCATTCTAGGATGGGCTTATACCTTTAAGTCGTGCCTCGACACGTAGGAGGTATAGTCTCATCCTGGGCATTACTAGCAAGGCCCAACATTCGTTTTAATTTGCCTCATAATAATAACTTAATTAATTAATTAAATTTGCATAGGGGGTCGCGTCCCTGAGGATTCTTTCTACATAGCAGGGGGGCTAGTGCTGATGGTGTTGGTCCCAAACGGGCGGACTGCGGGGCCACCTGGGGGAAAAGCGAGGTCTGGTTTTACTCGTAGGATGTCCCATGCGGTTGTGGCCTGAGACGAGATACGCGCGGTGTCGGTGTACTAAAGTAGGGGTACCTTAGTATCCCGACTTGTGCACGGGCAGTAGCAGCGTCCCGTGGCAGGGCATGCCACGCGCCCGCCAAGGCCCACTATGGCTCCTTTGGAGCCATTGAAGAACAAAGTATTCAAGTTAAAGAAACAAGACCCCGGCAAGAGGAGCTTGCCGGGAAGGCCACTCCAGGCTCAAGACCGCCCCTTTGGCGCAAGACCCTGGCAAGAGGAGCTTGCCAGGAAGGCCCAAACATGGCATTTCAAGAGACTTGCCGTGGCGCATCGCACGCCCCGGCAAGGCCCGGGGAGCGACAAGCCCCCGGGCACGACAAGTTAACAACCGCGGCAAGGTGCAAGCCGCGGCAAGCTTCCACTACGTGCCCGCGCTCCAGCTCATCCGGCCATGCGTCGCCCTGGGGCCCTTCCAGGTGCACGTGGCGGAAGGCTGTGCAGTCTAGGGTACACGGTGGCGAGCTGTGATGACGAGGCCACCATCGTGGCGAACGGAGACGCCCTGACGGGCGCTTTTTTTTACACTGTTTGGGGCGACGGCGACGGGCATTTAATGCCCTTGTCCCCTGCCGTCAGGGTTAGGTATAGAGCACTATGCATACACTGTTCCAACTACCACCATTTTTACACTTTTACCCTCATCTGCGTTGCCACCTGTCGGTGACCCCTTCGACCTATAAAAGGAGGCCCATGCGCAACGTAGAGGGGGTTCCGATCTTCGATCACTCTCACGCTCGGTGTTGCTAGCGACAAGCACTGTAGCCTTTCTCGCTCCCGAGCCAAGAACACAATACAAACCAAGGCAGGAGTAGGGTTTTACGCATCCGTGCGGCCCGAACCTGGGTAAACTGCTCGCGTGGGCGCTTCGATCCGCTCTTTGTGCATCCTCCGCCCCCTTGCCGTACCGAAAAGGGGCTCCGGTCCCATAGGTGTTCGTGGGCGATCAGTTTCCCCGACATCTTTGGCGAAGGCGATGAGGCTTTGGATGGTGGCCCTCCAGTCGTCGGCCTTGTCCGCCGCTGAAGGGAAGTCGAGGAGCAGCTGAGCTCGAGCTAGAGCTTCTGCTGGAGTGGAGGGGAGCGGTGGCAAGCGGTGCGAGGAGCGAGATATGCTCGGACTTCTAACTGCGTTAGAAGGAGCAGGGTCTCGTCCCGGCGACCGCGCCTTGCTCATGCCAGCGCGTTGGCCTTGAGCGTCCCGCGACCCGCCAGCTTGACCTTGTCCCAGCAAGCGTGAACCCGATCCAGTGTTCACGCGAGCGAAAACTTCAGCAACTTCATCTACTTCATCGACATGCCACCGAAGAAGAAGGCTTCGGAGGTAGCAGGCCCGTCCGCGTCGATCCCGCCGCCACCGGAGCCAACGGTCGGTGGGGTAGACGCTGGCGGAAGGACGGATGCCGGCGAGGAAACTCACGGCGCCGCCAAGTCCAAGGACAAGACGGACGACCGGGCGCATTCCAAGACCTCGGCGTCCGTACACGCACCGCGCCCCTCTCAGGAGGTGCCGGACCGGCAGCACCGTGGTACCCAAGGTACCATACGCTTGCTGGGACAAGGTCAAGCTGGCGGGTCGCGGGATGCTCAAGGCCAACGCGCTGGCACGAGCAAGGCGCGGTCGCCGGGACGAGACCCTGCTCCTTCTAACGCAGTTAGAAGTCCGAGCATATCTCGCTCCTCGCACCGCTCGCCACCGCTCCCCTCCACTCCAGCGGAAGCTCTAGCTCGAGCTCAGCTGCTCCTCGACTTCCCTCCAGCGACGGACAAGGCCGACGACTGGAGGGCCACCATCCAAAGCCTCATCGCCTTCGCCAATAACGACACTCCGCAGCAGCCGACGACGTCGTGGCCGCGGCAAGTTAGCCAGGCGCGGGCTGACGGCGACAAGACCGCCGAGGGTGCGACTACCGTACACTCCCCGCCCCGAAGGCCGAAATCGCCGACTCGCCGGATCAACATCGACGATGACTCCATGGCGTCGTCGGATCCACGAGCTCGCCGTGATCAATGCCAAGTCCTCGACGACAAACGACAAGAAGACGCCCGAACTCGCATCGAGCGTCGAAGAGAAGCGCGGCGGCAATCCGACCAGCGTGCTGGGCACGCTGTCAACGCGCACACGCCCGGAGAACCAAGCGACTTGCCGTACGCGGTGGGCTGTCCTGCGTTCACCCGTGAGCTGCGGCAAGTCCAGTGGCCCAGCATGAAGAACTTCAAGCCCGACGTACCCGAGAAGTACGACGGAAAAACTCGTCCGTCAGAGTTCCTCAGCATCTACACCATCGCGGTGCAGGCTGCCGGGGGACGAGACGAGAAGATACTCACGAACTACTTCCCGCTTGTGCTCAAGCCGAACGTCAGATCTTGGCTCATGCACTTGCCGGAGAATTCTATTTCTTCTTGGGCTGACCTGTGCCACCAGTTTGTCGGCGCCTTCACGGGTGGCCACAAGCCCCATGGCCAGGAGAGCGACCTTCATATACTTGCCCAGAAGGAAGGAGAGTCCTTGCGAAAGTACATCCAGAGATTCAGCCGCGTCCAGCACAACATCCCAGACGTCCACCCTGCCGCGGTTATCAGCGCGTTCCACCAGAACGTGCGCAACCGTAGGATGAGGGAGGAGATGGCGATGTGCAAGATCCGAGACGTCAGCGAGCTTTATGCCCTGGCTGACAAGTGTGCGCGCGCTGAAGAGGGGAGGAGACTCCCCGGAGAGGATACTGGAGCAGGGGGAACAGATAGTGAGGATGCCGCCCCGGCAAGGAAAAACCGGCGGCGGAACAACAAGAAAAAGAAGAACAAGGAAGTACTAGTCGTGGAGCAGTCCGGCAAGGAGGCTGGCGCCAAGAAAGCTCAGGCTGGTGGCTCCGGCAAGGAAGCTGCCACTATAGCGGCCGCCGACAAGCAGGACGGCTCCGACAAGTAGTACTGCAAGATCCACCGCACCAAGGGCCACGATCTCCAGAACTGCAAAAGGGTCGAGTAACTCGTTGAACAGCAGAAGGCTGAGTACGAGCGACGCGACAAGGAGAAGGCCCAGGGAGGTGGAGGAGAGTCCGGCAAGAAGCGGCCATTCAATGGCCGGGGAGGACGCCGCGGCAAGGAGATAGACCTCCCCGCGGCCGCGACAAGGACGAGGACGAAGACGACGATGAAGGCATGGAGGACGGAGACAACAGCGAGCAGGAGTTCCAGAAGGCCACAGAAGTTCTGTACGTCGATGGAGGTGCCTCTCTACATACTTCCCACCGCCAACTAAAACAATGGGTGCGGGAAGTTAATGCAGCAGAGCCACCCGTCGAGTCGCGCAAACTCCTGAAGTGGTCCAGCACGCCCATCATCTTCGACATTGAGGATCACCCTGACCGCACAACTGCGGTCGGGTGTTTGCCGATGTTGGTTTCACCAACCATCCGCAACCTCAAGGTCACCAAGATGCTGGTTGACGGCGGGGCCGGCCTGAACCTGATCTCCTCTGCTGTGGTCCGGAGACTACAGATCCCCGACAGCGAGCTCGAGGAAACCGGCACGTTCCAAGGGATCAACCCGGGAAGGAGCAAGCCGAAGGGGAAAATCACACTGCCAGTAACCTTTGGCGGAGAGCTGAATTTCAGGACTGAGAGGATTACCTTTGACGTTGCCGATATCCCGTTGCCATACAATGGGATACTTGGCCGTCCAGCGCTCGCCAAGTTCATGGCGGCCTCTCATTATGCCTACAACATGCTCAAGATGCCAGGCCCAATAAGCGTCATCTCTGTCCCCGGCGACAAGAAGGACGCGCTTATTTGCGCCGACAAGATTTACCGGGACGCAGCAGCTGCTACAGATAGCAAGACACTTGCCGCTGAAGCTCCCGGGGGGAAGAACAAGACCAAGTCCAGCAAGAGCTCTGGGGCCCACTCCAGCAAATGCACCTCTTCGGAGTGCTGCGCTGCCGTTGAGGACGCACCATCAAGCTCCACCGGCAAGTGCAAGAAGGGAATGGCAGCTCCGCCTGCAACCAAGAAGGTGTCCGCCAAGGAGGACGGCACTGGTGGTACTTTCACCATCAGTGCCATGCTCGATCCTAAATAGGAAAGCGCGCTCGTTGCTTTCCTGTGGGCGAATGTCGACGTGTTTGCATGGCAACCGTCTGACATCCCCGGTGTTCCCAGGAAAGTGATTGAGCACAAGCTTGTCGTTTGTCCTCATGCGCAGCCCGTCAAGCAGAAGGTCAGAAAGCAAGCGGTGGAGCGCCAAGAGTTTATCGCCGAAGAAATCAAGAAGCTGGAAGCGGCAGGCCTTGTCAGAGGTGTACTTCATCCCACGTGGCTGGCCAACCCTGTTGTCGTGCGTAAATCAAATGGGAAGTGGAGGCTTTGTATAGACTTCACTGATGTGAATAAAGCTTGTCCCAAAGATCCATTTCCCTTGCCGCGCATTGACCAGATCGTTGACTCCACGGCTGGATGTGAGTTGCTTTCATTCCTTGATGCATACTCCGGATACCACCAGATATTTATGGCTGAAGAAGATGAAGAGAAGACTGTGTTCATTACTCCATGTGGCACTTACTGCTTCATACGCATGCCCTTTGGATTGAAGAATGCCGGTTCAACGTTTGCGAGGGTAGTCCACACTGCTTTTGAGCCACAGATACACAGGAATGTAGAAGCCTACATGGATGATATAGTGGTCAAGAGCAAGGACAAGGATACCCTGATTCAAGATCTAGATGAAACTTTTGCGAATCTGCGCAAGATACAACTCAAGCTTAACCCCGAGAAGTGCGTGTTCGGAGTTCCCTCCAGCAAGCTTCTCGGGTTCTTTGTGTCCCAGAGGGGGATTGAAGCCAATCCCGACAAGATCAAAGCCATTGAGCAGATCGAAGCTCCGAAGCGCGTCAAGGATGTACGAAGGCTTGCCGGTTGTGTGGCTGCTCTCAGCAGGTTCATTTCTAAGTCTGCAGAACGCGCCCTGCCGTTTTTCAAAATCTTGAAAAAGGCAGGTCCAATGAAATGGACTCCGGAAGCGGAGGCAGCGCTGCAAGACTTGAAAGGGTACCTGTCCTCCACTCCAATACTTGTCGCACCTAGGCCACAAGAGAAGTTGCTGCTGTACTTAGCGGCAACCAACCAAGTGGTTAGTGCTGCGTTAGTAGCGGAAAGGGAGGCAGATGAGGAGCCCATAGCCCCGGCAAGCACATCCAGCGACAAGCAGGAGGCTTCCCCGACAAGCTCTGGCCCCGACAAGGATGAGTCTACGCAGATGCAAGAAAAGGTGCGGAAGAAGATGGTGCAGCGCCCAGTTTATTTTGTCTGTTCCCTCTTGCAGGGGGCTAGGTCAAGATACTCTGGGGTGCAGAAGCTGCTCTTCGGCCTCCTCATGGCATCGAGGAAGCTGCTTCCAAGCACATGAGATAACAGTGGTCACTCGCTTTCCGCTGAAAAGGATATTGCAAAATCCAGAAGCAACAGGCAGGATTGTCGAGTGGGCACTGGAGCTGTCAAGCTTTGGCCTCAAGTTTGAAAGTACTTTAACTATTCAGAGCAGAGCATTGGCATAGTTCATAGCAGAATGGACACCAACGCCAGAAGAAGAAATTCCAGAGACAAGCATCCCCGTCAAAGAAGCGAGGAAAGAATGGATAATGTACTTCGATGGTGCCTTCTCGCTGCAAGGCGCCGGCGCTGGCGTGCTGCTTGTCGCGCCCACCGGCGAGCACCTCAAGTATGTTGTCCAGATGCACTTTCCCAAGGAGCAAGCAACGAATAATACTGCGGAGTATGAAGGTTTGCTTGCCGGCCTCAGAATCGCAGCAGAGCTTGGGATCAAGAAGCTGATTGTGCGGAGTGATTCGCAGTTGGTTGTCCGCCAAGTGAACAAGAGCTACCAGAGTCCATTGATGGAAGCTTACGTCGATGAAGTGAGAAAGCTTGAAGAGCACTTTGAAGGCCTACAGATGGAGCACGTTCCAAGAGCTCAAAATGACATCGCAGACGGCCTGTCAAAGTGTGCTGCACTAAAGCTACCTGTGGAACCAGGGATCTTTGTGCTCAAGTTAGCTCAACCATCCGTTACACCATCAACTGGACAAAGTAAGAAGAGAAAGTTGGTTTCCGGTGACTACTTGCCGGCAGAACTTCCTGAAGTCGCCGCCAAGGTCCCCAAAACCAACGACAAGGTTGCTGAGGAACAGTCTGCTCCTGCAGACCCTAGGGTTTGTACAGTTGAAGCAGGCGTTCCCGACAAGTTTTGCCCCGGCAAGCTTGCCGGGGAACGTCCAGCTCCGGCCGAGCCACAAGTTCTTGCCGTAGAAGCTGACGTTCCCGCAGCAGCATTGATGCCTTTAGTCCTTATTGTTTAGCCTCAGGCTCCAGCATGGGCGCAGCAGATTGCCCGTTTCCTCCAAACTGGAGAACTTTCCGAAGAGCCAGAAGAAGCAGAAAGAATAACCCGGCAGTCAAGTATGTATCAGTTTGTCGGCAATGAACTATACAGGAGGAGACTCAACGGTGTCAGATTGAAGTGCATTCCCCGGGAAGATGGGCAAAAGCTGTTGGCAGAGATACATGGAGGCATATGTGGCCACCACATTGGCGCAAGAGCACTTGCCGGCAAGGCGTTCCGGCAAGGTTTCTTTTGGCCAGAAGCCCTCCAGGATGCAACTGCACAAGTAACCAAGTGTGAAGCGTGCCAGTTTCATGCCAAGCAAATACATCAGCCAGCTCAAGCTCTCCAGACGATCCCTTTGTCCTGGCCATTTTCGGTCTGGGGGCTCGACATCCTCGGCCCTTTTCCCCGCGCAGCCGGGGGCTTTGAGTACTTGTACGTCGCCATCGACAAGTTCACAAAGTGGCCGGAAGTGGAACCAGTGAGAAAGGTGACCGCACAGTCAGCAGTCAAATTCTTCAGGTCAATTGTTTGCCGTTTCGGAATCCCTAACAGGATCATCACCGACAACGGCACACAATTCACAAGTCGCACCTTCATGCAATACGTCCAAGACCTTGGCGCCAAGGTCTGCTTTGCTTCTGTTGCTCACCCAAGGAGCAATGGTCAAGCGGAGAGGGCAAACGCTGAAGTGCTGCGCGGGCTCAAGACAAGAACTTTCGACAGGCTGCACGAATGCGGAAGAAACTGGATTGAGGAGTTGCCGGCGGCTCTTTGGTCAACCAGGACGACACCAAATCGAGCCACTGGACAGACACCCTTTGCTCTTGTCTATGGAGCAGAGGCAGTTCTCCCCATGGAACTCGTATACGGGTCGCCTCGAGTGCTCTCTTACGATGAGCTCGAGCAAGAGCAGCTGCGGCAAGACGATGCACTGCTCCTTGAGGAGGACCGTCTTCAGGCTGCTGTACGAGCTGCTCGATATCAGCAAGCTTTGCGCCGCTACCATAGCCGCAAAGTTAAAGCCAGAAGTCTCGAGGAAGGCGACCTTGTTCTTCGGCGTGTTCAGTCCGCCAAGAATTCCAACAAGTTGACGCCGAAGTGGGAAGGCCCTTATCGGGTGAGACAAGTCACAAGGCCCGGCGTTGTCCGCCTTGAGAACGAAGAGGGCTTACCAGTGAGCAACTCCTGGAACATTGAGCACCTTCGCAAGTTTCACCCATAAGGCGCGGTTGCCGTGATCCGCTCCGGCAACCACCTTTTGTACAAGTCTTGCCGATGTTGCATATAAACCTTTGTACAAAGCCGGGCGCAGACCCCGTGCATCAGTAAAACTTATGTGCCTTGCACAACTTGTCGTTTCATGCCTTTCCGTTTTTCTCGCATGTATTATCTGACACTTTGTGCAGCACGCACCCCCGGTAAGCAATAACGAGCCGCAAGGCTCCATATCTATGTTTCCTCCCTTTTCCCTTTTTTCTCTCAAGCAGAAGAAGTTTTCCTCGCGCACAAGTTTGCCGGGGGGGGGAAGGAGACAGTGGTATGGACCAAGTGTCGTTCAAGAAAGCCTCGCCTTGCCGGGAAGCAAACAACACAAAAGCTAAGTCGCCAAAGTTTGAGCATTCAAAATTTTAAGTTATCTTCCTTGAACGACCACACTTTGTATGGAAAACCTGTGCGCGGAGGAACCTACTCGTAGCTAGCCGCGCCCTTACTTTGTTTCGAGCACGCTCAATGGCTTAAGTGTGCTGCGACAAGTGTCGCGCCCTCACTTCGTTTTCGAGTTCGCTCAACAACCTAAGTGTGCTGCGACTAGCTGCGGCGAGGTTTCTTGCCGGTAGCGGCGTTGCCAGCAGGCTGCTGAAGTTCCGCACTCAGCGCTCGCGGCAGGGGTCCCTTTGCCGGCAAGTTCCCTAAAAGCGTAGGGTAAAATCATACAAAGTAAAGAAGTCGAACAAAGGAAATACCATTGCGTCAATTACCCAAAATAAAGTTATATTACAAGATGACTTGTCGTTGTTCTAACAAACTGTTACGTGATTGGCAGCGACAAAGGAAGCAAAAAGGAAAATGGCCTAGTCTGCGCGGTCACCGTCGACTCTCTTGCCCACCTTGGCCACGATGGGCGCGACAAGAGTGTTGAGCGCTTCCTGGTCGGCGTCGGGCGGCAAGGTCCTGAGGACATTATCGAGGTTGAGCCCTAGATTGCGGTAGACTATCTTCACTAGCACCCTCTCCATGACTCCCGTGCAAAGCCTGCGCGCCTCGTTCGCCAGCTGCGTGGGGATCCTTTCCCGGAGCTGCTCGAGGGCCGGCGCCACTCCCCTGAAGAACAAGCTTAGCTTGGCGCTGTGTGGGAGGTTCTCGTCGGTGGAGTAGCCGAGGTGCTCCGTCCCCAGCCCTGCCAATTCCATGTCAATATCAGCGGCGGCGGCGACGAGCCCCTCGGTCCAGTGCTCCACTGTCAGCCTGAAGTTATTTTGGGAGAGGGCGGCGCTATCCAACAGTGCCCTCTCGGCCCTGAGGTCCTCCTTCAGCTTCGTCTCCCGATTTCTGGCGCTGTCAAGTGATGCGGTGAGGGTGGACAGCTTCAACTCCAAGTCTGCAACGGAATCCTTGGCGATGGCAAGCTCCTTGCCCTTGTCGGAGAGACGGACCTGCAGCTCGGAGTGGCTGTGGGCGTCCTTCTCCCTCTCCGATGTGAGCGCAGCAACCTTCTCCTCGCTCGTCTTCAAGTGGATCTCCAGTTGCGCCACCCTCGCCTCCAAGTCTCTCTTGGCGGTCTCTGCAGCTGCAGCAGCGTCCCTCGCTTCCTGCAGAGTTCCGCCAAGGGACTGTTCGCGCGCGGCAAGGTCGTCCTCGTGGCTGTCGAGGTCGACTTTCCGCTGCGTTAGTTCACCTTCCCGCCGAGATAGCTCTTCGGCGGCGAGCCGTTGCTGCTCTTCTGCTTCGGCCTTCTCGAGTATGAACGCCTGATGCGCCTCGGCGAGCTCCTCCCGCTCCTCCGCCAAGGATCGGAGGGCCGCCTGGTTGGCGGCCCGGAGCTCTTCGGCGCGCTTCTCCAAGTCGATGCCCGCCTTGGCGGCCAGAGCCTCTCGGGACTCCAGCTTGGCTTGCCTGGCGCGGTATAGGGCCAGGAGCCTCCGCAGAAGCTGTTCCTCCTCGGGCTCGCTACTGCTGCCGGGCGCGTCGACGAACTTCAGCCCGGCGGAGGCGAGGACTTCCCCATCGAAGACTTCTCCCTCCGCGGGCGCTCTTGACGTAGATACCCACGGAAGCTGAATGAAGACCCCGTTTCCAGCCTCCAAGTAGGCGCCAGTTTTGGCCGCGGCAGCAGCAGGGTCGGCGGTCGGCGCAGCGTCGGACGCTCCTGCAGCCTCAGGGCCGTCAGTGCAACCGCCGGCCCCCTCCTCAGCTGCCGCGTCGGCGGCCCTGGCTGCCTCTTCGACGGCGGGATCGCCAGTACCGATCGCCTCTTCGGTAGCCGCGGCGTCACTAGTGTTGCCGCGCACGTTCTCCTCGGTGGCGGCCTCCGTTTCCATCGGCTCTGGAGCGGACGAGTCTGAAGACAAGAAAATAAGAAAAAAGAAGAAAGTAACTGTCAAGCAAATATCCAAAAAAGATAAATTCAAGAGAAGAAAGGTACAAGGGTTACCTGCACGGGCCTCTTCTTCGACGGGGTTCCTTGCCGGGGAGTCCTCCCTCGGCGGCATGGTAATAGCCCCCGCCGGCGGAGGCCCGCTGGCGCCTTCCCTTGGCGGGGTACTGATGTCTACACACGCTTCTACTCTTGTAGACTATGTTGGGCCTCCAAGCGCAGAGGTTTGTAGGACAGCAGCAATTTCCCTCAAGTGGATGACCTAAGGTTTATCGAACTCAGGGAAGTAGAGGTTGAAGATGGTCTCTCTCAAGCAACCCTGCAACTAAGATACAAGAAGTCTCTTGTGTCCCCAACACACCTAATACACTTGTTAGATGTATAGGTGCACTAGTTCGGCGAAAAGATGTTAAATGGCAAGTGATATGGATGGCAAAACAAAGTAATATAAATCTGTAATAAAAAGTGCAGCAAGCAAACAAGTGGTAAACGTGAGCACAAATGGTATTGCAATGGTGGAAACAAGGCCTAGGGTTCATACTTTCACTAGTGGCAACTCCCAACAACATTAACATAATCGAATCACATGATATTTCCCATAAAACATGCAATGGAGACGCACCCGGAGGTCATTCCTTCGTGGTCAAGAGAGGACGAGAATTATGTAGGGCTACAAAAGCACACCTCAAAGTTCGTAGTTCTCAATCTAAGGATTTCCTAATGTCACCGCGGCCATCCAAAGAGAGTCCCACAATCACCACAACATATCTAAAGGATAGTCAAAGACAAGCACCAAGAGACTCTCAATCTTCAATCAACACACAAGAGATGAAATCACTCATGAAAATATTTTTCTAATCCATGTCCAATAGACCGCTGTCACCTTGGTCTCAGGGATTATACTAGATAAAGACAAGTGAGTACATCAATCCAATACATAGAGGAAGGGGAAATATCATGGGATCACCCTAGATTAACATAGCCTATGATCACAACGAAGATCACATCATGGGAGAGAGAGATAACCACATAGCTACACATACGAACCCTCGGCCCCGGAGAAGACTACTCACACATGGACATGGTGAGGAGGAAGTTGATGATGGTGTTGATGGAGAGGTGCAGCCCCGCGAGGAGGAGACGGCCGGCGGCAGCCACGGAGGTGGCGGCGGCGGCCCTTGGGGGCGCGGCGGCGGCGGCGGCCCTAGGGGGCAGCGGCTCCTTGGCCCCCCTTCTTCCTTGTGGATGGTGCTGCAATGGTGCTGGTCCTCCCCTCCAAGACGGCGGCTCGGGAGGAGGAAAATTCGTGGCCCTTGGTGACCTAGGTTTCCTCTCTTTATATAGACTCTCGGATTCCCGTCATCAGATTTTGGGCCTCAGTAAAACGGGCTTTACTCGGCCGTCCGAATTCCGATTTGGACGAATTTTATATCCAGAAGCATCGCCTCGAAACTCCCCACAACTTTCGCAACTAGACTTTTTCCGTTTGACATCGTCTTCGGGCCGGAACATGATCATCTTTAAAACACGTTCTCAGACAGATTTCAGGAAAGTCAGAGTCCTACTCCAATACGACTCCTTTTGCGTTTTTGTCAATTTCCAAGTAATTCTTACACAACAAAGTGTAAAACAAGAACATTGTGCACTTTTGCAACCATTAGTAGGTTAGTCCAAATATGATCAAAAGTATATGGAAGTGCATAAATATCATAGCAATATCACACAAAAAAAAGGCATGGAGCAACCAGAAATTATAGATATGTTTTGGACGTATCAGGTACTCGTCCTTGGCGGAGTACCCGCCCTTGGCGGAGTATCCTCCCTCGCCGAGGAGCTCCTCCTTGGCGGAGAGGTCAAGACGCGTGGCTCGTCGGGAGCGATCTCTTGGCGCTCCTGAGGCCGCTGCTCTGCTTCTGCACAAGTCAACGAACAAGCAAAACATTAACAAGGATAAGAAGCCCACGCGGGCCCGACAAGCGGAGAGCGGTCAGAAAACTTACGCTGGGGGCTGCGTTGGCGGCTGCTCTGCGGAGCAGCTTCCTGGTCCGGCAAGCTTGTCGCAGGCGCATCCCCTGCTGCTGCGACGGGCTCGTCCTCAAGGTCGACCACCGGGATCTTGGCCCTCTTCGCCGCCCTCTGGGCCAGGGTCCTGGAACACAGACAAAAACAGAATCAGGCGAAGAAAGTTCAAGACAAAAGCAACAAAAATCAAAACAAACAAGAGTTGCCAGTACTTACTCTTCCTCCTCCTCGTCGGCACTGAGCACAGAGAGGTCAAAGTCCGCCTCGCGCGTCCCGGCGCGAGGAGCTGGAGGGGTAGGTGCCCTCGGTCGCTTGGCGGGAGCAGGGGCGGTGGTCTGAGAAGACCCCGCTCCAGTCGTCGCCGAGGCACGAGGGGCGGCAGGAGCGTTGGCCCCAACCCGGGAAGATCCTCCTCCAGCCGCTGCTGAAGCGCGAGGCACTCCCTTGGCGGCCTTGCCCGCCGCGGTGGCACGTGTCGGACGGCGCTGCGGCTGCTGGCCCGCCGGCTGCCCCGCCATGTCTGCGGCTTTACGAAGACGCCACCTCGCTGGTGCCGGAGGACTTGCCAGTGGCGGTGAACTTCCCGAGGATGAAGAAGAAGAATCAAGGTTCAGAGACCCGCCTGAGTCTTCGGCAGAGTCGCTGGATTCGGCGCCCTGATCGGCGGGCCCGCTCGACTCTGTGCCTTGCTCGACGGCCTCGCTTGTCCCAGCGGGTTGCCCGGCAGGCTTTATCAATTTAAGGAGCTCTTCCTCCTCGGCCAGACTTACCGCCTCCGCTGCATCTGCCTCCGCCGGAGTATACCCAAACTCGCCCGCGGCCGCGGCTGCGGCTGCCTCTTCCAACCTGGTGGCAATATAAGCCATCTCCTGGTCGGTGGTGTCGCGGGTGAGGCCTCTCTTCTCGTCGGGATTGATTGGCTGCTCCACCAGGTTGTCGAAGAATGTTTGCACGGCTTCGTCAGAAGGCTCCCGCCAAGTGGGGTCAATCCCATGGGAGTCACACCATGGCATCGCCGCGCGGATAGCGCTGAGCGACGAATTGTTGCATAGCGGAACTACGCCCCGTGGCAATGCGAACCACTCTGGATGTTTGGAGTCGTGCTTGAATAGCTCATGGAGCATTCCGTTGAGCTCCATGATAGTGAAATTGTAGTTGAGGCCTGGGCGCAACCTCATAAAGTCTGCCGCATTAGCAAACTCCCAAGCAGGCCTTTTCCTCTCCTGCAAGGGAGCGATGCGGCGGCGAAGGAAATCTGCTCCGACAGCCCCTACAGTGAGCCTGGCTTGCCGGAGGCGAAGAATCCTAGTGATGGCTATATTCAGCTTGTCGTCCTCAGGGGCCAGGTCACTCCAGTCATTGCCGCACACTATTGCAACTTGGCACAGGGAAGTGAACTGCTGGGGTTCATCCTCCATGATCCAGCACCAGTTGGCCCTCCACTGCTCCCACTTGCCGCGGAGCTCTCCAGTCAAGTAAGCCTCTTTCTTATGAAGCCTAAAGATCCAAGAAATCCCACCGGACAGAGGAGACCCAGACTCTACTCGAGGCGTAAAGTAATGGCGGAAAAGAGCTACATTGGGGTAGACTCCGACAAAGTTCTCGCACAGATGTGCGAAAACGGCCATGGTCAAGACGGCGTTTGGGGTGAAATCAAGGAGATGAAACCCGTAGGTATTCATAATATCGCAGAAGAATTCGGAGTATGGTGGGCAGAGTCCGCAATAGAAGAACAGAGCAAAATAGGCGTATCCTCCCGGAAACATGTCGTAGGCCTCAGCGGGGAGTTCCTTGGTGCGCGGGTGCGCTTTTGTCTCCCTCGACCAGAAGAGGTAGAAAGAGTCCCTCAGCTCCTGCGCGCCGAGCCTCGGCGGGAAGACCGCCATCTTCTTCCGCATTGTTGCTAGCTTCAGCGCTCTGGCAGTCTTCGCGGCTTTCGCCTTGTCGCCCTTCGGGGCCATGGCGGGGACGGCGAGGGAAGTCGACGGCGCTGGGGAGGCTGGCGGCGGTGGAGGAAGGGCGAAGCGCTGCTCTCTTTCAACCTTCGGGGAGGAGGGGAGCAGCGGGGGTTTCTGGAGGTTGAAGAAGCAATGAGCGAATGGAAGGAACTGCCCCTGTTTCCCCTGCTTTTAAGGGGGAGAGGGGGACGTTCCGCATTTTCTCCATTAAAGAAACAGGCCACGATCTCTCCCACGACGCCGCAATCGACGCGTGCCGTTAGGGAGAGGCGCGGTGGATACGAAGTGGGATGCGGTGCGCCGTGGGCCACGTGTGCCCGTGCACTGTTTTGGGCCTGGCCCAACAGCGCTCGGCACCGTGTGTGTCCCAGGCCCGGGGGCTCCTGTCGGTGTACTAAAGTAGGGGTACCTTAGTATCCCGACTTGTGCACGGGCAGTAGCAACGTCCCGTGGCAGGGCATGCCACGCACCCGCCAAGGCCCACTATGGCTCCTTTGGAGCCATTGAAGAACAAAGTATTCAAGTTAAAGAAACAAGACCCCGGTAAGAGGAGCTTGCCGGGAAGGCCGCTCCAGGCTCAAGACCGCCCCTTTGGCGCAAGACCTTGGCAAGAGGAGCTTACCAGGAAGGCCAAAACATGGCATTTCAGGAGACTTGCCGTGGCGCATTGCGCACCCCGGCAAGGCCCGGGGAGCGACAAGCCCCCGGGCGCGACAAGTTAACAACCGTGGCAAGGTGCAAGCCGCGGCAAGTTTCCACTACGTGCCCGCGCTCCAGCTCATCCGGCCACGCGTTGCCCTGGGGCCCTTCCAGGTGCACGTGGCGGAAGGCTGTGCAGCCTGGGGTACACGGTGGCGAGCTGTGATGACGAGGCCACCATCGTGGCGAACGGAGACGCCCTGACGGGCGCTTTTTTTTACACTGTTTGGGGCGACGGCGACGGGCATTTAATGCAATTGTCCCCTGCCGTCAGGGTTAGGTATAGAGCACTATGCATACACTGTTCGAACTACCACCATTTTTACACTTTTACCCTCATCTGCGTTGCCACCTGTCGGTGACCCTTCGAGCTATAAAAGGAGGCCCATGCACAACGTAGAGGGGGTTCCGATCTTCGATCACTCTCACACTCGGTGTTGCTAGCGACAAGCACTGTAGCCTTTCTCGCTCCCGAGCCAAGAACACAATACTAACCAAGGCAGGAGTAGGGTTTTACGCATCCGTGCGGCCCGGACCTGGGTAAACTGCTCGCGTGCGCGCTTCGATCCACTCTTTGTGCATCCTCCGCCCCCTTGCCATACCGAAAAGGGGCTCCCGTCCCATAGGTGTTCGTGGGCGATCAGTTTCCCCGACACGCGGCTACTATCAGGGTGTCGCCACGCCGAGAGGTCTTGCTAGACTTGTTTTACCATTGTCGAAATGTCTTGTGCACCGGGAATTCTGAGTCTGATCGGGCCTTCCCTAAGATAAGGGGTAATGTTATCATTATCTCTGCTGATCGTGAGAGCTTGTGATGGGCTAAGTTGGGACACCCCTGTAGGGTTATGATCTTTTGAAAGTCGTGCCCGCGGTTATGTGGCAGATTGGAATTTGTTAATGTCCGGTTGTAGAAAACTTGTCCCAGGATCCGAAGTAAAATACACGAATCGCGTGAGTAACCGTGACTGTCTCTTTTCACTTTGAGAAGAGAACATGGTGGGGTTATGTTTGACTCATAGGTAGTTCAGGATCTTTAGTGATCACTACTAGTTTGCGACCGTTTGCGTAGATGATCATCTTATTCTTGTACTCGTAAGTTAGCCACCATACTTTTGCTTAGTCGCTGCTGCAACCTCACCACTTAACCTCTTCCTACCCAGTTAAGCTTTGCTAGTCTTGTTACCCATGGTTATGGGATTGCGGAGTCCTCGTGGCTCACAGATACTACAACAACAGTTGCAGGTGCGGGTTTCCGATGACTTGACGTGAGAGCGATGTTACCTTTTGTTGGAGTTCTTTCTTCTTCTTCTTCTTCGTCAGTCTTGGGCTAGGTTCCTGGTCGGCAGCCTGGGATAGCAGATGGATGTCGTGTGTTTTTCATGTTTGCATCCGTAGTCGGATGCCATGTATTGTTGTTGTTGTATTCATGTGACTTGTATGAATTGTTGTATCCCCATGTATTTATGTAATGGTACGATGTAATGATATCCATCTTGCTAAGCGCCGGAGATGCGGTTGTGCCCCAATCACGTACGAGTCACGTGATCGGGATAGAATCGCATGTTGGGCCTGACATAATAGTAGTAGATGCAGAATTGTTTTGGTCTACTTGTCACGGACGTGATGCCTATATATAATGATCATTCCTAGATATTCTCATAACTATGCGCTTATCTATCAATTGCTCCACAGTAATTTGTTCACCCACCGTAGAATTCTGCTATCATGAGAGAAGCCACTAGTGAAACCTATGGCCCCCGGGTCTATTCTCATCATATTAATCTTCCATCTACTTTACTTTGCTTTATTTACTTTCTGTTCTTATACCAAAAATACCAAAAATAGTATACTATCATATCTATCAGATCTCACTTTCGTAAGTGACCGTAAAGGGATTGGCAACCCCTTATCGCGTTGGTTGCGAAGTTCTTATTTTTTTGTGAAGGTGCGAGGGACTCGCGCGTGGTCTCCTACTGGATTGATACCTTGGTTCTCAAATCTGAGGGAAATACTTACACTACTGTGCTGCATCACCCTTTCCTCTTCGAGGGAATACAACGCAAGCTCGAGAAGTAGCAGTCGTCCTGCCGATCTGGCTCGGCTTCTCGCTCTTCATACATGCGCACTCGAGGTAAGTCATGAATAATGTCGCAGGGCAGAACAGCCTCTTCGCCGTACACCATGAAAAAAGGTGTGTACCCGGTCGTCCGATTAGGTGTGGTCCATAGCACCCAGAGTACGGATTGAAGCTCCTCAACCCAGTGTTTATCAGACTCCCGTAGGGAGTGCACTAGTCGGGGTTTAATGCCGCTCATTATCAGACCATTGGCTATTTCGACTTGACCGTTTGTTTGAGGATGGTACACGGAAGCGTAATCAAGTTTAATGCCTAACTTTGCGCACCAGTTTTTACCTCATCAGCTGTAAAGTTGGTGCCATTATCTATGATAATACTGTGAAGGACACCATAACATTGTACTACACCGGATATAAAATCTATCACCGGCCCTGCCTCAATTGTTTTTACTGTCTTGGCTTCTATCCATTTAGTGAATTTATCCACCATCACCAACAAGTATTTCTTTTTATGGATTCCCCCTTTAAGAGGTCCGACCATATCAAGCCCCTAGACCGCCAAAGGCCAAGTAATGGGGATGGTTCTCAAAGCAGTGGGAGGCATGTGACTTTGATTTGCAAAGAGCTGGCACCCAACACAATGTTGGACTAGGGTCTGGAAATCTTCTCGGGCAGTGGGCCAAAAAAATGCCAGCTTGAAAAGCTTTGCTTACGAGCGCCCGAGCTGCGACGTGATGGCCGCCCATTCCAGCGTGTATTTCAGTGAGAAGTTGTCGTCCCTCCTCTTTAGAGATGCACCTTTGGAGAACACTAGTAGCAGGAATTAAGCTTGGGGATGCTTGATACGTCTCCAACGTATCTATAATTTTTGATTGTTCCATGCTATTATTTATGATGTTTTGGATGTTTAATGGGCTTTGTTATACACTTTAATATTATTTTTGGGACTAACCTATTAACCCAAAGGCCCAGTCCAGATTGCTGTTTTTTTGCCTATTTCAGGGTTTTACAAAAAAGGAATATCAAACGGAGTCCAAACGAAATGAAACTTCGGGGGAGATATTTTTGGAGCAAAATATGCACGAGAGACTTGAGAACCACGAAGTAGGGCTGACGTGGCGTCCACGATGGTGGGGGCACGCCCCCCTGCCTCGTGGGCCCTAATACGTATCCAACGTATCTATAATTTTTTATTGTTCCATGCTATTATTTATGAAGTCTTGGATGTTTAATGGGCTTTATCATTCACTTTTATATCATTTTTGGGACTAACCTACTAACACAAAGGCCCAGTCCAGATTGCTGTTTTTTGCCTATTTCAGGGTTTTGCAGAAAAAGAATATCAAACGGAGTCCAAACGGAATGAAACCTTTGCAAGAGATATTTTTTGGAGAAAATCACGCACGGGAAACTTCAGGACCAAGTCAGGGGACAGAGGAGCTGCCCTCCAGGGTGGGAGGCGCGCCCCCCTTCCCAGGGCGCACCCCCTGCCTCGAGGCTGCCCCGTGTGGCCCCCGGTGCCCTTCTTCTTCCTATATATATCCACGGACCCCAGAAACTCCATACGCAGAGAGAAAACCCTAATTCCACCGCCGTAGCTTCTGTTCCTGTGGAGATCCCATCTTGGAGCCTGTTCCGGGAGAGGGATCCATCACGGAGGCCTTCATCATCATCATCATCGCCCTCACCATGAGTTGTGAGTAGTTTACCACAGACCTTCGGGTCCATAGCTAGTATCTAGATGGCTTCTTCTCTCTCTCGGGATCTCAATACAAAGTTCTCCTCGGTCTTCGAGGAGATCTATTCGATGTAATCTCTTTTTGCGGTGTGTTTGTCGAGATCCGATGAATTGTGAGTTTATGATCAAGGTTATCTATGAAAGATATTTTCTTCTTCTCTAAACTTTTTATGTGTGCTCATAATATCCTTGCAAGTCTCTTCGAATTATTGGTTTGGTTTGGCCTACTAGATCTATAGTTCTTGCAATGGGAGAAGTGCTTGGCTTTGGGTTCAATCTTGCGGTGTCCTTTCCTAGTGATAGTAGGGGCAGCAAGGCACGTATTGTATTGTTGCCATCGAGGATAAAAAGATGGGGTTACATCATATTGCTTGAGTTTATCCCTCTACATCATGTCATCTTGCTTAAGGCGTTACTCTGTTCTTATGAACTCAATACACTAGATGCATGCTGGGTAGCGGTCGATGTGTGGAGTAATAGTAGTAGATGCAGGTAGGAGTCGGTCTACTTGTCGCAGACGTGATGCCTATATACAATGATCATGCCTAGATAGTCTCATAATTATTCACTTTTCCATCAATTGCTTGACAGTAATTTGTTTACTCGCCGTAGAATATTGCTATCATGAGAGAAGCCACTAGAGAAAACTATGGCCCCGGGGTCTATTCTCGACATATCAATCTACATCTACTTTACTTTTACCGCTTTTATTTGCTGTTTTATTAAACCAAAAATACCAAAAATATAATTATCATCTCTATCAGATCTCACTCTCGTAAGTGACCGTAAAGGGATTGACAACCCCTTATCGCGTTGGCCGCGAAGTTCTTATTTGTTTGTGTAGGTGCGAGGGACTGGCGCATGGTCTCCTACTGGATTGATACCTTGGTTTTCAAAAGCTGAGGGAAATACTTACGCTACTGTGCTGCATCTCCCTTTCCTCTTCGAGGGAATACAACGCAAGCTCAAGAGGTAGCAGGCCCCACTTCTGGCCCCTGGTGCCCTCCTTCCTCCTATATATACCTACGTACCCCGAAACCATCAGAAGAGGAGAAAAAACCCTAGTTCCACCGCCGCAACCTTCTGTTCCCGCGAGATCACATCTTGGGGCCTTTTTCGGAGCTCCGCCGGAGGGGGGGATCTACCATGGAGTGCTTCTACATCATCATCATCGCCTCACCATGAGTTGTGAGTAGTTTACCACAGACCTTCGGGTCCATAGTTAGTACCTAGATGGCTTCTTCTCTCTCTTTGGATCTCAATAACAAGTTCTCCTTGGTCTTCGAGGAGATCTATTTGATGTTATCTATTTTTGCGGTGTGTTTGTCGAGATTCGATGAATTGTGGGTTTATGATCAAGATTATCTATGACAAATATTTGGTTCTTTTCTGAATTCTTTATGTATGATTATAATATCCTTGCAAGTCTCTTCGAATTATTGGTTTGGTTTTGCCTACTAGATCTATAGTTCTTGCAATGGGAGAAGTGCTTGGCTTTGGGTTCAATCTTGCGGTGTCCTTTCCCAGTGACAGTAGGGGCAGCAAGGCACGTATTGTATTGTTGCCATCGAGGATAAAAAGATGGGGTTTATATCATGTTATTTGAGTTTATCCCTCTACATCATGTCATCTTGCTTAAGGCGTTACTCTGTTCTTATGAACTTAATACTCTAGATGCATGCTGGATAGCGGTCGATGTGTGGAGTAATAGTAGTAGATGCAGAATCGTTTCGGTCTACTTGTTTCGGACGTGATGCCTATATATAATGATCATGCCTAGATAGTCTCATAATTATTCACTTTTCTATCAATTGCTCAACAGTAATTCATTCACCCACCGTAGAAATTATGCTATCATGAGAGAAGCCACTAGAGAAACCTATGGCCCCCGGGTCTATTCTCAACATATCAATCTACAATCTAATTTACTTTTCCGTTTTTACTTTCTGTTCTTATATCCAAAAATACCAAAAATATCAAACTATCATCTTTATCAGATCTCACTTTCGTAAGTGACTGTAAACGGATTGACAACCCCTTATCGCGTTGGCTGCGAAGTTCTTATTTGTTTGTGCAGGTGCGAGGGACTCGCGCATGGTATCCTACTGGATTGATACCTTGGTTCTCAAAAACTGAGGGAAATACTTACGCTACTGTGCTGCATCACCCTTTCCCCTTCGAGGGAATACAACGCAAGCTCGAGAAGTAGCAAGAAGAATTTCTAGCTCCGTTGCCGGGGAGGCTTACGCAAAAGTCAAATACCAAGTACCTATCACAAACCCTTATCCTTCGCATTACATTTATTTGCCTCTCGTTTTCCTCTCCCCCACTTCACCCTTGCCGTTTTATTTGCCCTTCTTTTTAGCGTGTGTTTATCATTCACTTGCTTCTTGTTTGTTTGTGTGTTGGATTGCTTGCTTGTCATCATGTCTAGCACACCTATCATTATCAATACTCCCGAGAGTGAGGTTCTTAATTTTAAACAAAGGGAAGAAGAGAACTTAAAAGATGCCTGGTATAGAATTTGCAATGCTCAAAATAGATCTACTAGGAAGCTTTCCACTTCCGTGCTTCTTCGCAATTTTTATGTTGGCATAACTCCGTGGAATAGATATATTTTAGATACCATTATCGGAGGGAATTTCTTGGGTAGCCATACTTTTGATTCTTATAATGCTATGACTGAATTATTTGGCACACCACCTCTTATGGTTAATGGGACGGTTGTAACTCTAGAACATGTCATGCAAAGGCTAGAAATCATTGAGAACAAAGTTGCTATGATAGAGTTGGTAGAGAATTTGGATAGAAATATCCACAATGAAATCACCCAATATGGATCTAAGGTAGGAGTTATTCTGATTTTTTTAAGAAAAGGAACCCATAGTTAAAGAAAAATTAGATCAAGATTCTACTAGAATCAATAAACTTGAAAATATTTTTACTAATGCGGGTTCTGCTCTTTCTACCATGAAAACTACTCCAAATCCTTCTACCACTAAATTTTCTAAGTTCATATATGTGCCTAAAAACAAGGGTGAACCATCTAGTAAAGGAATCGCGGATCTTAAATCTATAAGTGTTCATCCTAATTTTCTTACTTTTGCAAAGAGACCCTTTTGACACGAATGAATTTCTTGACTTCTTGCCCAAAAGTTTGATTATCAATAGGAATAAATAATTTAGTAAGAATCACAAGTGCTTAATTAAAGAATTGCCTTCCAAAGATGGCAATACGTAGATCTATCCTTGTATCGTGCCTAGCTAGGGGCGTAAAATGATAACGCTTGTCGGGAGGCAACCCAATTTTTTTTTGCTTCTGTTTAGGAATAAATATTGCATCTAACTTCTGTTTAGATGTGGTTTTGTGTTTTAATTAGTGTTTGTGCCAAGTAGAACCTTTGGGAAGACTTGTGTGAAGTTTATATGATCTGGCTGTGAAAAACAGAATCGTTAGCGCTCGCTAGAATAGTCACCAGATTTTACTGGAGCGTGCTATGTAGTTTATTCTTTTTGAAGATGACTAATAGACAAATTCCTCACGTTTACCAATTTACTTCAATTTTTTGGAGTTATAGAAGTATGCGAAAGTTACAGATTGCTACAGACTATTCTGTTTTTGACAGATCTTGTTTTCCGTGTGTTGTTTGCTTATTTTGATGAATCTATGAGTAGTATTGGAGGATATGAATCATAGAGAAGTTGGAATACAGTAGGTTTAACACCAATATAAACAAAGAATGAGTTCATTACAGTACCTTTGAGTGGTGGTTTGTTTTCTTATACTAACGGAGCTCACGAGATTTTTGTCTAAGTTTTGTGTTGTGAAGTTTTCAAGTTTGAAGTATTGCTTTGATGGACTATGGAACAAACAGTGGAAAGAGCCTAAGATTGGGGATGCCCAAGGCACCCCAAGGTAAAATTCAAGGACAACCAAAAGCCTAAGCTTGAGGATGCCCCGGGAAGGCATCCCCTTTTTCGTCTTCATCTATCGGTAACTATACTCGGGACTATATTTTTATTCGCCACATGATATGTGTTTTACTTGGAGCGTCATGTATTATTTGTGTCTTTGCTTGTTAGTTTGCCACAATCATCCTTGCTGGACACACCTTTTTGAGAGAAATAAATATGGCCTAGGAATTGTTAGAACACTCTATGTGCTTCACTTATATCTTTTGAGTTGAATAGTTTTTGCTCTAGTGCTTCACTTATATCTTTTAGAGCACGGTGGTAATTTTATTTTGAAGAAATTGTTGATCTCTCATGCTTCACTTATATCTTTTTGAGAGTCTATTAGAACAGCATGGTAATGTGCTTTGGCTATAAAACTAGCCTTCACATGATAGGCATCCAAGATGAATGTAGTCACAACTTTCATACTAAGTGTATTGAATATGATGAGAAGTTGGATGCTTGATAATTGTTTTGAGATATGAGGATAGTGATATTAGAGTCATGCTAGTGGAGTTATTATGAAATTGAGAAATACTTGTGTTAAAGTTTGTAATTCCCGTAGCATGCACGTATGGTGAACCGCTATGTGATGAAGTTAGAGCATGAGGTATTTCTAGAGTGTCATCCTTTGTGTGGAGGTCGGGGGCGCGCGATGGTTAACTCCTACCAACCTCCCCCATAGGAGCATGTGTTGATTGCTTTGTTTTGATGACTCGTAAATTTTTGCAATAAGTTTATGAGTTCTTTTGACTAATGTTGAGTCCATGGATTATACGCACTCTCACCCTTCCGCCATTGCTAGCCTCTCTTGTACCGCGCAACTTTCGCCGGTATCATACACCCACTATATACCTTCCTCAAAACAGCCACCATATATCTTCCTCAAAACAGCCACCATACCTACCTATCATGGCATTTCCATAGCCATTCTGAGATATATTGCCATGCAACTTTCCACCGTTCTGTTCATGTGACACGTTTCATATTGTCATATTGCCATGCATGATCATGTAGTTGACATCGTATTTGTGGCAAAGCCACCATGCATAACTTTTCATGCATGTCACTCTTGATTCATTGCACATCCCGGTACACCGCCGAAGGCATTCATATAGGGTCATACTTTGTTCTAGTATCGAGTTGTAATATTGAGTTGTAAATCAATATAAGTGTGATGATCATCATTATTATAGCATTGTCCCATGTGAGGAAAGGCCAAACAAAAGAAAAGGCCCCTCCAAAAAAATTAGAAAAAGGGACAATTGCTACTATCTTTTTCCGCACTTGTGCTTCAAAGTAGCACCTTGTTCTTCATAATAGAGCGTCTCATGTTTAGTGACTTTCATATACTAGTGGGAATTTTCATTATAGAACTTGGCTTGTATATTCCAACGATGGGCTTCCTCAAATGCCCTAGGGCTTCATGAGCAGGCAAGTTGGATGCACACCCACTTAGTTTCTTTTGTTGAGCTTTCATACATATTTAGCTCTAGTGCATCCGTTGCATGGCAATCCCTACTCACTCACATTGATATCTATTGATGGGCATCTCCATAGCCCGTTGATACGCCTAGTCAATGTGAGACAATCTCCCGCCTTGTGTCCTCTCCACAACCACCATTCTATTCCACCCATAGTGCTACATGCATGGCCCACGCTCATGTATTGCGTGAAAGTTGAAAGGTTTGAAAGAATAGAGTATGAAAACAAGTGATTGGCTGAAACCGGGGTTGTGCATGATATGAATATTTTGTGTGATGAAGAGGGAGCATAGCCAGACTATATGAATTTGTAGGGATAGCTTTCTTTAGCCATAGTATTTTGAGAAGACATGATTGCTTTGTTAGTATGCTTGAAGTATTATTATTTCTTATGTCAATATAGACTTTTGTCTTGAATCTTTCAGATCTAAACATTCATGTCACAATTAAGAGAACTACATTGAAAATTATGTTGGTTAGCATTCCGCATCAAAAAATTTGTTTTTATCATTTACCAACTCGAGGACGAGCAGGAATTAAGCTTGGGGATGCTTGATACGTCTCCAACGTATCTATAATTTTTTTTTTGTTCCATGCTATTATTTATGATGTTTTGGATGTTTAATGGGCTTTGTTATACACTTTCATATTATTTTTAGGACTAACCTATTAACCCAAAGGCCTAGTCCAGATTGCTATTTTTGCCTATTTCAGGGTTTTACAGAAAAGGAATATCAAACGGAATGAAACTTTGGGACATATATTTTTGGAGCAAAATATGCACGGGAGACATGAGAACCACGAAGTAAGGCTGGCGTGGCGTCCACGAGGGTGGGGGGCGCGCCCCCCTGCCTCGTGGGCCCCACGTCTAGCCCCCGGTGCCCTCCTTCCTCCTATATATACCTATGTACCCCGAAACCATCAGAAGAGGAGAAAAAACCCTAGTTCCACCGCCACAACCTTCTGTTCCCGTGAGATCCCATCTTGGAGCCTGTTCCGGAGCTCTGTCGGAGGGGGGATCTACCATGGACTGCTTCTACATCATCATCATCGCCTCACCATGAGTTGTGAGTAGTTTACTACAGACCTTCGGGTCCATAGTTAGTACCTAGATGGCTTATTCTCTCTCTTTGGATCTCAATACCAACTTATCCTCGGTCTTCGAGGAGATCTATTCGATGTAATATCTTTTTGCGTTGTGTTTGTCGAGATCCGATGAATTGTGGGTTTATGATCAAGATTATCTATGAGAAATATTTGGTTCTTTTCTGAACTCTTTATGTATAATTATAATATCCTTGCAAGTCTCTTTGAATTATTGGTTTGATTTGGCCTACTAGATCTATAGTTCTTGCAATGGGAGAAGTGCTTGGCTTTGGGTTCAATCTTGCGGTGTACTTTCCTAGTGACAGTAGGGGCAGCAAGGCACGTATTGTATTGTTGCCATCGAGGATAAAAAGATGGGGTTTATATCATGTTATTTGAGTTTATCCCTCTACATCATGTCATCTTGCTTAAGGCGTTACTCTGTTCTTATGAACTTAATACTCTAGATGCATGCTGGATAGCGGTTGATGTGTGGAGTAATAGTAGTAGATGCAGAATCGTTTCGGTCTACTTGTTTCGGACATGATGCCTATATATAATGATCATGCCTAGATAATCTCATAATTATTCGCTTTTCTATCAATTGCTCGACAATAATTCGTTCACCCACCGTAGAAATTATGCTATCATGAGAGAAGCCACTAGAGAAACATATGGCCCCCGAGTCTATTCTCAACATATCAATCTACAATCTACTTTACTTTTCCTTTTTTACTTTCTGTTCTTATATCCAAAAATACCAAAAATATAAAACTATCATCTCTATCAGATCTCACTTTCGTAAGTGACCGTAAAGGGATTGACAACCCCCTATCGCGTTGGCTGCGAAGTTCTTATTTGTTTGTGTAGGTGCGAGGGACTCGCGCGTGGTCTCCTACTGGATTGATACCTTGATTCTCAAAAACTGAGGGAAATACTTATGCTACTGTGTTGCATCACCCTTTCCTCTTCGAGGGAATACAACGCAAGCTCGAGAAGTAGCATTAGGCGGGACTGGGTCGCGTTTAGCGCCCATACGAGCGAGTATATCCACCGCCTGGTTATTATCCCAGGCTACATGGTGGAATTCCAACCTCTCAAATCGAGCCGATATTTTCAATATGGCATTGTGATAAGCTGCCATCTTTGAATCCTTCGCATCAAATTCTCCGTTTAGTTGAGAGATAGCAAGGTTTGAGTCTCTGCGTACCTCGAGGCATCGTATGCCCATGGATACAGCTAGGCGGAGACCATGCAATAGTGCCTCATATTCGGCTGCATTGTTTGAGTCCATGTACTTGATTTGTAGTACATACCGGACTGTATCCCCTGTTGGAGATATCAGGATGACGCCGGCCCCCTATCCGGCTAGCATTTTGGAACCGTCGAAGTACATTGTCCAGTGGGAATATGGGCCATACTCTTTAGGGAGTTCGGCTTCAGTCCATTCTGCGACGAAGTCAGCCAACACCTGTGATTTAATAGTCTGGCGCGGCTTATATGATATTTCGAACGGTAAGGGCTTGATGGCCCATTTGGCTATGCGTCCAGTGGCGGATGCCACTGTGATCGAACACTCTTGAAAGTAGTGTTAGAGTTTCCGAGATGACATGAAGACCGCATAGGCAATTTTCTGATAGTGAGGGTACCGTAATTTACACGGTGTGAGAACCTCGGATATGTAGTATACAGGTTTTTGAACGGGGAACTTATGTCCCTCTTCGGCTCGTTCGACGACGAGCACGACACTCAATACATGGTGAGTGGCTGATATATACAGCAGCATTGGTTCACCTAGGATTGGGTTGCTCGCTAGTAGAGCTTTTATTTCTTCCAATCCAGCTGTGGCCGCACCCGCCCATTCGAAGTTGTCAGTGTGTCGTAGCAATCTATAAAGTGGCAATGCTTTCTCTCCTAACCTAGAGATGAAGCGGCTCAAGGCTGCTACGCAGACTGCTAGATTTTGCACTTGTTTGAGACCACTTGTCATTTTGAGCTGTGACAAGGCCCGAATTTTAGTTGGGTTAGCTTCGATTCCTCTATGGGATACAATGAACCCTAATAGCTTTCCGATGGAACGCCGAAGACGCATTTTTCCGGATTGAGCCTTATGTCATATGCTCGAAGGTTATCAAACGTAAGGCAGAGATCATCCACCAATGTCTCGACGTGTTTGGTCTTAACGACTACGTCGTCAACATATGCCCCCAGTGTCTTGCCAATTTGTTTTTCTAAGCATGTTTGAATCATGCGTTGATACGTGGCACCAGTGTTTTTAAGTCCAAAGGGCATAGTGTTGAAACAGAAGGGACCGTGCGGGGTGATAAATGCCATTGCGACATGATCGGATTCCTTCATCTTTATCTGATGGTATCCAGAGTAAGCATCAAGGAACCACAATGAGTCGTGTCCGGCCGTTGCATCGATAATCTGATCAATGCGGGGTAGAGGAAAGGGATCCTTAGGGCAAGCCTTGTTTAGGTCTGTAAAGTCGACACAGAGGCGCCAGGATTTATCCTTCTTCGGTACCATGACTAAGTTGGCTAGCCAATCCGGATGTTTAATTTCTCGGATGAATCCGGCCTCCAATAGCTTGGCTAGCTCTTCTCCCATTGCTTATCTTTTCAGTTCGGAAAATTGTCGCAGTGACTGCTTGACTAGTTTGAACCCTTTGATAATGTTGAGGCTGTGTTCGGCCAGCATGCGTGGGATTCCTGGCATATCTGAAGGGTTCCACGCAAATATATCCCAATTTTCATGAAGAAAGGCACGTAACGTGCTATCTACCACCGGATCCAGCTGTGCCCCGATAGACGCCGTCTTATCAGGGTCCGTTGGGTACACTTGAAATTTTATAATTTCATCTGCTGGCTTGAAGAAGGTAGATTTTGATCTTTTGGCAAGGATTACATCGTCCTTGTCCATCGTGGATCGTAAGGTGGTTAATTCCTCGGCCGCGAGGGCTTCGGATAATGCCTCCAGGGCTAAAGATGTCGTTTTGTTCTCGGCGTGGAGTGCTCTGTACAGATCACTTAATGTGATTACTCCATTGGGCCCTGGCATTTTAAGCTTCATGTACCCATAATGGGGTATGGCTTGAAAGCGTGAAAAAGCGTCCCGTCCTAGAATGGAGTGCTATCCGCTATTGAAGGGAACAATGTGGAAGAGCAGTTCCTCCGACCTATAGTTCTCAAATGTGCCAAATACTACGTCGAACTTAATGCTTCCCGAACACCGGGCTTCCCAACTGGGAATAATTCCTCTGAAGGTTGTGCTAGTGTGCTCAATGCGGGATTTGTCAACCTGCATATTTGCAAGCGTTTCCTCGTATATGAGGTTGAGTCCGCTTCCTCCGTCCATGAGTACTTTAGTGAGGCAAAAGCCGTCTACTATTGGATCTAGTACAAGAGCTGCTGTTGCTCGGACCGGCCGGACTCGAGGTGCGTCTTCGAGAGAAAAAGTGATTGTCGTGTCGCTCCATGGGCTTGCAGAGCTAACTTGATGGACCTCGACAAGTTCGCGATTTGCTCTCTTGCGGCGTTTGTTTGAGGAGAACATCTCGAAGATAGTGAAGACACCGACGTCTTCCTCCCTAAGGCAGTGGTTTGGGATATTGTCCAGGGCTGCATGTATTTGGCAAGGTTTATCGAGCAGTTCGTCCACTACGGACCTGCGTCCTGTAGAAGGTTTGTTCTTCTTACCGATATGCATATTACCGGATGACCTGCTGGGGTATGTCCGCTTAGCCTTAACAGTGTGTTGTCCGAATGTGGACTGTTCTAGAGGTGTATTCTAGGCTTTCCAAGTGTTTTCCATTACGCAGTACTTTCATACTAAGTGCGACAGGTCTGTGAAACTCATAACACAACGTCGGTTGAGGGCGTTCAAAACTCCCTCATCCGTACAGTTGCGATGAAAAAAGGAGACCGTGTCATCATCGCAGTCGTCCTTAATCTTGTTCTTGACAAGCAGGAATCTGGCCCAAAAATGGTTGACCATCTCCCCGGGAATAAGTATTTCCCTCAGTTTTTGACAAGCAGGAATCTTGCAGCACAGTAGCGTAAGTATTTCCCTCAATTTTTGAGAACCAAGGTATCAATCCAGTAGGAGACCACACGCGAGTCCCTTGCACCTGCACAAACAAATAAGAACTTCGCAGCCAACGCGATAAGGGGTTGTCAATCCCTTTACGGTCACTTACGAAAGTGAGATCTGATAGAGATGATAGTTTATATTTTTTGTATTTTTGTTTATAAGAACAGAAAGTAAAAGCGGTAAAAGTAAAGTAGATGTAGATTGATATGTTGAGAACAGACCCGGGGGCCATAGTGTTCTCTAGTGGCTTCTCTCATGATAGCGATATTCTACGGCAGGTAAACAAATTACTGTCGAGCAATTGATAGAAAAGCGAATAATTATGAGACTATCTAGGCATGATCATTGTATATAGGCATCACGTCCGAGACAAGTAGACCGAAACGATTCTGCATCTACTACTATTACTCGACACATCGACCGCTATCCAGCATGCATCTAGTGTATTGAGTTCATAAGAACAGAGTAACGCCTTAAGCAAGATGACATGATGTAGAGGGATAAACTCAAGCAATATGATATAAACCCCATCTTTTTATCCTCGATGGCAACAATACAATACATGCCTTGCTGCCCCTACTGTCACTGGGAAAGGACACCGCAAGATTGAACCCAAAGCCAAGCACTTCTCCCATTGCAAGAACTATAGATCTAGTAGGCCAAACCAAACCAATAATTCGAAGAGACTTGCAAGGATATTATGAGCACACATAAAGAGTTCAGAGAAGAACCAAATATTTTTCATAGATAATCTTGATCATAAACCCACAATTCATCGGATCTCGACAAACACACCGCAAAAAGAGATTACATCGAATAGATCTCCTCGAAGATCGAGGAGAACTTTGTATTGAGATCCAAAGAGAGAGAAGAAGCCATCTAGATACTAGCTATGGAACCGAAGGTCTGTGGTAAACTACTCACAACTCATGGTGAGGGCGATGATGATGATGTAGAAGCACTCCGTGATGGATCCCCCCTCCGGCGGAACTCCAGAACAGGCTTCAAGATGGGATCTCACGAGAACAGAAGGTTACGGCGGTGGAATTAGGGTTTTCTCTCAGTTGTCGATTGTTTCGGGGTACATAGACTTATATAGTAGGAAGGAGAACACCGGGGGGTGCTCGAGGGGCCCACGAGGCAGGGGGGCGCGTCCTGGGAAGGGGGGTACGCCCCCCACCCTCGTGGACACCCCGAGGCTCCCCTGATGTGGTTCTCAAGTCCCCTGTGCGTGATTTTCTCCAAAACTATCTCTCGCAAAGGTTTCATTCCGTTTGGACTCCGTTTGATATTCTTTTTCTGCAAAACCCTGAAACAGGCAAAAAACAGCAATCTGGACTGGGCCTTTGGGTTACTAGGTTAGTCCCAAAAATGATATAAAAGTGTATGACAAAGCCCATTAAACATCCAAGACATCATAAATAATAGCATGGAACAATCAAAAATTATAGATATGTTGGAGACGTATCAAGCATCCCCAAGCTTAATTCCTGCTCGTCCTCGAGTAGGTAAATGATAAAAACAGAATTTTTGATGTGGAATGCTAAGCAACATAGTTTTTCAATGTAATTCTCTTAATTGTGACATGAATGTTCAGATCTGAAAGATTCAAGATAAAAGTCTATATTGACATAAGAAATAACAATATTTCAAGCATACTAACAAAGCAATCATGTCTTCTCAAAATACTATGGCTAAAGAAAGTTATCCCTACAAAATATGTATAGTCTGGCTATGGTCCCTCTTCACCACACAAAATATTCATATCATGCACAACCCCGATTTTAGCCAAGCACTTGTTTTCATACTCTATTCTTTCAAACCTTCCAACTTTCACGCAATACATGAGCGTGAGCCATGGACATAGCACTATGGGTGGAATAGAGGTGGTTGTGGAGAAGAAAAAAAAGGAGGGAGATAGTCTCACATCAACTAGGCGTATCAACGGGCTATGGAGATGCCCATCAATAGATATCAATGTGAGTGAATAGGGATTGCCATGCAACGGATGCACTAGAGCTAAATATGAATGAAAGCTGAACAAAAGAAACTAGTGGGTGTGCATCCAACTTGCTTGCTCACGAAGACCTAGGGCATTTGAGGAAGCCCATCGTTGGAATATACAAGCCAAGTTCTATAACGAAAAATTCCCACTAGTATATAAAGTGACTAAATATGAGACTCTCTACAATAAAGAACATGGTAATACTTTGAAGCACAAGTGTGGAAAAAAAGATAGTAGCAATTGTCCCTTCTTTTTTTTGGGCCTTTCTTTTTTTTTCTATGGCCTTTCTTCTTCTTCTTTTTTGCGAAGGGGCTTTATAGATTTAGCCTTTCCTCCCATGGGACAATGCTCTAGTAATGATGATCAACACACTTTCATTACAACTCGATACTATAACAAAGTATGACTCTAAATGAATGCCTCCGGCGGTGTACCGGGATGTGCAATGAAACGAGAGTGAAATGTATGAAAAGTTATGCATGGTGGCCTTGCCACAAATACGATGTCAACTACATAATCATGCAATGGCAATATGACAATATGATGCGTGTCATATGAACGGAACGGTGGAAAGTTGCATGGCAATATATCTCGGAATGGCTATGGAAATGACATGATAGGTACGTATGGTGGCTGTTTTGAGGAATAATATGGTGGCTGTTTTGAGGAAGGATATATAGTGGGTGTATGATACCGGTGAAAGTTGCGCGGTACAAGAGAGGCTAGCAATGGTGGAAGGGTGAGAGTGTGTATAATCCATGGGCTCAACATTAGTCATAAGAACTCATATACTTATTGCAAAAATCTACGAGTCATCAAAACAAAGCAATCAACGCATGCTCCAAGGGGGAGGTTGGTAGGAGTTAACCATCGCGCGACCCCGACCTCCACACAAAGGTTGACACTTTACAAATACCTCATGCTCTAACTTCGTCACATAGCGGTTCACCATACGTGCATGCTACAGGAATAACTAACCTTAACACAAGTATTTCTCAATTTCATAATAACTCCACTAGCATGACTCTAATATCACTATCCTCATATCTCAAAACAATTAACAAGCATCCAACATCTCATCATATTCAATGCACTTTAGTGTGATTTTTTTTACTACATTGACATTGGATGACTATCATGTGAAGACTAGTTTTATAGACTAAACACATTACCATTCTGTTTTAATAGACTCTCAAAAGGATATAAGTGAAGCATGAGAGTTCAACAATTTCTTCAAAATATTATTACCACTGTGCTCTAAAAGATATAAGTGAAGCACTAGAGCAAAAACTATTCAACTCAAAAGATATAAGTGAAGCACATAGAGTGTTCTAGCAATTCCTAGGCCATATTTTACTCTCTCAAATAGGTGTGTCCAGCAAGGATAATTGTGGCAAACTAACAAGCAAAGACTCAAATTATACAAGACGCTCCAAGCAAAACACATATCATGTGGTGAATAAAAATATAGCTCCAAGTATAGTTACCGATGAATGAAGACGAAAGAGGGGATGCCTTCCGGGGCATCCCCAAGCTTAGGCTTTTGATTGTCCTTGAATTTATTGGGTTGCCATGGGCATCCCCAAGCTTAGGCCCTTGCTACTCTTTTTTCCATAGTCCATCAAAGCAATACTCAAAACTTGAAAACTTCACAACACAAAACTTAGACAAAAATTCTCGTGAGTTCCGTTAGCATAAGAAAACAAATCACTACTCAAAGGTACTGCAATGAATTCATTCTTTGTTTATATTGGTGTTAAACCTACTGTATTCCAACTTCCTATGGTTCATACTTTCCAATACTACTCATAGATGCATTGAAATAAGCAAACAACACACGAAAAACAGAATCTGTCAAAAACAGAACAGTCTATAGTAATCTGCAGGTTTCGCATATTTCTGTAACTCCAAAAAATTCAAACTAAATTGGTAAACGTTAGGAATTTGTCTATTAATCATCTACAAAAAGAATCAACTAAATAGCATGCTCCAGTAAAATCTGATGACCATTCTAGCGAGCGCTAACGATTCTGTTTTTCACAGCAAGATCACATAAACTTCACACATGTCTTCCCAAAGGTTCTACTTGGCACAAACACTAAAAAAACATGAAACCACATCTAAACAGAAGCTAGATGCAATATTTATTCCCTAACAGCAGAAAAAACAAAAAATACAAAATTGGGTTGCCTCCCAACAAGCTCTTTCTTTTTAGCCATTAAGATAGGCTTGAGAATTCAATGATGCTCACATTAAAGATAAGAATTGAAGCACAAAGAGAGCATCATATATCATGTGAAAATCACATCTAAGTCTAACATACTTCCTATGCATAGGCATCTTATAAGAAAACAAATTAGCAAGGCAAGCAAGATCTAGCATATGCAAGGAAGAAGCAAGAAACAATAGCAATCTCAACATAACGAGAGGTAATTTAGTAACATGAAGATTTCTACAACCATATTTTCCTCTCTCATAATAAATGCATGTAGGATCATAAGCAAATCCAACAATATAGCTATCACAAAACATATTTTCAACACGATCCACATGCATGCGAAGTTGACACTCTTCCAAAATAGTGGGATCAATATTAACTAAAGTCATGACCTCTCAAAACCCACTTTTATCAAAAATTTCATAAGATTGATCATTCTCCAAATATGTGGGATCTAAAGTTGACACTCTTCCAAACCCACTTTCAATATTATTGCAAACATTATTATCAATCTTACATTCATCATGGGGATTAAATAAATTTTCAAGATCATAAGAAGAATCACCCCAATCATGATCATTGCAACAAGTAGTGGGAATAACAAAATAAGCATCCCCAAGCTTAGGGTTTTGCATATCATTAACACAATTGACATTAATAGAATTTATAATAACATCATTGCAATCATGCTTTTCATCGAAGGTACTATCAAGTATGGGTGCAATAGCAACGATCTCATGTTTAACATAGGGAACTATAGCAAATTCATCTTCATAAATATTGGCATCATGGCCACAAGAATAGCAAGCATCATGTTCATCAAGGGATATTTCAATCAAATCATCGGAATCATAATTATCTATAGATTCATGCATATCATTATTTTCCTTCAAAGCAGCGGTCATTCTTTCAATAAATTATTTGACATTGACATTATGAGCATAGTTTTCAAAGCAATATTTAAGTATGGCAAAATTTTCAGATTCGTAGAGAGTAATATCATACTTTTCAATCAAAGAAGCAACTTCATAAGCACCCTTAAAAGCAACAAATTCTTCATAAACACCCTTTGCATAAGAAGATAAGAATTCATTATCATTAAACTCACATAGGTAGGGGAGGTGTTTTTCAGGGTTCTTAGAGCAACAAGTAAAATCACAAATTTCACAAAGATTCAAAGCATAACACATCAATCTGTTTATTTGATCCCATAAGAGTATCCCCTTTTCAGACAAACGGTGATGCACAAAATGACCATGCTCATATAAAGATTTCCCATCAACTAGGCTAGTTGGGGTTTCAGCACGAGCGCATACAGATCGAAGATGATCCAAGTAGAACACTTTAAGTTGATCCGTCTCAATAGATTTTTAACAAGCAAAAATGCAAGCAAATAGAAGGAACATGGCAACACAAGTAAACAGAAAGGCAAACGGAAAAAGGGCGAATAAAACGGGAAGGGTGAAGTGGGGGAGAGGAAAACGAGAGGCAAAAAATGTAATGCGAAGGATAAGGGTTTGTGATAGGTACTTGGTATATGACTTTTGTGTAAGCCTCCCCGGCAACGGCGCCAGAAATTCTTCTTGCTACTTCTCGAGCTTGCGTTGTATTCCCTCGAAGAGGAAAGGGAGATGCAGCACAGTAGCGTAAGTATTTCCCTCAGTTTTTGAGAACCAAGGTATCAATCTAGTAGGAGACCACACGCGAGTCCCTTGCACCTGCACAAACAAATAAGAACTTTGCAGCCAACGCGATAAAGGGTTGTCAATCCCTTTACGGTCACTTACGAAAGTGAGATCTGATAGAGATGATAGTTTATATTTTTTGTATTTTTTGTTTATAAGAACAGAAAGTAAAAGCAGTAAAAGTAAAGTAGATGTAGATTGATATGTTGAGAATAGACCCGGGGGCCATAGTGTTCTCTAGTGGCTTCTCTCATGATAGCGATATTCTACGGCGGGTAAAAAAATTACTGTCGAGCAATTGATAGAAAAGCAAATAATTATGAGACTATCTAGGCATGATCATTGTATATAGGCATCACGTCCGAGACAAGTAGACCGAAACGATTTTGCATCTACTACTATTACTCGACACATCGACCGCTATCCAGCATGCATCTAGTGTATTGAGTTCATAAGAACAGAGTAACGCCTTAAGCAAGATGACATGATGTAGAGGGATAAACTCAAGCAATATGATATAAACCCCATCTTTTTATCCTCGATGGCAACAATACAATACGTGCCTTGCTGCCCCTACTGTCACTGGGAAAGGACACCGCAAGCTTGAACCCAAAGCCAAGCACTTCTCCCATTGCAAGAACTATAGATCTAGTAGGCCAAACCAAACCAATAATTCGAAGAGACTTGCAAGGATATTATGAGCACACATAAAGAGTTTAGAGAAGAACCAAATATTTTTCATAGATAATCTTGATCATAAACCCACAATTCATCGGAACTCGACAAACACACCGCAAAAAGAGATTACATCGAATAGATCTCCTCAAAGATCAAGGAGAACTTTGTATTGAGATCCAAAGAGAGAGAAGAAGCCATCTAGATACTAGCTATGGACCCGAAGGTCTGTGGTAAACTACTCACAACTCATGGTGAGGGCGATGATGATGATGTAGAAGGACTCCGTGATGGATCCCCCCTCCGGCGGAGCTCCGGAACAGGCTCCAAGATGGGATCTCACGGGAACAGAAGGTTACAGCGGTGGAATTAGGATTTTCTCTCTGTTGTCGATGATTTCGGGGTACGAAGACTTATATAGGAGGAAGTAGGACACCGGGGGTGCTCGAGGGGCCCATGAGGCAGGGGGCGTGGCCCCCACCCTCGTGGACACCCCGAGGCTCCCCTAACGTGGTTCTCAAGTCCCCTGTGCATGATTTTCTCCAAAAATATCTCTCGCGAAGGTTTCATTCCGTTTGGACTCCGTTTGATATTCCTTTTCTGCAAAACCATGAAACAGGCAAAAAACAGCAATCTGGACTGGGCCTTTGGGTTAGTAGGTTAGTCCCAAAAATGATATAAAAGTGTATGACATAGCCCATTAAACATCCAAGACATCATAAATAATAGCATGGAACAATCAAAAATTATAGATACGTTGGAGACGTATCAAGGTCGCGTCATCGGAGTGGCCGGAGTCAACATAAGGGTGATGCTCGATGACCGCAGCAAGTGCGGCCGACCTGGAGGCCATGCGAGCGTATACCGCAAACCCGCCGAGCTGGAGAGCCTGGCCAGTGGCCAAGTTGTTTCTGAGGGTGATCTCATCGTTGATGATGAGACGAGCCATCGATCGCTTATTGCGAGCGCACAGCGGAGCTCTCAATGAAAGCACCATTGTCGGTGTCAAAACCGGCAAATCTTGGGTAGTGGGGCCCAAGCTATGCGTCTAAGGATCGATGGTAACAGGAGATAGGGGACACAATGTTTACCCATGTTCGGGCCCTCTCAATCGAGGTAAAACCCTACTCTTGCTTGATTGATATTGATGAATATGTGTTACAAGAGTTGATCTACCTCGAGATCGTAATGGCTAAACCCTAGAGCCTAGCCTATGTGGATGTAATGATTCTGTCGTTAGCCTCTACAAACTAAACCCTCCGGCTTATATACACGCCGGAGAGGACCTAGGGACAAAGGTGACTTGGGGAGGAAGTAATAGCTACATCCGAACATCATGCCTGCCTTTCTATGCACATAGGAGTCCTGACCGAATACGGGGAAGAGTCTTCTGCCTCTATCTTTGCGGCCCATCAATACGGCCCAACTTCATTGACCCGGACGCCTAAGGACCCCTGAATCCAGGACTCCCTCAGTATGAGTAGTCTATCATCCCTAATTGGCCAGGCTATCATATACACCCCCACTCAGAGGAACCAACGTCCTCGTCGGGCCACAAGAACGTCCCCTCTTGGCACATACGTTTGTGCATCCAGACCGGTACATGTGTCATGCCGTGTGCCACGACGGGTCACAAACGTCATGAACAATATGACAACGAACATGTCCGCAAACATCCGTGTAACCATGAGGGTCGGCTCTGATACTAACTTGTAACTCCCCGAACACACCCGCCAGTGGTCGTTGCTCCTGATGGGATTTAGACTGGCCCCATAGATCAATACTAGTTTTTTGTACACACTTTGTGCTCACTCGTGCGCACCCGGGAGCAACTTCCCGGTAGGTCATCCATCCTGAAAATAGTCCAAACTGAGCACGCTCAACTTTGGAGTTCTTTCCGAATGGGCTCCCAAAAAAGAAGGAATTCGTTATTGATACGAGTAGTCTATCATCCCTAATAAGCCAGGCTATCACAGATGGCCAAGGGAGAGGAGGTTGTGTCGGGGGCGGTGAGGGCGGCATGTGTGTGCGTGTTTTTTGCCCTAATAGATCGCATACGATAGGTGAGGATGAACGAGGCCGGCAGGGTGATTACGGGGATGAAGGAAATTGTTGTGGTAGAAAACCCGGTAATAATAAAAACCAAAAAAAGAAGGTGGTGGCTTGAGAAAAAAATTGGTGGAGGTATAAGGAGGTCGTGCGATGGGTGGAAAACAAACGAAATACCATACGAACTGCCCTTTAATAGTAGAGATTATTGTTGTGTGAAATCCACTGATGGCAAAGGAAAAATGCACAACGCCCTTGTTTCTCATTTGGAAAGAGACGAACATAAAAAATGACACAAGCAAGGAAATAGAGGACAACAATAAACTCAAAAAAGAAGTTGGTGAAAAAGTTTTGGGTGTTTAATTGTTTACTATTCACCGACAACCATGTTTTTCGTGCAAGGTAGATGTTGTGGTGCTTTCTGAAATAGTATTGTATTAGATAAAAACAAATCTGTGATAAGAAAATAAATTCAAGTCATCTTCATCGCCATGCATTTGTATTATTCACCAAGCCACAAAAAAGAATCCTAAGCCCCTTTGATCCACTTTTTATTTTGTGCAACAGTAAGTACATATTCGTAAAAATAAGGACAAAGAAGCGATTAATGGATCTGGAGGTCCTTAACTAACTTGATGGCTAGAGGTGGTTCTGCATGATAGGCAACTCACGGATACAAAATGATAGTTGAACAAGAAAAATATCATTATTGCTTCTTTGAAGCAAAAATTATATGTTTATTTCTTTTGGAAACATTGTTCAAATACCCTGTTGTTTTAAAAGAAATCATGCAGCTTATTAGCTCCAAAATAACAAGAGCTCCTTTTTCTTTTTTGAGTTTACCAAGAGCTCCTACTGGTTCCACACCACCTTCGCATTCCGCGACCTGAAATATATCTCGAAACAAATCCAGCTTATTCGCATGAATGACCCTCCTGTGCTTAAAATGGCCACACAATCTGCTTGCCAAATTGTATTATAACCGGGAATAATCCATGAATAGTATGTAGGCAAATATGAACAGTATAAAGGAAACTAAAACAATGACTTAACTAAACTCACTGATACAGAGCTATCAAAGTATCAAAGGGGTGCAATTTAATTAAATAAACATGCAGATACAAATATATTTTCTAACTATATATATCCATGAAGAATGTGCAACTACGCATAGAAAACAAACTTAAATGGATGTTTAATTGATGAAACAAAACATATTAAACTCAACTATATTATGGTATCTCTATCGCATGACCAGCATGTTTATCTGAAATGATAAACTTGATTTTTGTATCTTCTATATATTAAATCATTGATGAATTTCATATCAGTTTCAGCATGAGTGGTCCTATGTTTTCTGTGTTGTGTTGTGTTGTGGTTTAGCAAAATGTAGCCTTAAAGGTGCAATGTAGTTTAGCTGTACTTCTGAAAGAGCAAGTGCAAATGTAGCGAGTCACGCCCTTGCTTGTATGGGGTGTTCGCAACAGCGCACTGCCTGTTGGCTTCGAAACTCCCCAGTCAAAATAGCTAGTATCGTCATCTCTGAATGTAATCACCATGGTTGATGAATGAAAAATTCCTTTCCCGCAAAAAAGAAAAAATAAAAAGAAAGAGCAAGTACATTACCTTTGGATGTTATCGCGTGTACATCGATTACAAGGCTTCCAAATTGCATTGCATGACTTGCTACAACATGAAGGTCGTGTATAAATAATTTGACTTTGGAAGGAGCCGAAGTACTTGAAAATGGACATGGCTAACAATTTTGAATGTAACTACTATAGACAACATTCTAAACAACAACATATCTCAGTCAAGTTCCTATCATGAACTTCCACCTCAACTTCAAATGTTTCTCCTTCCTCGTGTAGCAACTATTAGCAGACACATCAATATAGTATTCTTGCTACAATAAAATAACAGAGAAGTGATGGTCTCAGAGAACCTTATACTGGAACCATGGTTTCGGTTGGTGCTTTTCAATTTTAGTTTCAGAAATTTTTCAGCACCAACCGAAATCACTGTAATTCAGTGAATTTCAGTGATTTCAGTTTTCATTTTGGTCAAAAGGCTGAAATATTCACTTGAACTTAATTCAGATTTTAATTTTTTTTCTTATTTTATAAAATTATTTGGATTTATGTGTACTACTGAAATTGCCGAAATATTTTGGCCGAAATGTAATATTTCAGTGTCTGCTGAAATTAATGAAATTCAGTGAATTTCATCAAAATCTCATTGAAAGTGAAAACCTGAGGACACACAGAGAAGGTTACCCGTGTTTCTCCCTCGTCGTCCTGCTTTCACTTGTCGATAATGAGGTCGAAAGAGGAGAGGAGGCAACATCAGCAACGAGATGACGTTGCCAGCAGTGCGTCGGTGGGGAGACACGGAGGCGGCGTCGCTGGTGTTCTCCTCATACCTAGGGCAGTGGGCTGCCTCACGCAGGCTTGCGTTGCATATATCTTTGCCCCCACGCCGACAACCGGGTCATCATTCTCTCGCCAGTCTGCCGATACGCTTGCTGCTGCGGCCAAGGGTGGGTGGGGAGCGTGTGGACGGCTGGACGCATATAGCCGGGAGGGGCGACGTCGTAGACGACGTCGAAGAAGGGTAGAGGAGGCGGGTGGTCACGTGCCGGTTGTAGCGGACCCGGGCACGTGAAGCAGGTGTGGAACCTCCTTAGGAAGCCGAGTCAGTCCACCTCCGCCCTTGGAGGCGCCATGGAAAGAAGAATACCACCCTGGCGGGGAAGCGAGCGAGCGAGCGAGGGGCTCGTGTTTTCCACAATTCGTGTGTCTCTGAGAACCCGCTGTCACAAGGTCACGAGAGAGTAGTAGGTAGGGCTTGAAAGGTTTTCTTTCGGGTGAGATGAGAGAGAATGAGAAATTTTCGATTTAGGCCTCATTTGCGTGAGAAATCTGTGGGATCGCGTAAAAAGTGGAATGTGCAGGCCAGATGAGCGAGATTGATTGAAAACGCTATGCCAACTTGCGTACAAAATTTCTAATGTAAAAATGTTCTTATATTATACGACGGAGAAAGTACATTAGAGATTGCAACACTCCGAGATTGTTGCTTCACTACAGTAGCAAAAAACAAACAGGAAGTCGTATAGATTGAAGCCATTAAGCAAGACCTGAAACAGATAGAAGTTGATGGGCGTGGGAGAGAACGATCTTGTTAATGAGCACCCTGAATCCACTGACATGAACATGGCAATCATGTCATCACTCAACACACAGCTGACAGCTTTGATCCAGGCAGATGAGGTAAAAGTGAAATAAGACCAGTTTCAGTCACATACACATCCTTGTAAGTACATTGAAAAATGCACAAAACAACAGGGTGACTGTTAAGGAAGATGGCATATATTACAAAACTAAACCGTGAAGATTTTGAATTAGCACCTGCTTTTGGGGTGTCTTTCATTAATCTGGGAGTGACCGGTGTTTTGCGACAGTTTTGGTCTGCCTCGATTTTTAACCTCTTTGGTTTTCTGCCGGTTTTCAAGCCGGTGGGTTGGTTCACTGCTTTAATGCTGATATTTTCAGTCCTTCTGTGTGCATCTTGAGTTATTTGAAAAAAAAATATGTCTGTTTCTTTGTTGGCCTCTCCTTCTCCCGACCCCTCCTCTCCCCGATCCAGGCGGCGCCCTCCTGCCTTCCTTCCCGGTGCTCCATGTCTCTCAAGCGGCGGCACCTCTCCTCTTTCGATCTGAGTCGTTCATGCTCGCCGCCGCCTCACATTGGAGAAGCTCCCTGGTCTCGCGACCTGTGATGCGAATGAATCGTTTTCCTTCGGACTTGTATATGTACAGATTCACTTACCATATGTACCCCACACAAACAGTTATCTGCCCCCCAAAAAACCTGATATACGATTAGATATACATAACATTATAGACATATATGAAATCTTATACAACACAAAAAAAAACATGCATACAAGCATATGTGTGAATCTCGATGCAGATCAACGGTCCATAAAGTGCGTGCCCTGAATCCTCTCAATCGTTATTTGTTTTGTCCGAATTCAATCAAAGGGAAAAAAAACTTCTCGCTGAAGTTCATCTCACTGAAAAAAAGGGGGAAGTCGCCGCTGCATTGTATATTGCGCTCCTCGGCTCGATTGCTCTGTTCTTCTTCCCCATCCCTGCACTTTCCTCCACTGACCATCCTCCGGCGAACAACCGCTTCTGCCGGATCCGATGGAGGCCGCGATTGGGTGGCTGGTGCAAACCATCCTCGGAACACTCCGAATCGACAAGCTGGATGCGTGGATCCGCCAAGCCGGGCTTGCCGACGACATCGAGAGGCTCAGGTGCGAGGTCGAGAGGGTCGAGGTGGCGGTCAGCGCCGTGAGGGGGCGGGCGGCCGTGAACGAGCCGCTGGCCCGGTCTCTCGCTCGCCTCAAGGACCTTCTCTACGAAGCCGACGATGTCGTCGACGACCTCGACTACTGCAGGCTCCATCAGCAGGTCAAAGGAGGTACGCGTAACCCCTGTAGATCCATCATATCCGGTACGAAGAGGGATTTTATCACATGCCCCACACTGGTTTGCACTTGGATCATATGCGCATTTACCATGTCGATTTGATAACAGCAGCATCCCCAGAGTGTATCCGAGAAGACCAAAATGCCACCGGGCAAAACAGCAGCTGTTCTGCTCTTATTTCTACCCTTCAGTCTTGTCTAAATAGGCCCCAGATAACTCTGTCCCTAAAGAAAATTGCATCTGCACTCAATAGCAGTGAAACAAGTAGGCCCAAATAGAGCACTTTCGACTCAATAGTCATTAGTCAATACCATGTGGAAAAAAGGAACTGAGAGAGCAGATGAATAGTGTCGTTAAGTGTCCGAATTCAATCAAAGGGAAAAAAAAACTTCTCGCTGAAGTTCATCTCAGAAGCATGTGAAAAAGTTTGATGGGGTCATCTTGTACAGATGAATAGTGATTAGTACCAATATAGTGAAGGATTTCGTAATTTAATTGGGGTCAACTTGTTAGCTGCCGGCCACACACGAAGTGAATTTGTGTTTGTCCTCCACACCGAGTTAACTGAACAAGAGACAACAGAGGATGATGCGGATCTCTATCCTGAAGATGGGTCTGTTAGAATATAATTGGGTTTAAGTTAGAGATAAGGAGATAGAGATAGGATTAGTTTAAACCACATGTAACTTGTCTTGTACTCCAAGTCTCTACCCCTTTTGTACTCCTATATATACCCTACACAAGGGTCAGATCACAACAATACAACAACACAATATTCAGCCATCCTACAATTTCTACATGGTATCAGAGCGGTTAGTCTCACGACGCCGATCCTAGGTTCCTCTACCACTTCCGCAGCGCGCCGCCCCCGGGGAGATTGATCTTCTCTCCCCGGGGGCGCGGCATCCGATTCGATCAGATTAGATCGGTTCATAGATTAGGCCAACTCAATTTTCGAAATTCTATTAGATTAGGTTTCTTTAGCCATCAAATAAATTCTTAGATCTTCATGACCTTCTATCCGGTGGAAACCAGCGCAGATTCATCCTTGACGGGGAGCGCTCCGAGCGACACCGAGGCGGCCAGGAGGCGGTAACAACCAGGCGAACCAGCCAACAGCGGCCAAGATCACGCCTGCCTCAATGACGGGAGGGCGGACTCTCGCAAGCTGTTCATCTCTCGACCTCCAGGGGAGGCCTCGCACGCACATGCCCAACAAGCAGCAGCCGCTCCTGCGGCAATCTACTCCAACACGGATTGGTGTAGGTGCTCGGGACTCCATGCAAATCAATCTCTTTTGAGAAGAAGCACGCATCAACGTGCAGCGTGTCTCTGATCCCGGCGGCCGAACTCCAATACACACGACGCCGTCAACACCGAGCGGCTGATTTGTACCTGCATCAGCCTTACATCTAGACTGCCGGCTCGCATGCGATGCTACGAGAGCGCCCGGGCCTGCCGGCAGATTCTATGTCAACAGACGGCTGATCTACGTCCACACGCGCGCGTCATCCTGCATCGTCCTCCAGCGCACGGTCGCTGGACGTTAGTGAACAAGCATGGGCACGCCGCACCGACCACTTTTCGGACGGCTTCTCAGCGCGCCACGCACGACTCGCACCGGCGGCTTCGATCGATCGGATCTCGAGGTGTCAGCCGCGCCTCCGAGCGTACACCGCTCGTAAAGCTACATCGACTTCCTCTGTTCCGGACTACTTCAACAGCGATCTGCACCGAGCCGACAAACTGCACCAGGTCAGATTCCACACCACGCTGACGCAGCGAACCTGCATCAAGCCACCAATCTGCAACTACACCGACACCTCCCGTGCCGAACGACATCGACCTGTACGACTAGCCCGGCTACGAGAGCCAACATACTTCATCGACCACACCTACGAGAAGCGACCTCCACATGCACTGTTCACACGCCAGGCCGGTGTGAAACGAGATGCAATCTTCATCGACTTCTCCGGCACGACACGACATCGACACCCCGTCGCCACGAGGGACGCCTCCAAGCGACACATCATCGTCGACACGCCGCTGCGACGCCATCGCCGACACTACATCGTCAAGGTCTTCATCTACGTGGTCTTCACCAACATCTTCTTCAACACACCGCCGCTGTCTTGTCCACAAGATGGACACCTAGCGTCCTCTGACAGACTTTTCTGCAAGACGCGACCACGACGACGGCATCGACCGCGTCATCCATGACAGCATGACTGCATCGACACGGCGTCACTTCAGTGACGACCCTACACGGCCACACGGTTCTGGCAAAACCGATGTGTGCTCGATGGGCTTCCTCCGGTCTTGGCAAAACCGGCGGACTCGTCGCCGACAGCACCCTCTGACATCCGCAAAGTGCATTGTCCACGTCTGCAGCTCCGTCATAGCGCATTTTTTTGCGCCTCCGGCTTTGTGCGGCTTCATCATCCACGACGACTACACCATCAACCACGACTACATCGACCATGGCTACATCAACGTGATTGGCTACCTCTACATCGACATACAGGGCTACATCTACAGCAACTCATCGGCAACAACTCCAGTCAACAGCGTCCGCGTCGTCACTAGCGTCCACGCCACTCCCGCTGTGACTGCGGGAGGGAATAGAGGAGAAGGCAAGAAGGCACCAGAAGGGGACGCAGTCACCGCCCTAGGTGCCAACCCATCAGAGACGCAGTTGATGATGGCGCAGGGGAGAAGACGACGAAAGCGCAAGACTTCAAATTCAGTCGCAATCGTCCGCTTCACTCCCGCTACGACTGAGGGGGAATGTTAGAATATAATTGGGTTTAAGTTAGAGATAAGGAGATAGAGATAGGATTAGTTTAAACCACATGTAACTTGTCTTGTACTCCAAGTCTCTACCCCTTTTGTACTCCTATATATACCCTACACAAGGGTCAGATCACAACAATACAACAACACAATATTCAGCCATCCTACAATTTCTACAAGCGGTCCGATGATGATGGCGGCTTCTAAAACGTGTGCATGTGGTGTACGCTTTAGGTCTGCTATTCGTTCCGATACGTTATGTGGATGGATCGGCGACGGCACCGGTTTTAGATATGGAGAGTGAGAGCACACCACATTATCGAGTTTTGTAGGTGTGAGTGGTGGCTTTGGGTGGCTTGATGTATGTTCTTGTTAGACCTACGTTGAATAATAAATAAAGATGTCCGTATGCATCGATTGATGCAGAGGCAGGGAGTT
>LR738710.1:807023730-807041248 GCA_902687465.1 Secale cereale | reverse complement strand
ATGCATGCTAATTCACCTTATTTTTTTCTGCAGTTGCATGGTGCGATCCTGGCAGAATGCATGAAGCAGAGCGAGTAGATGAGAGATCGAGGGGAGGTGATGCTAATATACTTGGTACCAGTGGCGGCAAGAAATGGTCCAAAGCATGGTGTGATTTTGATATCACAGAGGAAAACAACGGAAAGCCTGTGAAAGCAAAGTGTAAACACTATCAAAAAGCAGTTAAGTGCGGAAGCGACCGAGGGACGTCAATCTTGAACAACCATGTCAAGAGTGAGGGTTTTAAGAACCCCGGAGCAACTGACCAGCCGCCAAACTAGTCATGGTACGAGTAACATATGTTTTCCTCTGGATCCTAAAAATTTACATCCGCGCACCTGTATTCATTTTCAATGTTTTTTTGAACTTATATAATCAACCCACTATTGTGATTCTACTTCTAGTAGTTGTAAAGTATTTTATCATTGGGGTGGATGTCCACCCTGTCGGTGTACAAAAAGGGTACACTTTTTGTACCCCTATTACTGTGCACGGACAGTCTGAGCCACGGGCACCGCCGCACCAAGCAAGGCAAGGGAGGTAAGCCAGGGTAAGACCGAAGCTCAAGAGAACTAGAACGACACCAAGGACAACACCACAAAGAGCAAAGGGACGAAGCGGGTTCCCCCGGCAAGATCCTTGCCGGGAGCCAATTTTAGTAGCCCCGGCAAGACCCTTGCCGCGGCAACTCGCCCCACGCCTACGGAGCAAATCACCCTTGAATCCGCTGCCCTCATAGGGCAAGGATTCGGGAGACATCCCCGTAGTGGCATGCAGATCTTTGTGAAGACATTCAAGATAAGATACGCACTAAGAAGGCGACGACCCTTGGCGGGATCCTAGCCGAGGAAGATCACAAGACCTCCGGCAGACGCCTTGCCGGGGATGGCAGCAGGCGCCGCGGCAAGACCCTTGCCGGGGCCCCGCGGCCCCGGCAAAGCCCTTGCCAAGGACATCCGCAGGGCCACCATCAGGCTCACGCCGACTAAACTTCCACCGCCTTATGCAGCTGCCGACCCAACCAGCTGGGCAGGCACCTGCGTGGCGACATGCAGATCTTCGTGAAAACCCACCATTGCGCCACCTCAGCTGCCTGCCTACCTACATGGCATCTCAGGCATCGCTGGCCAGGGTGCGTGTCGACACAAGAAGGAGCGGCGACGGACAAGACAGTTCTCTCCCCCGTCCCCGATAAAGCAAGGACACCTAAGCAAGACGCATTAAATGCGCCTTGTCATGTAATGCGAGGGATAAACTCGCATCACTGTACCCTTTCCACCTCATGTGTGCCACTGTGGCAACCCCTTTTTCTATAAAAGGAGGCCCGAGGCGGCCAGGAGGAAGATTCGGCTTTTTGGAGCTCCTCACGCTCCATAGCTAGCTGAAGAACACAGATATACAATCCACCAAAGCAGGAGTAGGGTTTTACGCATCCTCGCGGCCCGGACCTGGATAAACGAACCGTGTGCTATCTGTTTGATCCGCTCTTCTCTCAACCCCGCGCTCCGCTAACCGTAGTAGGGATTCTTGTGATCCCATAGGTGTCGTTCCCACCGACATCTTTGGCGCGCCAGGTAGGGGTCGCGGCGCTCAGGGAAGAGGAGGACGGGGCGGCGCGCCGGCCTCGCCCCCGCCAGCGGCTCCTCCTCCGATGGAGGGTCACGTTGGGGACAATCCCCGTGAATTCTTCGTCAGGTTGCGCCGGCCGCCGCGCCGTCGCCTTCGCCTCCCGACTCCATTCACGCGGGAGATGGAGCTGGATTCGCCGCAGTCATCGTGGCTGCGTATGAGGGACTGCGGGATTAGCAGTACACGGGTCCGCGTCGACTTCCCTGCTCCTCACGTGATGTATCTGCGTCGGGGGTGGAAGACGTTTGCTCGTATCCACAGCTTGACGGATGGGCTCAGTCTCCATTTTAAGTTGATGGAGGATGGCCTTCTTTCCATCAAGGTCTTCGGGCACTTCGGGACTCGTGCAAGGTGCTGCGTGAAGAGCTCTTCTGATGATGAAGATTCCTCCTCGAGCGAGAGTGACGAGGAGGACAGTGACAGCGACGACGAGGGTGGTAGGCGGCAGGATGACGGGTCTGACTAGGTGTCGGGCGCCGTTCCATGCGGCACCGGTGAACTTCTCGGGGCCGTCTTCTTGGGCGGCTGGCGTTGGGGGGCTACGGAAGAGGAAGAGGGCGGGCGGCAAGGCCGTCAAGTCGGAGTACGCGGGCACCGACGCCTTCGACGCGTACTGACGTCCTGCCGCCTCGTCTTCGAGCTCTGCTTCCGGCGCCGCCATCACCATCCAGCCTTTGGGCGGCCACCAAGATGTTCTCTCGGTGTCTTCTGCCACCCGTAGCTCGCATAGGCGCTCCTTTTGCCCTTCTAGCCTCCTTGACCTGCCTCCTGAGGAGAGGGACAAGAAAGGGATTACGGGCATCTTATCTCTTTTTAGTTTGTAAGCCTTCGGGCGTCTGTTAAATTTAAAACTTGCAATCCCCTTGTTCATGTTTTTCATTCCCTATGGACTGTACCTGGGCGGGATGTTTTTTTAATGAAAAAAGGGATGTTTGACGGGTCATTTGTTCGCAAGTAGAACCCACAGCAGGGAATAAATCCCTGATATCTCTAAGATAAACATTTTCTTGCCTGGCAACAGGCCTCACCATCCCCCACTTCGCTCAACCTTTCTCACGCCTTTGGCGGAGGCAGGGATGAAGTGGGTTTAGGCTCCTTGTTTTACCCTTTCGCTGCCGCGACTACGACCAAACTCGGTCCCAGGAACGAGCCCTAGGGCCTAGAGTTAGGGGAGCACGGTAGCCTCAGGATAAAACGAGGTTTCACATACCCCAGTTCGTAAGGGAATGCATGATAAGGGATGGAAAACTTATCTGAATTTGCAGCTCCCGGCAACTTCGGTTTGCTGCGGGTGAATCTTTGCTCTTTTAGCCCCCGGCAATACTGGCTCGCCGGGGTCTGGATGCTCGTCCGTTCCTTTTTATTTCCAAGTGGCTTGGCAAGGATATCTGTGTGTCCTGCGAACCAAAGAAGGCAAAAGGACAAAGAGATGCACACTCGACCTCTAAGCTAGGGGTTAGTCGCTGCTAAGCACTATCAACCCTAACCAAGGACGAGACTTGACCTAGCATGCATGCTATAACTTAGGGCGCCAGCGCTTCATTTATTTATGCTCAGGGTCTGCGTCTGGCTTTATACAAAGGGTTACATGCCTTGTCGGCAAGGCTTGTACAAAAGGTGGCTTGCCGAGGGGCCCGGCAAGCCGCGCCTCACGGGTAAAACTTGCGAAGATGCTCAATGTTCCAGGAGTTGCTCATCGGAACGGCATTTTCGGTCTCCAGGCGGACTGCGCCAGGCCTGGTGACTCGTATTACCCGATAAGGGCCTTCCCACTTCGGTGTCAACTTGTTGGTATTCTTGGCCGATTGAACGTGCCGAAGAACAAGGTCGCCTTCCTCAAAGCTTCGGGCATGGACCTTGCGGCTATGGTAGCGGCGCAAGGCTTGCTGGTAGCGTGCTGCTCTCATAGCCGCCCAAAGACGATCTTCCTCAAGGAGCGTTGCATCATCTTGCCGCAGTTGCTCTTGCTCAAGCTCATCATAAGCGAGCACTCGAGGTGACCCGTATATGAGTTTAGTGGGGAGAACTGCTTCTACCCCGTATACTAGGGCAAAGGGTGTTTGGCCGGTGGCTCGATTTGGCGTCGTTCTGATCGATCAAAGAACCGTCGGCAACTCATCAATCCAGCGCCTTCCATTCTTGCGCAGCCGGTCAAAGGTCTTTGTCCTTAAGCCTCGCAGTACTTCAGCGTTTGCTCTCTCAGCTTGACCATTGCTTCGTGGGTGAGCAACGGAAGCGAAACAGACTTTGCTGCCGAGGTCTTGGGTATATTGCATGAAGGTGCGGCTTGTGAATTGTGTGCCGTTATCGGTGATGACCCTGTTGGGTACACCAAAACGGCACACTAGTCCCTTGAAGAATTTGACGGCTGACTGGGTTGTGACCTTCCTCACTGCCTCCACCTCTGGCCACTTTGTGAACTTGTCGATTGCGACGTACATGTGCTCAAAGCCCCCGACAGCGGGGGAAAGGGCCCAGTATGTCGAGCCCCCAGACCGAGAAGGGCGAGGAGAGAGGAATGGTTTGAAGGGCTTGAGCTGGTTGATGAAGTTTCTTTGAATGGAACTGACACGCTTCACACCTGATGACCAGGGTCGTCACATCCTGGAGGGCAGTGGGCTAGAAGAAGCCTTGCCGAAATGCCTTGCCGACAAGGGCTCTTGACCCTATGTGGGATCCACATATGCCTCCATGTATCTCTGCCAAAAGCCCCGGTCCTTCCTCTCGAGGGATACACTTCAATTTCACGCCGTTCGGTCTCTTTCTGTACAGGACGTCATCGACGAACTGGTACATAGCAGATCGACGGGCTACTTTTTCCGCTTCTTCCTGCTCCTCAGGAAGTTCCCCAGTTTGGAGGAATCGGACGGTATGTTGTGCCCACGCTGGAGCCTGGGGCTCGACAGCGAGGACTAAAGGAATTTCCTCCGCTATAGGAGCGGCTGTCTCGACGGCAAGAGCTTGATGCTCCGCCGGAGCTAGCCGTCCCGTGGCGGGCTCAGTGTCCCCGGCAACATCCTTGCCGGCGGCTCCGGGGAGCTCGGCGGGAAAGTACTTGCTGGGCCCTGATTTTCTCCTCTTGTTTTTCTCTATTGATGGATCAACGGATGGCTGAGAAAGCTGAAGCACAAAGGTATCTGGTTCCACAGGCAACTTGAGGGCAGCGCGTTTTGACAGGTAATCGGCGATGTCGTTCTTTGCTCGGGGAACGTGCTCCGCCTGTATACCATCAAAATGCTCTTCCAGCTTTCTCACTTCATCGACGTAGGCCTTCGTCAACGGGCTCTGGTAATCTTTGTTGACTTGTTTGATGACAAGCTGCGAATCGCCCCTGACAGTGAGTTTCTTGATTCCGAGGTCTGTCGCGATCCTAAGGCCAGCAAGCAGCCCCTCATATTTGGCAGTATTGTTCGTTGATACCTCCCTGGGGAAGTGCATCTGGACCACGTACTTGAGGTGCTCTCCGGTGGGCGCGACAAGCAGTACGCCAGCCCCGGCGCCCTGTAAGGAGAAAGCTCCATCAAAGTACATGATCCAGTCGCAACTCGCCTCTTTGCCGGGGAGAGCAGTTTCCTGGGCTTCTTCATCAGGCGTCGCGGTCCATTCCGCAACGAACTCCACCAGGACCCGGCTTTGAATCGTCGAGGTACTTTCAAACTTGAGGCCAAAGCTGGACAGCTCCAGTACCCACTCTACAATTCTTCCCATTGCATCTGGATTGTGCAATATCCGTTGCAGAGGGAGGCGAGTGACGACAGTGATCTCGTGTGCCTGGAAGTAGTGACGCAGCTTCCTCGAGGCCATAAGAAGGCTGAAGAGCAATTTCTGCACACCGGAGTACCTTGATCTAGCCCCCTGCAAGAGGGAGCTAACGAAGTAGACCGGGTGCTGCATCATTTTCTTCCTTGGCGGCACTCCAACCGGCCGTGTCGTCTCTGCACCAACGGCATCAGGCTCTGTCGCTGCTATCACCTCGTCATCAATTTCTCTCTCCGCCACTAGTGCGGGGCTGACCACCTGGTTCGTTGCCGCCAGGTATAGCAGCAACGGTTCTTGTGGCCTAGGCACAACTAGTACTGGCGTGGAGGAAAGATACCTCTTCAAATCTTGCAATGCCGCTTCGGCTCCTGGCGTCCACTCCATTGGGCCCGCCTTTTTCAAAATATTGAAAAAAGGAAGGGCGCGCTCGGCAGACTTGGAAATGAATCTGCTCATGGCGGCAACGCAGCCAGCAAGCCGACGCACATCCTTGACCCGTTTGGGTGCTTCAATCTGTTCTATAGCCTTGATCTTGTCCGGATTGGCCTCTATCCCACGCTGTGACACAAAGAACCCGAGAAGCTTGCCGGACGGGACGCCAAAGACGCACTTCTCAGGATTTAGCTTGAGATTGATCTTGCGTAGGTTTGCAAACGTCTCTTGTAGATCAGGTATGAGGGTTGCCATGTTCTTGGTTTTGACCAATATATCATCCATATAAGCCTCCATATTTCTACGGAGCTGGGGTTCAAAATCAATCTGGACTGCCCTTGCAAACGTTGAGCCAACACTACCCGAAAGGAATTCGTACGAAACAATACGTACCACATGGGGTGATGAATGTTGTCTTCTCTTCGTCTTCTCTTATCATGAAGATCTGGTGGTAGCCGGAGTAGGCATCGAGAAATGACAACAGGTCACACCCAGCCGTGGAGTCAACAATCTGGTCGATGCGCGGCAACAGGAAGGGGTCTTTGGGACAAGCCTTATTGATATTTGTGTAATCAATACACAGCCTCCACTTCCCATTTGCCTTGCGGACTACCACTGGATTGGCCAACCACGTTGGATGGAGCACTCCTCTTACCAAACCCGCTGCTTCTAGTTTCTGGATCTCCTCTATGATGAACTCTTGTCGTTCCAAAGCTTGCTTCCTGACCTTCTGCTTGACGGGCAGCGCATGAGGACAAACAGCAAGGTGGTGCTCAATCACCTCCCTAGGAACGGGGATGTCGGATGCTTGCCATGCAAACACATCGACATTTGCCCGCAGGAAGGTGACGAGCGCGTCTTCCTATTTTTCGTCAAGGGTGGAGCTTATGGTGAAAGCCCCTCCTGTGTCGTCCTCCTTGACAGAAACCTTCTTGGTTCCCGGCGGTGTGGCCCTGGACTTCTTGTTTCTGTCGGTGGAGCTCTCTGGCACGTCCTCGACGGGAGCACTACACTCCGAAGAGGAGCGCTTGCTGGAGTGGGTGTCTGAGGTCTCACCGGTCTTCTTCTTCTTCTTCCCCCCCGGGGCTCCAGTGGCAGGAGCAAGTGCCCTAGTGGCGGCTGATACGTCCAAAACGTATCTATAATTTCTGCTTGCTCCATGCTTCTTTTGTGTGATATTGCTATGATATTGATGCACTTCCATACACATTTGATCATATTTGGACTAACCTATTAACTCAGTGCACCACAGTGCCAGTTCCTGTTTTCTGCTGTTTTTCTATTTTAGATTTCCCCCATATTAAAAGTGCTCCAAAAATTCCAGGAAAAATATAGGAAAAATCAGAGTACAGGAAGCTTCGCGAAGAACCAAAGATGGGCCAGAGGGGAGCCAGGGGAGGCCCAGGCGGCCACCTGGCGCGGCCCCACCCCTGGCCGCGCCAGGGGGGCGCCTGGGGCCCCTGCTCCGCCTCTGGCTGCCCCCCTTCGCCTATATATCCCTCTCGTCCCGAAACCCTCGAGGACAGAACCCTTTTTCGCGATCTCGCCCCTGTTCCGCCGCCGCAGCGCTTCGAAGATCGGGAGCATCAGGAGAACTCTTCCCGGCACCTTGCTGGAGGGGGGAACCACCACCGGGAGCTTCTCCACCACCATGGATGCTTCCCGGATGAGTCGTGAGTAGTCCACCTTGGACCATGGGTCCATGATCAGTAGCTATGTGATGTTCTCCTCCCCTCTTTGCTCTTCATGGTTTAGACCTCGTGAGCTGCCCTACATGATCGAGGCACATATGTAATCTTTCTGCTGTTGCTTTGCTGAGTTTGCTGGGATCTGATGGATTATGAGACTATGTTCAGATTGTGTTTGAGTAATATATTTGATTCACCTCTTTTATATCTTTGTTCTTGAGTAATTCTTGCATGTTCTCCGTTGTTGTTTATTGCTTTGGCCAAGTAGTAGGTAGTAACTCCAAGAGGGAGCGTTATGCTTGATTGTGGGTTCATGCCCCCTGATGACTAGCTTGAGTGACAGAAACATGAGTCTAGGGGATCTGCTGTTGCCACAAGGGAGAAAACAACGGTGCTTGTACTTGCGGGTGCAAGGATTGTTTACTTTACGCAAAGTTCTTTTAATGCAGTTGTCTATTGCTTTGAGTTTACACTTTGGGTGGGATTCGTAACTTAATACCAGCGAGATGTTCTGGATAGATATCTCAAGGTGGATGATTAGTAGTAGATGCAGATAGATTTCGGTCTACTTGCCTTGGCGTACCGCCCATGCTTTTGAGCCTCTACCTTTCTTTGCAGCATAGTTAGCATTGGTTTGCGCACATAATCCTGTCAATTGCCCAGCTGTAATTTGTTTACCTCGCTTTGCTGTTTTATCGTCTTTTGGGAGAGAGACATCACTAGTGAACATCATGGGACCCCGGTCCATATTACCATCGCTGATCACACCTTCTATTTATTTCTTTTTTTATTTCCTAGTTGCAGTCATAGCTATCATTATTATCTCTTGTGTTTGATCCTTTGTAAGCAACAAGGCCGGAGGGATTGACAACCTCTCTGTACTCGTTGGGAGCAAAGTTATCTGTATCTGTGTGCATGTCCCATCAACCGCTAAGTTTCTGGCGCCATTGGCACCTACTTGTCGACCCTCGGAGTCTCACGGGATTCGATCCTTGGTATCTTTGCCAAGGGAAATTTGCCGCTATGCTACATCTCAACCTTCCACTTGGGGTAACCAACGAGGGGCGAGAAGCCATCAAGCAAGATTCTGGCGCCGTTGCCGGGGACTCCACTCTTCAAAATAGGGGAGTTGCACGCTATCTTTTATCTTTGCTTTTTAGTCTTGTTAGTTTACCTTTCAGTTTTTGCTTTAGTGTCCTTTATCAAAAATCACAAAAAAAGTATTTTCTTTTCTGTTAGTAGTCCTTTCTGTTTAGTCAAGCATGTTAGGACTTGGTGCTTTGAGGGAATCAGAAGTTCTAGGTTTCCATCAAAGGGATGGAGAAAATATGAAGAAGGCATGATACAAAATTTCTGATGCACATAGGAGAATTATGCCTTGGATACTTATAAAAATTGTGCTTAGAAATTTTTACCATGTCTTTTAAATGGTGTAAACACTCTCTTGATATTATAGCTGAAGGAGATTTCCTAGAGTGTGATGAAGCTAGAGCTCTTGAAATTATACATGGTCTATCTAGTTACTTTGTTTATGATCATAGTTTTGATACTGTCATAGATAGACTTGCTACTATTGAGAAGAGAATGGATGCTCTAGACTTGATGAAGGTAGAGAAACCCAAACCCAATAAGAGAGATATTTTGGAAATAGACAATGATTGGGAGCCTTTTGTTCAAGACTTCCTTGCTTATTGTGATATTTGATCTATGGTTTCTACTATGCCAAAAATTGTTCATGATTTTTTAAAATTTAACATCGACAAATTATCATCCTATCATGAACATGCTAATGGAGATATTTCTGAGATCCAGGGAAGAATAAAAGACGTACCAGTTACATTCCTTAAAGGGATTGCAATGGTTGATTTCTTCATCATGAAGCCAAACCAAGGAAATATAGTGCTTGGAAGGGACTTCCTCCGAGCCGTAAAAGGCTTCATCGATATAGGTAAGGGACAAATCCGCCTACGCGGGAAGGCAAAAGGTACGTACCCCTTTCCTAGAAGGAACAAGGATGAACTTGTTGAGGAACCATTTGAAGCAATTTATAACTCCGATTATTATGATGACTTTTGATTCCTCCTTTTTGCATCATGCCTAGCTTAAAGGCATAAAAGAAAGCGCTTTTGGGAGGCAGCCCACAACGAATTAGGTTTTATTTTGCTTTTGTTGTGTCTTGATGTTTGTTACTACAGTAGCATCATCATTGTATTTTTTCTTTTCAGCTTTGTGCCAAGTTTAGCCTCTAATTGCAAGAAAGTTCAAAAGTTGTGACGTGTTGTCCAGAAAACAGATTCTGTCCTTGGACAGAAAAATTCGAATAAAATCACCAGATCATCTTTTTTATCTGAATTTTTTTGACAGCGTGCTCTATACAATTGGCTTTCGAGCGTTTGTTCTGAGTTTGTTGATTTGAGTTGCAGAAGTGCCCCGAAAAAATTATTTACTACCTGCTGGTCTGTTTTTCACAGATTCTGTCCTGCTTTGCCTTTTCTTCGTTTTGCAAACCTTGAGCTTGCTTTTTCTTTGAAAAACTTTTTGGCAATCTTGAGAAACAATAGCTCTTCAAGATTATCTTTATTTCCAGTAGGGAAAAATTATTTTATTGTGGGTACTAACCTCGCTAATCAGATTATGATGAGTTATGTATGAAGGGAGTTTTCAAGTGTGCGAGGGAAGATGATAAAAGAAGATTCAGGAGGGTCAAACGCTCAAGCTTGGTCACCCCCAAGAAATATTCAAGAAGACTCAAGCGTCTAAGCTTGGGGATGCCCCCATGCATCCCCTTCTCCATCAACAATTATCAGTTCGTCTTTCGTTCCACTATATTCTTATCACTTCATGCGTTATGTGCTATGCTTGGAGCGTCTTGCTCTTAGTTTTTTTTGTTTTCTTTAGCTTTGCTTGCTGTTCATAACAAGTTAGAACCCAGCTTTCTTTGTGTGGGAGAGAAACACGCTCCACTCCAACCTAGAACGCAACATAAGATTTTCATGCTTATCTTTGCTGTGTGTGTTCTTTGTCTTTCCATAGCTGCTGTCATGTTTAGCTCTTAGTTTTCATGCTTTTCTTTTTAAAGAGCTTTTGTTTAGTTGGTTGCTGAACTCTCTTGAGTTTTCATGTTTATCTTGTTAAGAGAGTTTGCCTGTTGCACTGAGTTGTGTGTCTTAACTTAAAGTAGGTAATTGAGGTTGCTATTTAATTTTAGTAGTAACTTGCAATAGTTTTGAGGTATTGCCATGAGTAATGTCTGAACTTTTGGTGTCAAGAGCTTTAGCCTATTAGTGATAGATGTCGTATTTTGGGCAATCCGTGTTTATTTTCGAAAACCTACAAAATAGTTGAGAACTTTAGCTACTAGATGGATCACTAATCTTTGGAGGGATCGAATATTAGAGTACACTCAAGTACCATGAGTCGAGGATGCGCAAGGATAACCAAACCCCCATACACTCCTCCTCGGGGTACTTGTCTCTTTGTGAACCTCCTAATTAGATTGAGAGTTACCGATAATAAGTGCATGAGTTCTTCAGACTAATGTGAGTATTCGAAAGTTGACACCTCCACCTAGCCATATTTTTCTAGCCTCTTCGGTACCGTGCATTGCCCTTTCTCACCTCGAGAGTTGGCGCATACTTCGCCGGTGCATCCAAATCCTTGGCACGATACGCTCTGTCATCATAAGCCTCATTATATCCTTCCTCAAAACAGCCACCATACCTACCTATCAAGGCATTTCCATGGCCTTTCCGAGATACATTGCCATGCAACATCCATCTTCTCATGACTTGATCTTCATGTCATACATGCTTTTTGCTTGATCGATGAGCCGCATGCTAGTTGGGCCTTGCCCTAATCATTGCTACATGACGCGCTAGTATCATTGCATATCCTGCTACACCGGCAGAGGCATACATTTGCATACATCATGATAGTTTCATTTTCTTTATGTTGAGTACTTTTGTAAAGTGTGAAAGATCTTCTATACTTCTTGTAATACATAGAGTGTTGCCCCTAAAGTGAGGAAAAGATCCCAAAGAGGACAAAGTCAAAAGATCCCAAAGAGGACAAATGGGAGTTAAATAGAAAGAGCCATTGAGGCCACAAAAAAATAAAAAAGAGAAAAAAAAGAGAAAAGGAAATAAAAAGAGAGAAGGGGGCACACTACTATTCCTTTTGAGAGATTCACACTCGTACTCCATCTTATACCTTGTACTCCATAGAGATTATCATTCATGCATATAGCTATATGGGGACCTTCACACTATAGAACTTGGCTTGTATATTCCAATGATGAGCCTCCTCAAAAGAGCTCTAGGTCTTCTTGAGCGAGCAAGTTGGATGCACCCCCACTAGTTCCATTGGAGAGCTTACCTTAGCTCATATGTGCATCCGTTGCATGACAATCCCTACTCCTCACATCATATCTATCATTTGGCTTTCTCTCGCCTATGATTGTCCTCATTGATGTGAGCCTTTCACACCTTTTTTGTCTCCCCCCTTCATTATTTTTCTCTCTTTGCCATCCTAAGTGTCAACTTTCTTGCTTATGCTCATCCATTGCATGAGTGCTCAAAATATCGAAAGGGAGTGGATCATTTTGACTTGTACCTGGCTAGTGGTCTAGGGATGAGTCAAGATAAGATTCCAAAGAAGACCAAGTGTGAAACTTTAGTAGATTAAGTTCTCAACAATACAAAAACTATGTTTTACTCTCTCGTATATCCCTATCCCCTTTCTTGCACGCAAACACCATTTGGAGACATTCGAGTCACGGACAGCGAGAGCTCTTGCACCTTTATGTTCTTATTTGCTTGTTACAATGCTAATATAGACTCTTGCTTGTTATGACTTGAATTGAATTACATGCCTTGATTGCTTTACTTAAAAAGTTCTTATATGGTTGGTAGCATGTCACCACAGAAATTATGATTGTTATCATTTACCTACTCGGGGACGAGCAGGAATTAAGCTTGGGGATGTTGATACGTCCAAAACGTATCTATAATTTCTGCTTGCTCCATGCTTCTTTTGTGTGATATTGCTATGATATTGATGCACTTCCATACACTTTTGATCATATTTGGACTAGCCTATTAACTCAGTGCACCACAGTGCCAGTTCCTGTTTTCTGCTGTTTTTCTATTTCAGGTTTCCCCCATATTAAAAGTGCTCCAAAAATTTCAGGAAAAATATAGGAAAAATCAGCGTACATGAAGCTTCGCGAAGAACCAAAGATGGGCCAGAGGGGAGCCAGGGGAGGCCCAGGAGGCCACCTGGCGCGGCCCCACCCCTGGCCGCGCCAGGGGGGCGCCTGGGGCACCTGCTCCGCCTCTGGCTGCCCCCCTTCGCCTATATATCCCTCTCGTCCCAAAACCCTCGAGGACAGAACCCTTTTTTGCGATCTCGCCTCTGTTCCGCCGCCGCAGCGCTTCCAAGATCAGGAGCATCAGGAGAACTCTTCCCGGCACCCTGCCGGAGGGGGGAACCACCACCGGGAGCTTCTCCACCACCATGGACGCTTCCCGGATGAGTCGTGAGTAGTCCACCTTGGACCATGGGTCCATGATCAGTAGCTATGTGATGTTCTCCTACCCTCTTTGCTCTTCATGGTTTAGACCTCGTGAGCTGCCCTACATGATCGAGGCACATATGTAATCTTTCTGCTGTTGCTTTGCTGAGTTTGCTGGGATCTGATGGATTATGAGACTATGTTCAGATTGTGTTTGAGTAATATATTTGATTCACCACTTTTATATCTTTGTTCTTGAGTAATTCTTGCTTGTTCTCCGTTGTTGTTTATTGCTTTGGCCAAGTAGTAGGTAGTAACTCCAAGAGGGAGCATTATGCTTGATTGTGGGTTCATGCCCCCTGATGACTAGCTTGAGTGACAGAAACATGAGTCTAGGGGATGTGTTGTTTCCACAAGGGAGAAAACAACGGTGCTTGTACTTGCGGGTGCAACGATTGTTTACTTTACGCAAAGTTCTTTTAATGCAGTTGTCTGTTGCTTTGAGTTTACACTTTGGGTGGGATTCGCAACTTAATACCAGCGAGATGTTCTGGATAGATATCTCAAGGTGGATGATTAGTAGTAGATGCAGATGGATTTCGGTCTACTTGCCTTGGCGTACCGCCCATGCTTTTGAGCCTCTACCTTTCTTTGCAGCATAGTTAACATTGGTTTGCGCACATAATCCTGTCAATTGTCCAGCTGTAATTTGTTTACCTCGCTTTGCTGTTTTTCGTCTTTTGGGAGAGAGACATCACTAGTGAACATCATGGGACCCCGGTACATATTACCACCGCTGATCACACCTTCTATTTACTTCCTGTTTTTATTTCCTAGCTGCAGTCATAGCTATCATTATTATCTCTTGTGTTTGATCCTTTGTAAACAACAAGGCCGGAGGGATTGACAACCTCTCTGTACTCGTTGGGAGCAAAGTTATCTGTATCTGTGTGCAGGTCCCGTCAACCGCTAAGTTTCTGGCGCTGTTGACACCTACTTGTCGACCCTCGGAGTCTCACGGGATTCGATCCTTGGTATCTTTGCCAAGGGAAATTTTCCGCTACGCTACATCTCAACCTTCCACTTGGGGTAACCAACGAGGGGCGAGAAGCCATCAGCGGCAGCTGCTGCAACTGCTTGTTGGTATAGTTGGTCAGCGCAAATCAGCGCATTTTTCTTATCGGAGGGGATGGTGATGATCGTCACAGGTCCTGGCATCTTCAGGGTGTTGTAGGCGTAGTGTGATGCCGCCATGAACTTGGCCAACGCTGGGCGGCCAAGGATCCCATTGTAGGGCAAGGGGATCTTGGCGACATCGAACACGATCCTTTCTGTCCTGTAGTTCAGGTCACTTCCAAAAGTCACTGGCAGCGTGACCTTCCCCTTTGGTTGACTTCTTCCCGGGTTGACCCCCTGAAACGTGCCCGTTTCCTCGAGGTCTCCGTCAGGAATCTGCAGCTTCTCGATCACGGTAGGTGAGATTAAGTTCAGACCGGCCCCGCCATCGACTAGCATCTTTGTCACCTTGAGGCTGTGTATTGTTGGTGAAACCAACAATGGCAAGCACCCGACCGCAGTAGTGCGGTCGGGGTGATCCTTAGTGTAAAAAATGATAGGCGTGCTGGACCACTTCAACGGCTTTTGGGCACCAGACAACGGCTCCGCCGCTGTAATCTCACGCGCCCACTATTTAAGCTGGCGGTGAGAAGTATGCAGTGAGGCGCCGCCATCGACGCACATGGCCTCCGTGGCTTTCTGAAACTCTTGGTCGCCGGACTCGTCGTCCTCTTCGTGATCGTCGTCTTCTGGCTTTCTGTCACGACCCTGGGCAGGCCTCTCCTGCTGTTTATCCTTGCCGCGACGGCCTGCTTGGCCGTCACACTTCTTGTCGGACCCCTCTACACCGTCCTGGCCCTTCTCCTTGTCCAGCCTCTCATATTCAGCCCTCTGCTTCTCAGCAAGGAGCTCAATCTGTCGGCAGTTATGGAGATCATGGCCTTTGGTGCGATGGATCTTGCAGTATTGCTTGTCGGAGTTTCCTGGCTTCTCGGCAGCTGCCAAGGCCCGGCAGGCGACACACCCGGCAATTTCCTTGCCGGGGTCATCCGCCTTGGTTTTCTTGGCGGAGCTGGTGTCATCAGATCCCTCGACGGCAAGCACGGCTTTACCTTTGCGCTTCCAGTTGCGGCGCCGGCCTTTCTTTGCCGGGGCGGCAGCATCCTCATCTGAAGAGTCGATTTCCGTGCCGGCATCTTCGCCGGGGTATTTCCTTCCCTCTTCAGCCCGGGCACATCTGTCAGCAAGAACATAGAGTTCTGCCACGTCTTTCACCTTGTTCATTGCCAGCTCTTCGCGCATCTTGCGGTTACACACGTTCTGATGAAACGCGCTGATGTTGGCGGCAGGGTGAACATCAGGGATATTGTACTGTACCCGGCTGAACCTATGTATATACTTTCGCAGACTCTCGCCTCCCTTCTGGGGAATGACGTGCAGGTCACTTGCTTGGCCATGGGCTTGGTGACCTCCAGTAAAGGCGCCAACAAACTCATGGCACAAATCCGACCAGGAGGAAATAGAGTCTACCGGCAAGTGCATCAACCACGACATGGCGTTGGGTTTAAGAGCCAATGGAAAGTAATTCGCAAGCACCTTATCGTCGCGGGCTCCGGCAGCTTGCATCGCGATGGTGTAGATGCTGAGGAACTCCGACGGGTGGGTCTTGCCGTTTTACTTCTCGCCAACGTCAGGCTTGAAGGTGCGGTGAGTGGGCCACTGGAACTGCCGCAGCTCACGGGTAAAAGCCGGACAGCCTACCTCGTAAGGTAGACCTCCAGGGTTCTCCGGTGCTGGGCGGTTCACAGCAGGCCCTGCTCGCCTGTCTGACTGGTGGCGCGCTCCGCACCGGCGCTCAATGGTGGTTCGAGCGTCTTCATGAGCTCGCTCCTGAAGAACTTGACGCTGGTCGCCGTGGGTCCGTGGGTCGGACGACACTATGGAGATGTCGTCACCTGCGACGTCTCGACGAGTCGACACACGCGGTACCGGGCGAGGAAGAGGCGAATGCATCATGGCCACGGTGCTGCCGGTCCTCCCGCCACTGGTGCGTGGGACCCCATCGGAGCGTCGACCCGGGGGCTTCGCTGGACTTGGTTCATCCTTGTTGGCAACCGCGACAAGGCTTCGGATGGTGGCTCTCCATTCGTCGAGTTTCCTCGTAACGGGAGGAAAGTCGAGGAGCAACTGCACGCGCGCCAGGGCTTCTGCTGGGGTTAGCGGTAGCGAAACCTGCACGAACCGCGACGCGCTTCGACTCCTGACCATGTGAGGAGGAGCTCTATCACGATCCCGCGGCGCATGCCGTTTTCACCAGCGCTTCGGCGGGCAGGCAGGTCTTCTACGTCTCGGGAGTGGCGCTTGGGGCTCTTCCCGCGGCGACGCCCGGGATCTTCGGCGTGATGACGCCGTTCGTCGCGCGCTGCTTGGGAGGAGCACGCTGTTGGCGCCGGCGTGGGAGTGCTGGAGGCCCTTGCGTCGCCTTCGTGTGATGCGGCAGCGATCTTGGAAGGCCCCGCGCCACCCGCGGAGGGCCTGGCTCCGTCTTTGGATTTGGCGGTGTGTGGCCCGTTACCAGGCGCACAAACATCGCCACCTCCCAAACTCCGGCTGCTGGACGGCGTTGGTGTTCGCGAGCAGCGCCCCGGGTCCTTTCCGCGATCGGTCCGCTGCTCGCCCGCGTCAGGACGGGCTGTCCGGCGTCCGACTGGCCAACCGTCAACGTCGTCTTCTTCTTGGGTGCCATGATGATGACGAGGCCAGGACGGAGTCACATAATGTCAGCCGGATTCGTAAAGAGCCAGGCTGGCCTCCCCTTGTTGTCCAACGGGACGATCCGACGGCGAATAAAGTCCACCCCGATCATCTCAAGGGTGAGTCCATCCCGGGTGAGCCGGAGAATCCTGGTAGTGGCGATAGTGAGCCTCCCGTCGGCGACATCGACATCGCCCCAATCACTGCCACGGACCGGCGGCACTCGGCGGACCTTGCAGAATTTTGGCGGGTCTTCGTCTTCAATCCAGCACCACCGGCCACGCCATTCCTCCCACCTCTCCTTCACGGCACCGTCCGGGTACGCCCCCTTGGATCTTGGGATCCATGTGACGCATCCAGAGACGGCACCTCCCGACTGGATCCGAGGGGAGAAATAATGGCGGAAAAGCGCCGTGTTGGGCTGCACCCTGATGAAGCCTTCGCAAAGATGCGCAAAGAAAGCCATGCACGCCACCGCATTCGTAGTACAATCCAAGAGGTGAAAGCCGAAGGTATGCATAATGTCGCAGAAGAAATCGGAAAAAGGGGGACATAACCCGCAAGAAAGATAATCGACGAAAAAGGGATACCGATTTGGGGCAGGATCGGCGCAAGCGGCAAGAATGACGCACGTCGCCGGATGTCCCAA
>LR738710.1:806982480-807023588 GCA_902687465.1 Secale cereale | reverse complement strand
CCCCCCCCCCGTCTTCACTCCCCATAGAGGCATGAAGGAGGCCCGGAGCTCGCGGAAATGAACCGTCGAGGGGAAGAAGAAGGCGGACTTCGTCCGGTCCCCCAATAGCGCATTCTCCGGCGGCTCCACAGTCCCAGCGCCCTTGGCCACCCCCTTGCCCTTGAAGGATTTGGGCGCCATGGCGGCTAAGAAAGTTAGAGGACTGAGGGAGGGGGATGGCGAAGCAACAACGGCAGGCGACGGCGGAAGCTTAGGAAGGAAGGAACAGAGGAAACAGCGACTCTGAGATTGAAGAAGGCACGAGGAAAGAGGAGAAAGTGAGCAACACGCCCATGGTTATTCCTTCTTATGGGGGAAAACGCGGGCCGCCTCCTTTCACATTAACTGTGATGTGACGCATGCCTGCGGGAACCAACCCAACGCATGCCGCCCACGTCACGCACACCCCTCCACACCGCGCCACGCGCGCGGATCGTGGGAGGCGCAGCGCGCGAAAAGTCTTACCACGGTAAAAACCGTCCCTCCTGCCCGCGCACCGTTCTGGGCCTAGCCCAACAATGCGTCGCGCTTATGTGTGGCCCAGGCCCGGGGGCTCCTGTCGGTGTACAAAAAGGGGGTACACTTTTTGTACCCCAATGACTGTGCACGGGCAGTCTGAGCCACGGGCACCGCCACACCAAGCAAGGCAAGGGAAGTAAGCCAGGGTAAGACCGAAGCTCAAGAGAACTAGAATGACACCAAGGACAAGACCACAAAGAGCAAAGGGACGAAGCGGGTTCCCCCGGCAAGATCCTTGCCGGGAGCCAGTTTTAGTAGCCGCGGCAACTCGCCCCACGCCTACGGAGCAAATCACCCTTGAGTCTGCTGCCCCCATAGGGCAAGGATTCGGGAGACATCCCCGTAGTGACATGCAAATCTTTGTGAAGACATTCAAGATCAGATATGCACTAAGAAGGCGACGACCCTTGGCGGGATCCTAGCCGAGGAAGATCACAAGACCTCCGGCAGGCGCCTTGCCGGGGATGGCAGCAGGCGTCGCGGCAAGACCCTTGCCGGGGCCCCGCGGCCCTGGCAAGGCCCTTGCCAAGGACATCCGCAGGGCCACCATCAGGCCCATGCCGACTAAACTTCCACCGCCTTATGCAGCTGCCGACCCAACCAGCTGGGCAGGCACCTGCGTGGCGACATGCCGATCTTCGTGAAGACCCACCATTGCGCCACCTCAGCTGCCTGCCTACCTACATGGTATCTCAGGCATCACTGGCCAAGGCGCGTGTCGACAGAAGAAGGAGCGGCGACGGACAAGACAGATCTCTCCCCCGTCCCCGATAAAGCAAGGACACCTAAGCAAGACGCATTAAATGCGCCTTGTCATGTAATGCAAGGGATAAACTCGCATCACTGTACCCTTTTCACCTCCTGTGTGCCACTGTGGCAACCCCTTTTTCTATAAAAGGAGGCCCGAGGCGACCAGGAGGAAGATTCAGCTTTTTGGAGCTCCTCACGCCCCATAGCTAGCTGAAGAACACATATATACAATCCACAAAAGCAGGAGTAGGGTTTTACGCATCCTCGCGGCCTGAACCTGGATAAACGAACCGTGTGCTATCTGTTTGATCCGCTCTTCTCTCAACTCTGCACCCCGCTAACAGTAGTAGGGATTCTTGTGATCCCATAGGTGTCGTTCCCACCGTCACACCCGATATTCAAAATGTATTTTCTCTATGAATGAATTGTGAAACTAAAAATAAGAAAATATTTGCATGTATACATTGTGCTCTGATAAGTAACAGGTAACCTTGGTAAATTTTATGCTAAATGTGGCTATATACGTCCTTCATAAAAAAGACAAATTAGTTCAGCTTCAACCATGAAGATTGGAGAGTGTATGTGTTCAGAGTGCACAAAATTTCTCTTTGTACAGAATGCATACGGGCATATTTGTATATCAAATTATACAAGAAAATACATGTTATAGCATGATGTTTGCCTGGACAATATTTCACTTTTTTCCACGGCATTTTGAATTGAAAAAATGTTGCATTTCGGATAGCACTTGAAGAAAAAGTTGCATTTCTAATAGCCAATCTACAATGTCTTTTTTGTTTGCAGCACCTGTGATGCTACTGCAAATGCTGCACCTGTTGTAATTGGTGATTTGTTCAGCAGAAAAAGGAGAAGAGATGAGGAGTTGGCACAAACCACCGCAGCTAGCATAAACCTTGGGCACAAGGCAGATTGTTTCAATAGGATACAGGAAATAACTCAGTAGTTACAAGACACCCTAGAGGACGTGAGTGGTGTTCTCAAGATGCATGGATCGGCCTCTATTACAAGCTCAAATGATATGTGCCAAACAACATCAAGTCTTAATCAGCAAAAAGTGTATGGGAGAGATTCAGAGATAAGCACCATCATAAAGATGATTACATCTGATAAACATGAAGGTGTGTCTGTACTGCCTATTGTAGGCCTTGGAGGAGTTGGCAAGACAACTCTCACACAACTCGTATATAACGATCCAACAGTAAAAGAGCAGTTTGAACAGAAATGACTATGGGTGTCAAACAACTTTGATGAAGTAAGGCTTACAAGAGAGATGTTAGACTTCATTTCTCAAGAAAGTCATGAAGGAATAAATGATTTTGCGAAGCTTCAGGAGATCTTGAAGGTACATATGGAGTTCCAATCGAAAAAGTTTCTGCTCATTTTAGATGATATCTGGGACACTCTTGTAATGCCCAGGATGGGACTATACCTCCTACGTGTCGAGGCACGACTTAAAGGTATAAGCCCATCCTAGAATGATCTCAAGTTTGGTATCTTTGCACGACTCATGTAAAAGAGGGATTAAATTGCAAAAGAAGATAGTTGGCTTACACTCGCCACTTCACACAATACAATACATAAGCAATACATCATTCAAAACATCACAACCCGACTACGGGTGAAGATCCAAAAGAAAGATACCAAAACAACATAAAGCCACAGGTCAGGATCGAATCCTAGTAGAAACCACTACTGATCGTCGAAAACGTCACAAGCATACGGCCACTCTCTTCATCGAGCTCCCTGTGGAGTACTTGAACCAGCTCCTGCATCGAACTCGGCTGAACCTGCATCTGGTGTTGTAGTATATGTGAGCCACGAGGACTCAGCAATCCCATAACCATGGGTATCAAGACTAGCAAACCTTTATGGGTAGGAAGAGGTAAAGTGGTAAGGCTGCAGCAGCGGCTAAGCATAATATGGTGGCTAACTTACGAGTACCAGAATAAGATGAGCATCTACGCAAACGGTCGCAAAAGTAGTGATCGCTAAAGATCCTAACTACATACGAGTCAAACATAACCCCACCGTGTTCTCTTCTCAAATTGAAAAGAGACAGTCACGGTTACTCACACAGTGGTGTGTTTTACTTCGGATCATCTGTCAAGTTTTCTACAACCGGACATTAACAAATTCCAATCTGCCACATAACCGCGGGCACGGCTTTCGAAAGATCATAACCCTGCAGGGGTGTCCCAACTTAGCCCATCACAAGCTCTCACGATTAGCTGAAGTGATAAATATAATATCATCACTCCTTATTTTAGGGAAATCCGATCAGGCTCGGCATCCCGGTAGCACAAGACTTTTCTACAATGGTAAAACAAGTCCAGCAAGACCTCCCGGCGTGCCGACACCCTGATGGTAGCCGCGCGCATCTCGTCTCAGGCCACGTCCGGATGAGCGCTACGTACAGTAACCGAAGACCCCAGATAACTGGGTGGTACCGCAAGTGGCTCTAGTTTGGGACCAACACCATCAGCACTGGCCCCCCTGCTATGTAGAAAGAAACCTCGGGTAGCGCTAACTCCCTATGCAAATTTAATTAATTAATTAAGTTGTTATTATGAGCAAATTAAAACCAATGTTGGGCCTTGCTGGAGGAGTTTTATTCAAAGTCGAACTGTCAAGGGGTCCCCATCCACCCATCGTGTAAGGAACGCAAAATCAAGGAACATAATGCCGGTTTATCGGCGCCTAAGGTGGCATGAGTGGAACAAAACACCGAGCAAAAGGCCAAGCCTTCCACCCATGCCCAGTATATAGGTGTGTTAATAATAATTATAGATATTGTGATATATCCAACAACAAGTTCCCTCCTGGAACGGACTTCATCTTCACCTGCAACTAACAACGCTATAAGAGGGGCTGAGCAAGCGGGTAACATAGCCAAACAGTGGTTTTGCTAGGAAGGTGTCAAGGTTAGAGGTTTCATGGCAACAAGGAGAGGGCTGACATAAAAATGGGTAGCGCGACATGTAACGATAGCATCGAGACAATTAAGCATGGCAATGGTAGTAAAGGTATCCAAGGGTATGATCATCTTGCCTGGGAATCCACAAGGGAGAAGAACAGTTCCGTGAAGTAGACGGAGCAACAGACGAGCGAAACCTCACAACTCCGGAACGAACCGAAGCTAACAAGAGAAGCAACCGGAAAGAAGCAAACAATACAGTAAACACACAATCATAAACATGGCATACGATGCACATCCAAGTATGATGCATGTCCGGTTTAAATATGCATGGCAATGCAAGGAGCACAAACAAAACTACAAGTTAAGTGGAGCTCAATATGCAACAAGTTGCATATTGACGAAACACCACATTTTAATTATTTAATTGACTCTCGTTTATTTACAAGACAAGATTAAATGTTTTTAACATGGCAAGAGGTGAAGCATAAGTAAACTAGCTATTTAGACAATTTAAATGAGGCCGGAAACTAACAACAACAATTCCGGAAAATCCCCATGAGCATGTTTAGTAATTATAAGCAACAACAATTCACACATTATAATGTTGTTAAATGATGCGGATGACATGATCAAGTTTATGCAGTTTTTATTAAAAGTTGACATGAAGAGATAAGAAGCATTTGTCACCGTGGTGGAAGGAAAGGGTGCCACGGCAGCGATCCGAAAATGATGCAACGACATCATATCGGTTCCGGTAACTCGTTGAGAGTCCGGAGCAAAAGAAAGATGGCGTGAGCGAGTCAAACGAGATGAAAGGTGGGGCGATCCCGTCACCGGGTTCCCACGAGTCGGCGACGAGGCAACCGAGGAGCACGACAAAAGATGAAACGGCACGGTGCACACAAGGAAACATCTCATACAACACAACATTCCACGGGTCATCGTCTCGGGGTTATACCTTCGAAGCGTTCGTTCTCGGAGGGGTTCGAGTCGTCGAGGAACGTAGGGGAAGTAGTGGTACACGGGTCGGGGTACACGTCCGTAGAGGGAAGTAGGCGTTCCGATATCGTGTCGTGGTACTTGACGTATCGCCGTGTAGTTGTTCCCGTAGAGGTACACGTGTAGTCGTTCACATCCCGTTCGGAGAGGTACTTGTCGGTCCGGTCTTGGCGACGAAGGGGTACTTGGCGTCGATCTCGTACACGGTTCGTAGACATTCGGGGCCGTAGATGTACTTGACAAACTCGGTTCTCGCGACGATATTGCCGGTCTTGGCGACGGTGGTAGTAGAGGAAGTAGTTGTTCATGACGTTCGGAGACCGGTCTTGCCTGTGGTGCACTTGACAAAAAACAACAGCAACACAAACAAAACACAGCAGTCTCGGTCACGGTCACGACAAGGAGGAGAGACGCGGAGGTTGCTCGGGGCTGCTGGTCCTGCGACCGGACGCCGGGAAGGGGTGCCGCTCGAAGAGGGGGCGCAGAGGAAGAGACCTTGGGCGCTGGATCCCGCAGGAGACGAGGCCCTGGCGTCGTCGGTGCTGCCTGGTACTCGGCGAGGCACACGGCTGGAGGACGAGGGCCTGAGCTGGGGACGGGCGCGGCTTTCACAGGCGAGGTGCTGGAGCATGGAGGGCGCGGCGTGCGGCTCTGGGCGTTGGAGGAGAGGCCCGAGGCGTGGCAGAACGGGGCACGTCGGGGCTCGCCTTGGCGAGGCAGGAACTTGGGCGCACGGAGGGAGGCGCTCGACAGGGGCTCGGGGCGCTCGCGGCAGGGAGCTGCGGCGCTCTGGTGCTGGAGAGGAGGTCGCAGGGACCTCGGCGGCGAGGCGCTCGCGGCAGATCGAAGGGAGGAGTGATGAGGGGACAGCAGGGTCGAGCGCACGGAGGAAGAGAAAGATCGAGGGATGGGGTCGAGATGGGGTTCGGGCGAGCGATGGAAGGAGCGACGGATGGGGGCGCTCGAGGGAAACTGGCGGCGCTCGGTGGGAGATGGGAGGAGCGAAGGAAAGCGGTCGGGGAGTTAGGGTTAGAGAGCGGTCGGGCCAGGATTGCAAAGGGGACTCAGGCCTGAGGCCTGGGAGGCCCAAGTGGGCTAAAGGAGGCCCAAGCTGGACTCTCTAGCCTCACTCTCCCTTAACCTGAAGAAAAAAACAAAGAAAAGAAAGAAAAGAAAGGAAGGATAGGGGAAGAATTTGGGCATGAGGTTTATCTCCCGGACTCATAAAAATGAGCTTCAACCAAGAAAATAGGAATGGGCAAGATTGCAAGATTAAATTCAAATTCCTTTGAATTTAACTCGAAAGGTTTGAACTAGGACATGATTTAGGAAGTGTCCAAAAATGTTCGAATTTTTGGAGGAGCCTCAATAAAACGGATAAGAATTGATGGCAAGGTTTGACGGTGAAACTTGAAGTAGGAAAAGCATGGGGAAAATTATGCACGTGTGTTGGTTAATTCCAAACAAATGGAATATTATTATATAGCTCCCTAATAATATTGAGAGGCTTTTATATGTTATAAAGAGAAGTCATCCTTCCCTCGGTTTAAATGGATCGAAGATCCATACAATTTATTTAAGTGAGATGCAAAATAAATATGACATGATGGCATGATGACATGATGCAATGCAAAAAAAATAACACAAGCACAAATGAAACAGACGGGAAACCCGGAACATCTGGAATCTTCTGGAATCTTCTGGGATCTTTTGGGACGTCGGTCTTCGGGCGTCACAACTCTCCCACACTAACAGAGGATCTCGACCCGAGATCCTAGAGATAGCACCAGGTAAAAACGGAAGAGGAAGGGGTAAAACAAAGTTGCTTCTTTGACAGACGAGTGAAACCACGACCTTGAGAGATTGAACAATCTTGAAAAAAAGAATGCAACGGAGATGAACGAATATCAAACACTCCGGTAGACTGAGGAACAAGGAACATTACGAGAACCTTGTAGGTTGAAAGACATGAAACAAGAGCTCACGGATGGCGAAAGAATTCCAAAACCACTCCGGTTAACCAAGATTGAGAAGGAATAAGAACGAAATAATTTGGACAGCACTCCGTCTGAAATGGAAGGAATTAACAAGAACTTGAGGAGATGGGAAGATACTTGATGAAATCAACAAAACACTGCCTCCGGAACAATTAAAAGAATGGCACAAGGGGTAAGAAAGATTCAGATAGCACTCCGGTTAAAAGAGAGGCAAAACTAGATAAATGACGGAACTGAATGAAGAATACAACACTCCGGTTAAATAGACAAGCAAAGGAAGAATATGATCTCGATAAAACAAGATGATGGTTTGGAGAGAGCAACATCACAATGCCTCCGGAATGAAAGAATAGAATATAGATCCATGAAAGAATTGAACGGATAGAAAAAGACAACTTCTCCGCCAAATGAATATGAAACACATCCTTACGAAGAAGGGTTGAACGGAGTTGTTGAAAATAATCAACAACAAAAGAATAAGCTTGATGTGGGCTTATGGAAAACATCTCAAAATTAAGAGGTGACAACTAGCCACTAACGGAAATGAATTGCTTGGATTGAGATCAACAAGGAGACGAAAAAAAACTTATTTCACCGAGAGGATAAATGAAGAACTTGGGTCATTTATAAGCACCATAATAGCAACAATCCTTAGGGAAAGTTTTTAGGTGGAATACAACCCAAGATAACTCCAACGAATAATTGAAGGGTTGAAAAGATCTCCTGAACAAGGAAAAATGATGGTTTTTAAATATCTCATTCCTGACAATTTGTGAATCATGAAACATGAAGGAATTGTCAAGAATGACATAACACCATCTGAACAAAATAAGGGAGCAAGAATTGCACTTGGAAAGCATGATGAAGAATGCTTGAGCTCCAACAAGAATCTTGATGAAAACTTTGAGGATGAATTAAATCTTGATGAACCACCATGAGAACTCCGGTAATACAAGCATGAGAAGTGAAAGATGAAAAGAATAAGATTCAAGGCCTGCGATGAATTAGATGGAGCATTGAAATGATAATTGAAATAACTTGGAGCTCCGGAAAACAAGGTGAACAACTTAGAACCGAGAATATGATATGATGAACAAGCTCCAGACAAAAGAATTAATCACCTTGAAGGAATAAGAATAAGAATTATGTTTGCATCTCCTTCACCAATTAAATTGATGACAACCAAAGGATTTGGCATACTACTTATTCTCGTTGGAAAGGATTAAAAAGAGATCTAGCACAAGCTCGAATAATTATTCAATGAACCACCGGTAGGATTGTGAAAAGAACAAATGAATTAAAACGAAAACAACGGAAGGGTAACCTTTAAAGAACCACCGTAAGAATATGGAGACGAACGAAGAGGCATCAATGAAGAATATTTGGAGGACGAAGTTGAAAACTGAGAATGAAGAAATATTCTGAAATGATGGCCTTCGGAGGATCACAAAGAAAAGAATTCATGAAATGCTTCGGATGGGTATAAAAAGAATTCCTCACAATCGGAACAATAATGAGGATGGCATGAAGCTAGAACCACGAATCTTGAGAGAACGGGCCAAGATTTAAGAGAAACACTTCTCCGGTCTTCAAATGTTGAGAATGAAGACGAGAAATGTCATGAAGAATTGTTGAGCACTCCGGAATGAAGAATTAAAAAGGTTGAAACAATGATGAAAAGAATTCGAAAATGATCTTGGGGAAGGCATGTGACTGATGGAATTCATACTTACGTCACACTTTGAAAAGAATTCTCCGGAAAAAGAAGAGTCAGGTAAGATCCTGGGAAAAGACCTGTGGGTTAGGGCCCACTAAATAAATCACTGTTGGAAAAGATTGCTTAAGAGATATTGCACCGGTTGAATTAAATGGCTTGAATAAGATGATAATCCTCAAAATAGCTTGAACGGATTAAGAATGGAATTATGAATCTTCAGCACTCCGGATATGAATAGCAAGAGGAGAATGATTAATTGGTACACCGGAATAAGAAAGCATTGTGAAATGAGGAAAAGGATAAGATCAACACCGAAATCTTGAATTACATCCACCGGCAGAATTGAGAACAAAAGAATGATGAACTTGAAGCTCTTGAGCATCTTCACGATAAATCACCGGATAAGAACATTGAAGGAAAAGAATGAAGAAATATCACATGAATAAAATGGATATTTCATTTGAGAATTCTTGCTCTGAGAAGAAGAAGGGTGGGAGGGTGGGGAAAACAAAGACAACTTGGGACGAACAAAACAGACAAATCGTCAGATTTCTCAACGACGTCCGTATGGAATAGCTTGAAGAGAAGGCACACCGGTTGAAAGGATTAACATGACAATCTTGATGGTCAAGAGGAATTAGCACTCCCATAGAAATATGAGAACACCGATTAAGAAAGGTATGGAATCGACATTTGACATCGAAGCAACTTGAATACCAGAATCAAAACAAGAACAAAGGATAGATGTGTTTATGAAGAAGATTATGTTGCAACATATCTATCCGAACAGAGAATTGAACGAGTGAATTCCGCAGGTACATCAACTTGACGAGAAGCCACTTGGAGAACAAAAGGTAAATAAAAAGGAACAAGGTGCAGAAGAACAAATACAAGATAGAAGTTTCGTTTGACATCTTCGTGCTGAAAGCTCATGGAACGTGTTACAAAAGGGTTTTGCAATCCCCGGATCAGCAGAGCCAAGGACCCTTTAAGATGCAACTCCCGATCAGAACAAGTCCATAAAACCACTTCACTCAATGTAGAACCCCGAACTTCATATCGTGCATCCGTTGGAAGAATGCCTAGAACTACTAGATGAACCCACCTATTAATTTCCGAAAGTTCCCAGTTATGCAATCAGGTGTTGGGGATACAGGGGAAGCACCGCGCACTCAACTCTAATCCTACATCCAGATGTATCCATCCTTCAACACATAACCAGTTGTTCTCGGAAACCGTTTACCTCGGACCTTCGAAACGCATCCACTATACAAGCTATGGCAATACTCCCGAACTACCTCCCCAGTACTGGGTGATGTCGGGGTTATCTTGCCACTAACCGCATAGGAGAGTTTTCGATGTCGGCCGTCTTAAGTATTCTAGTACTGCCGCGATGGATTTGTGACGACAACACCTCGGAGCTCAACTCCCCGGGACACTGCCACAACCCCTAATGACAGGAGGCATCGAGAACAATGTTCTCGTCATAAAGACATCGAAACAATCCAAACAATACTCGCGAGATCCTTAAAAAAATTTGGTGCAATTTTTGAAAGTAGAAGAGACAAGAGTAATCGTCAGGAGTCCTCACCAGAATGAAAGGGATAAGAAGCAAAATAAATCCTACTCTCCGATATATATATATATATAGGACTCAAAACATTTTCAGTGCGTGCCTAGACTCAACCGTCAACGATTCGATCAATTAGTGGGGGCTTCTAGGTCGGAGAAGGCTCTGAATACCAACTTGTAATGCCCGGGATGGGACTATACCTTTAAGTCGTGCCTCGACACGTAGGAGGTATAGTCCCATCCTGGGCATTACAACTCTGGTTGATTACCTATGGAGTAAACTGTTGTCTCCAATGCTATCAACTCGTGTGAAGGGCAATGTGATTATTATCACAACTAGAAATTTCTCTGTTGCACAAAGGATAGGTACCCTCGAACCGGTCAACTTAGGTGCTTTGGCAAATGATGATTTTTGGTTATTGTTCAAATCATGTGCATTTGGTGATGAGAACTACGAAGAGCATCAAACTCTAGGCATCATCGGGCATCAAATAGCAGAGAAGTTAATGGGCAACCCGTTAGCAGCTGGATCTGCAGGAGAACTATTAAGAAAGCAGCTTACTGTTGATGATTGGAGTACCATTTTGAAGAATGAATGTTGGAAATCCTTGCAACTGAGCAGGGGCATCATGTCTGCTTTAAAGCTTAGCTATGATCATCTACCCTACCATCTACAACAATGTTGCTCATACGTTTCTATATTTCCCTACAACCATCAGTTTCTTGGTGATGAGTTGGTCCGCATTTGGATTTCACAGGGATTTGTGAAGTGTAACCACTCAGGTAAGAAATTGGAGGAGACATGACATGATTATCTGACTGATATGGTGAATCTAGGCTTCTTGCAGGAAGTTGAATGCAAAGACGAGAGCAACCGTTTTCGAGATGAAATTTTTGTCATGAGATTCCATAACCGAGTCGTAAGAGAAGAGCCATTTCAAGGCAGACAAACTTGCTATGCTATGTGTGGCCTTATGCATGATTTTGGACGGGTAGTTTCAAGAAATGAGTGTGCAATTATAGATGATGTATGGTGCAACGAAATTTTGCAAACTGTACAACATTTGTCAATAGTAACCGACTCTGCATACTGCAAGAATCAGGATGGAAGCATACCACGTAGTTACAAGTTTGAAGAAAATTTGCGAAATACAGTTACATCAGTAAGAAGATTGAGGACACTGGTGTTAATTGGGCAGTATGACTATTTCTTCTTCCAATCCTTTCAAGATATATTCAAAAAGGCAAATAATTTACATCTGCTGCAAATGTCTACAACAGCTTCTGATTTTAGTTCCTTCGTGTGCACTTTAGTAAATCCTACCCATCTTCGCTATCTGAAGGCTCCTAAGCCAGGAGTGGCTTTACCTCAAGTTTTGAGCAAGTTCTACCATCTTCAAGTATTAGACACTGGCTCATACATTGATCCAATGATACCTAATGGTATCCATAATCTTGTGAGCCTGCGTCATATTGTTGTAGAAGGACTATCATCTTCCATTCCTTGCATTGGTAAAATGACATCCCTTCTGGAGCTACATGATTTTAGGGTTCAAAATACTAGCAGCTTTGAGATAACACAACTTCAGTCCATGAACGAGCTTCTGCAACTAGGTGTCTCACGACTTGAAAATGTTACCACTAAAGATGAGGCTGATGGAGCAAAATTGAGGGACAAAATACACTTAGAAAAGCTGCGCTTGTCGTGGAAGTATAATGATCACAGTGACAAAGCAAGAGAGGTGCTTGAGGGTCTTGAACCACATCTAGGCTTAAAGCATCTGCGGATATTTGGGTACAATGGTACTACTTCCCCAACTTGGCTTGCCAACAATTTTTCAGTTACCTCTTTGCAGACGCTTCATCTAGAGGATTGTGGAGAATGGCAAATACTTCCATCTTTGGAAATGCTTCCGTTTCTTACGAAGTTGACGTTGTGCAACATGCAGAAAGTAATGGAAGCAACGTTTCCTTCATTGGAGGAGCTGGTTTTAGTTGAAATGCCAAAGTTGGAGAAATGCTCCTGCAGTTCCATGTGGGATATGAACTCTAGTTTAAGAGTACTGAATATCAAGATGTGTAGTGCACTGAAGGTGTTTGATTTGCTTGATGAGGGCATTAAATTCGAAAGCGAGCAGAAATCATGGTTGCCCGGTCTTAGAAAGCTAATTATCTACGATTGTCCTCACTTGAGAGTAATGCACCCTCTTCCACCTTCAACCACATGTTCTGAATTCTTTATCAACATAATTTCAACACTTCCAAGGATGGAGGGATCATCCGGAGAAACATTAAAAATCGAGGGTCCAATTTTCTTACATGCTGGGTGGTTTTATGAGATGTGGACACTGGATGACAGAATATTAGCATTCCATAATCTAAGGGGCCTGAAGTACTTGTGTATCAGATATTGCCGGAATCTGATGTATATTCCATTTGAAGGTTTTCGCCAACTAGTCTCCTTAAAGAGTTTGGAAATAAGCGATTGTGCAAAACTTTTCTCTCTAGATATAGCAGAGTGTGCCCATGAAGATGTGGTAGTTGCAAATTGTACTGCCCTCCCATCTCTTGAACATCTCAGAATTCATTCTTGTGGTATAACAGGGAAGTGGCTATCTTTGATGCTGCGACATGCGACGGCTCTAATAGTGTTAAGTTTATGGGCCTGCCCACAGATAACACAGTTATCAATAGAAGAGGGAGAAAACAGTCAGTCAAATCTTACCTCAACCATGCAAGCTTCTTCATCAGGCTATTCAAATGACTCATTGACAAGCTCAGCTCCAGACGGGCTCTTGTACATTCCGTTAAATGTCCTCTCCTCTCTCCAGGAGATGGAAATTAGGGTATCCCCTTATCTAACATTTTGCCAGAGCAAGGAAGGCTTATCTGGATTTACCTCCCTCGAGAAGCTAACAATTTGGTCTTGCCCTGAGCTGCTCTCATCTTCGGTGCATATTGATGGAAATGATGGCCAGGTGAATGGAAGTTGTCTCCTCCCTCAATCACTTGGGCATCTCGTGATAGCCGATTATTCTCGAGCAATGCTGCAACCATGCTTTCCAAGGAATCTCACCTGCCTAAAAAATTTCCAAATATGGTTCAATAAAAGTTTGGAGTCTCTACAGCTACAGTCATGCACGGCACTGGAGGAGTTACATATTTCGGGATGTCCATCGCTCGCCGCACTAGAGGGCTTCCAGTTCCTTAGGCATTTGAGCTTATTCAGCACCCCCAATTTGGCAGCATTTCTAGAGCATGTGTCAGGGCAAGGTTATGAGCTATGCCCTCAATTGGAAAAGCTTGTGACTGATGACCCCTGTGTCCTTACCACGCCATTCTGCAAGCAGCTCACATCCCTACAACGCTTAGAACTTCGAAATTGCGAGAGCGAAGCAACACGGCTAACAGATGAGCAAGCGGGAGCGCTTCTGCTCATCACGTCCCTGGAAGAGCTCCAGTTTTGGAAATGCAGGTATCTCGTAGATCTTCCTGCGGAGCTGCACCGCCTTCCCTCCCTCAAGAAGTTGGAGATCAGCAATTGTCAGCGCATGTTGTGGCTGCCAGTAAAGGGCCTGCCACCTTCGCTGGAAGAACTGGATATAATCTACCATGGCGGTTGCAGCAAGGTTCTGGCTACTCAGTGCAGGTGGCTAGCAACAAGAAAGCTAAAGGTCAAAATTGATGGAAAATATGTGAACTGATGACTGGGTTAAGCACATACTATTATCCACGCAACGCATATCACCGAGTTGTTTCAAAGGTATATACTGCTACCATGATCATGCTATCTCCGAGTTGCACATCACAAAGTAAGCAATCTCATAGCAGGCATACCACACATTTATTGCTGCAGCTTGCAGGCGCTGTGTCTTCTGGATAATGCAATTGTATGCTCTGTGACAAAGTGTTCAGCGCAAATCTGTTTTTGCTGCATCACATGCTTATGTTTGGAAGGCCGGGCTTTAAGTGCATTTTTCTTCCTTGAGCCGGTACTACCTTTTTTCCTGGAATGTAAGAAATGGAAAGCAGTTGGCAGGACTTAAGAAACGGACTTCCTCTCATATCAACTGAAAGCAGTCAACAGGCGTTCTTCCAGTCGGTTCTGCTGTTATTCGCCTCATCTAATGAGTTCAACTACAAGCGGATCTGCATCATACCAATTCACTCGGCGATAATTCAATCCGGAACCCGAGCACAGATGCACCCGTTGAACAGTAAAATTCAAAAAAATTCCTTTTCCTTTTTGTGGTGCAAGATGCTTCTGTGTGTGAACTCTGTGCAAATTTTTGTGAAGTTTGGGCGTTCGAGGAGCGCAGCGGCGGCGGTCACATCGCATGTAGCTGCTGGGATCCTGGAAATCTGGTTTTCACCGGATACTTCGCCTTTTATCATTGTAATATGTTGAATTCTTCCTGATTTTGCACACAGCGACGAAACCTATGCAAGACATTATTTGTTGATATCAAACTTTTAATTTACGCTGTTGCTAGCATTCACAAATTAATGCAAAGGTGTATAAACAACATTTACATTTCCCATGGTGGTGAACTATTCGCCTTCACGAAAGACCATTGTGGGTGAACTACAACAATTCAGAATCATCGAAAAAGAAAGACATAGGCTAGGGATTGCGATCACATTTTCAGATTCTACAGATAAAAGCTACTAGCACAAATGCACAATACATTGTCACACGAAGCTAGCACAACAAATTTAGCATATCCAAGCGAAGTGCATATAAATATTGGGCTACCACAATGCAATGCATTGCACTCTAAGATAAGAGCCCTGCTTGAGATGGCCATGCTGATGCAAGTCATGCAACAGACGGAGGCACATCAGGTGGCGTAGCTGCCGTCTAGCCTGCGCACCTCCACCTTGAGCACATGGCGGCCGCCGCCGCCTTGGCCGAGCGCTCGGAAGAAGCAGGTCTCGCCGACGCGGAGGTCGTTGTCGACGCAGAACTGGTGCCACCCGTACCGGAACGACGTGCGGGGCTTGCCACGCACGTTGCGGCACTGCTTCAGGTTCACCGTCCACGACTCGCCGCCCATCCGCAGCAGCACCTTCTTCCTCTCCGTGTACCCATGCGCCACGCTGAACTCCCGCGGCACGTTCTGCGTCGACACGGGGTCAGCTACAAGGACGGACGAAAGCGCGCGTGTGATCGAGCAGAGTAAGGGGACGCTCTCACCAGGTACTGTCCGTTCTTGGTGACAAAGTGGCATTCCTTGAGCATGACGACGAACTGCGACGGCGGCGCCTTGACGGTGTTGATGATGTACACTTCCTCCGACTCCGAGCTGCCGCTGCTGTTCGCCTTCTTGGTGACCGGCGTTTTGCCAGCTCTGGCCCTTGGTCGCAGCCTTGTCCTCTCGCATGCCCTCTGTTCTGTTGATGTGGCCTCTGCTTCCTTGGATCCCCTTGGATCAGTCCTGTTGCTGCTTCTCTCGCCCTTGGCTGTCAGTGGTTCCTCCTTTGCAACTTCAACTTCAACCTTGTCAGTCAGGATCTCACAGCTTGGTTCAGAGTGAACTGCAGAGGAATCCTTGGAGCGTCCCTCGGTGACCATTCCTTGGTCGAGATGCTGAGGGTGAGGCAGAGCGTCTGCTTGGAGGTGCCAGATTTCGTTGGCCCCGTGGAACTGGAACGCATCCCGGACGGCCATGGAGTCCGCGAGGTGGAACCACGAGCCTCCCTGGTCGACCTGCTCAAGGCAGCAGCATTCAACATGGATCAGCGGCCATGTTAATTAAAATCGATGGATCAGCCAATTTCCGTGATGGATTGGAGTTGGACAGTACCTTGACGGATTGGACGGCGATCTGGCCATGGTTGGGGAAACATGCGGCGTGCTCATGACTCACTCTGCCTGGTACAGAGTACAAACCAGAAAAGGAAATTAACTCAAGATTGGGGTTTTGTCACCTCAGGCCGAAACGAATTGAACTGATTTGATTTGCAACCAGGAGAAGCAGCCAAGATTTTTTCTAGAGGCAAGAGGATTCATCCATCGTAAAGCCAGCCAGCCGGCCGTAGACAAGCAAGAACAGCTCAAAAAGAAGGCACATAAGCAAGAAAATACGCACGCTTGAGGTCGGCGACGGTGGTGGATGCGGCGGGGAAGGAGACGGCGAGGCGGGTGCCGAGGCTCATCTCCAGGAAGACGGTCGCGACGTCGCCGGCGACCATCTGCCCGATCTGATTCCCCTCTCCTTTCCCGAAATGGCAATTCTTCTTCCCTTCCTTTGGCTAGCTCTGTGTGCGCGCGCGAGAGTGGGTGAGTGAGTGTGAGAGAGAGAGAGAGAGAGAGAGCGGAGTGAGGAACCGAGGAAGGAATGGAAAAGGAAGGGCACGTGATCTGCTGAAGCTCCTCACTTCACTCACACTTGGTGGTTGTGTTCAGATGCACCAAACACAAAACATTTTATTTATTTATTGGAGAACAATGGCACTTGCGTTGAGCTAGGAGGCAACATCTGCGATTTCCTTGCCCATAGCAGCAGAACACGTGCTGTTTTGTTCTTTTACTTTTGGGCCGTGATACGCGTCGGTGCGCCGGTCGAAATTTCGACCGGTCACACCACGCCCGTACGATTTATTTAAGTTAGAGTCGTATGATGTATAGCCTTTTCAATCGCTAACTGCTTTTCTAGAAAGTAGTCAAAAGAAAACTTGCTTTCTTAGAGAAACAAAGCAAAAGCCATGACGCCCCATCGCGTGTAGCCAGTAGTCCTTAAGGCAGCCAGCTCGCCGGGCGTCCTCACCACTTGCCTCAACGCCGGTCGCCGCCCTCGTCGCCGATGCTCGCTCTCATAGCACCCGTCCTCGCCGGTTACAACAGTACATCGTCGCCCCTCGTAGCAAAATCGTGCCGCGCGACGTCTTTGTTGTTGCAGCACCTAGCCGCCGCCGCCAGCGTCGTAGCATGCCCATCGAAGCACCACCATACCGCCGGCTACAGCTCTCAGCGTCACAGCTCACACCTCGCTTTGAAGCTTTTTCTCATGCCCGTTAAAGCTTTTATCCACTCTACGTTGAAGCTTTTCCCAGCACCAGTTGAAGCTTTTATCCATGCCCGTTGAAGTTTTTTTTCGTCGACGCTCGCTGCACGGGGTTGCACAAACGACTGCCACCGGTCAACGCCATGTAGCAAAAAACATCGCCAGTCGTAGCCAAAAACAACTACGGTTGCAGCAAAAACAAGGCATCGCCGCTGTCGACCAACACCGTCATGCATGCATGTAGCAAAAAAAGTCACTGGTGGCAGCAAAAATAGGCTACGGTTGTAGCAAAAAAAGGCATCGCCACCATCGACCAACACCGTCGTGCATGCAAGTAGCAAATAAAGTCACTGGTGGCAGCAAAAACAGGCTACGGTTGTAGCAAAAACATCGTTGTTCTAGTAGCACGAACTCCGGTGGCAGCATTTTTGGGTGCTGGTTCCAGCAAACCTCCTCGCCGGTTCCAGCAAACTTGGTCGCCGGTTGCAACATCCCGTTAGCCCTGTCACAACTCCAGGTTGTGGCTTGCTCCATCGCAGGACGCGGCCACTTCTCTGCGGCGGCGCACCGGCGTCTTCTTGTTGAAGCTTTTGTCGTCGTTGGTTGTAGCTTTTGGGTCGCCGGTTGCAGCATCGGTGGAGGAGCATGTTTTGGGTTTCGTTGGGGAAAGAAGATACTTGCCACGGTGGGATAGGAGATGTTCATGAAGGCAGCAGAGGGTCGCGCCGCTTATGCTGGTGAGCTCGTACTGCGGGAGACGGTATGGGATTAGACAGACCGGAAGGAAGCAGAAGCAGAGAAAAAAAAAGTGAAAAAGAGAAGAAAAACTTTTGAGTCCGCTGAGCGCGTGCGTGCCAGCGTGTCCTGCGCGTGAGAAAAGAAAGCGACCGGCCGAGCGCTTCGACCGGCGCTCCGACCCCAAACATTTACCTTTACTTTTTGGGTTTTCATTAGTGAGGATTATTTGCCTTGCCTACATCTACATGTGACGTGTCATCATTGCCAGTCTTCTGGGAAGCAAGCTTGAAGCATGGAAATCGACCAATCTCTCTTGCTGCTGGTAGAGTGGATGTCGGTTTCAGGCTATGGATTGTCAAAGCATTTGACCATACATCTTTGGTTGACCGTGCTCCGCAATAACTTAGCGACGATTCTTGATTAGTTTTTGCTATCAGTCAATCGTCGTATTGCTGGACATCCGACTATCAGTTAATATACAAACCAAGTCAGCGATCGTGGCAATTTTAACGGTCCCCTAAAAGTTAAACGAGTATATACCTTAGTGGAGTATATATATACTTCACTAAAATTTCGCCTCACCTAGCTGATCCCCTAAAGTTAGCGGAGTAAAATTAAATTCAATCAAATTTTAACCGAAAGATGTTGCATCTAAACATTAAGTTCAACACAAAAAATTCTCGCAACCAAAGATTAAACATAAATTTGAACTAGAACTAAACATAAACTAATTTCGGCCGAAGTGGAGGTCGAGCTAGTCCTTCCGGGTGACGCCACCCTCGGTGCGAGCTGGGTCCAGGTTGGTGCCGTCATCGTCTGGGAAGACGCTCTGCCACTGCTCGACGTCGATCTCGTCCTCACCTCACGCGTTGTCGCCCTCCTTGTTGCCGCCGCCCTCATTGTTAGAGATGACGATAACTTCACCGTGATTGATGGCATTCGCCCGCTGCGCGACCACGAGCTCATCCATGTAGTGCTCGGCCTCGAGGCGCTCCCTCGCCCCTCGGTCCTCCAGCGCCATCCGAGCGCTGTAACACCCCGGTGTAATGATGCTACAGTAATTCCTGAGATCCAGTTAATCATTTTGCTAAACAAGTGTTTGATCATCATTGTCTAATATCTCTTGCAAATTCCAGTTGAATTCAAATTTCAAAATAGGAGTGAAATTCAAAATTGCTCAAACATGAAAACTAAAATGTTCATCATGTGGCAAATATTCTTTTGTTATATTGATGGTGGACCAACATTCTTGCAAAATGTTTAAAGTGTCCTAAACTAATTGAAACATATGCCTTAAAATAAATAAAAGAAAACAAACGAAAAAGAAAAGGGAGAGTGGCCCTCTGGCCCAGCTGGTCGCCCCAGACCGGCCCACCCCGTGGCCTATATGGCCTACTCCCCTACACTCCACCGAATCCTAATCCCGCTCTCCCCACGTTTGCCACTTCCTCCCCGCACGACTGGATCTGGACGATCCCCGTCGCCCTCGACCACGCCTCCCCGACGCCGGACGCCAACGCCCTCCTCCGCCCGAGACCCGGCACCGCCTCGCTGCCCACCTCGCTGGAGCCACCTCGTCGGACGCCTCGCCGTCTCCTCCCCGCCGGTCGCCTCCGAACCTCGCCGCCCGATCCCCTGCAGCCGCCGGTGAGGACACCGTCCTCCTCTCCTCCGCGCGCCTCGCCACAGTCACCGCACTTCGCCCGTTGCCGCACCCGTCCAGGCCGCGCTTGATGATGCCACATACCTAAGGTAGGGTCGCATGCCTGACCTGGATACCCTACCCAAGGTCACTGCCCTAAAGATCAAAGACATTCCAAGGATGATAGAAGATGTCGACTGGTATGGCCAAGGAGAGCAACTCACTCGACATAATACCTCACTCGGATAACCCAATTCCATTCGACAAAATGAAACCACTCGACCATGCAAGAAACCACTCGACTCCCGAAGGTCAAAGGTCTCGTAAGGCTAGCAATGGTCGGGCATTCACTCCACGGTAATGATTGCCTTTACTGTCCTTTATTACAGGCGTTATCAGTAACGTCCTGCTTTTATGTACATTGAACCCTCTGTAACGTGGGATGGTTGGGGTCCTGGCGCACTATATACAAACCACCCCCTCCTCCGATACAAGGGTTCGCACCCCTTGTAACTCACACACACATCTATATTCCAGTTGGCGGCCTCTGGGCACCGAGATGTAGGGCTGTTACTTCTTCAGAGAAGGGCATGAACTCGTAAAACTCTTGTGTACAACCTTGCCGTAGCTAGGACCATGCCTCCTCTTATGTACCCCCTATCCTTACTGTCAAACTTAGTACCACGGCAGTTGGCGCCCGCCGTGTGGCAGGTGTCTTAGCGACTTCCGGTGAGGTTGCAAGTTTTTTCCCCGATCTTCATCATCATGGTTTCCGGCGGTGGTCTGGCGTTGGGCCGCGAGATCCGACTCGGCCCGCTCATCTTCATCGCCGACGACTCCGCTTGGCTCCAGGAGGCCTCCCTCGACGTCGAGGCACTACCCGCCCGCGAGGCAGCGCACTTCCGCGCGAGTGCTTGTGGCGTCCTTCTCCGGCAGCCGTCGACCCAATATCGGCCGGCTCCTTCGTCATCTGCGCTCCTTGTTGTTCACCGCCGCATGCGATCCGGTCAGTCGCGGCTCCAGCGGTGGGTGAAAAACGCAGTGGCTCGCCAGTCAGCCACCCCTCAAGTCGTGGCCATCAAGCCCAATGAGTACCACTACGGGTCGGTCGACTGGCTCCGTAGACACGCTTTCCGAGTGCGGGCGCAGTGACCCCGCAGCAGAGGTCCTCAAGGTCGACTCTCGGCGCAGTCCATCGGGGTACCCTCGCGGCGGTAACGGCGGCAGCGACGATGGTCAGTCATACGACCACGATGGGTACGTACCCGAGCCCCTCACTTCCGAGAAAAGGGAAGAGCTCTGTCGCCGTAACGAAGAGGCATTGTATACCCCCATCTTGGGAGAAACTCCTGAGGCTCGAGCTCTGGAAGCCACACGCCTAGCCACCGTGGCCGAGCGCGCGCGTCTGGAGAACCTTCAGCGTTCGCTCGACGATCGAGCCCACCGACTGATTCCTGAATCCAGTCGACGGGCGTGGCAGTTGTGCACATCGATTCAGAATCTCGCAGCTGCAGCCCGCATCGCGGAGTCGATCCAACCGTCTCAGTCGGAGACTGGAAGAGGCCTGCAGCAGATTTGGGCGCTACCTTGAACAACTGGAGAGTATTGTGCAACCGTGTCCCAGTCACGCAACATGATTCATAGCAGATCGGTGGCGGCGGACACCGTCTGGTCGACCCATAGCTCGAGATCACCCTGTGGCATGAGGGTCGTGGACCCCGTCAAGAACAACAATCAGGTCGGAACTATGATCAGTACAACCATCGACACGGTCACAACGTTCGCCGCCGAGTACCTACGCCTCCTCCAAGGAGCGGATTGTTCTCGCCCCGGCGACATGATGGCAGGCACCCTCATGGTGACGAGCGAAGGGTCCAAGAGGATCCTCGAAGACCTGGCTTTTATGCAAGATCGATTCTTGTGTAAGGTCAAGTTGACAGGAATCGGGCGCACCGAGAAGGACAAGACAGAGATCGTCCGAGTGGCAGCAGAGCGTCCGTTTCCGGGCCCGAGTGTTTCAGCAATGCCATCAGGGCCGCAGAGATTCCCCCCAACTTCAAATTAGCAGCAGGAGTGAGCAAGTTCACCGGTGAGTCGAAGCCAGATACTTTGCTGGAAGATTTCCGAGTGGCTGTACAGATTGGTGGCAGCAATGATGATGTGGCTATGAAGCACCTCTCCCTGATGTTGGGAGGCTCGGCCAGAGCTTGGCTAAATCAGTTGGCCCCTGGTAGAATTTTCAACTAGGAGGAGTTGGCCCGAGTGTTCGTCAGGACCTTTGAGGGCACTTGCAAGCGGCGTGCTGGACTGGCAGAGTTACAGCATTGTGTCCAGAAACCGAATGAGACTTTGAGAGATTACATTCAGAGGTGGACCACTCTGGATCATACGGTGGAGAACGTGTCCGAGCATCAGGCAGTCTGCGCCTTTAAAGAGGGTGTGCCGTACAGAGAGCTCAACCTAAAATTCGGTCGGACAGGAGATATGTCTCTGACACGGATGATGGAGATAGCCGGTCGGTATGCCAATGGAGAAGAATCGGATCGTCTTCGTAGCGGCAAGAAACCAGTCGGCCAAGATGTTGTAAATTCCAATCGGAAACCTAAGCGTAAAGCAGAACCCGCAGCTCCAGGAGAGGTGGCAGTTGTTACCCAGGGGAAGAATAAAGGGAAACCTAAGGGTCCCTGGGTCCCCAAGAAAGTGAAAGACCAAGCAGGGAATGATGTGCTTGACTTACCGTGTCCTATACACATGAAGAAGGATGAAGAGGGGAACTTTATTTACCCCAAACATACCACGCGACAATGTCGGCTCCTGATTCAAAACTTCTAGAAGGACCAGCCTGCTGAGAAGGAGATGGAATTGAAGGAAATATGCGCTAGAGGCAATAATAAAGTTGTTATTTATATTTACTTATATCATGATAAATGTTTATTATTCATGCTAGAATTGTATTAACCGGAAACTTAGTACATGTGTGAATACATAGACAAAACAGAGTGTCCCTAGTATGCCTCTACTAGACTAGCTCATTGATCAAAGATGGTTATGTTTCCTAACCATAGACATGAGTTGTCATTTGATCAACGAGATCACATCATTAGGAGAATGATGTGATTGACAAGACCCATCCGTTAGCATAGCACTATGATCGTTTAGTTTTACTGCTATTGCTTTCTTCATGACTTATACATGTTCCTATGACTATGAGATTATGCAACTCCCGAATACCGTAGGAACACCTTGTGTGCTATCAAACGTCACAACGTAACAGGGTGATCATAAAGATGCTCTACAGGTGTCTCCGAAAGTATTCGTGGTGTTGGCATAGATCAAGATTAGGATTTGTCACTCCGAGTGTCGGAGAGGTATCTCTGGGCCGTCTCGGTAACACACATCATAATAAGCCTTGCAAGCAAAAGACTAATGAGTTAGTCACGAGATGATGTGTTACGGAACGATTAAAGAGACTTGCCAGTAACAAGATTGAACTAGGTATAGAGATACCGACGATCGAATCTCGGGCAAGTAACATACCGATGACAAAAGGAACAACGTATGTTGTTATGCGGTTTGACCGATAAAGATCTTCGTAGAATATGTAGGAGCCAATATGAGCATCCAGGTTCCGCTATTGGTTATTGACCGGAGATGAGTCTCGGTCATGTCTACATAGTTCTCGAACCCGTAGGGTCCGCACGCTTAACGTTTGATGACGATCGGTATTATGAGTTTATGAGTTTTGATGTACCGAAGGTAGTTTGGAGTCCCGGATGAGATCACGGACATGACGAGGAGTCTCGGAATGTCCGAGACATAAAGATAGATATATTGGACGACTATATTCGGACACCGGAAGTGTTCCCGAAAAGTTTCGGATTTAACTGGATTGCCGGAGGGGGTTACCGAAACCCCCTACGAGGGGGGATGGTCCATAGTGGGCCTTGAGGAAAGGAGAGAGGCAGCCCATAGAGGCTGGCCGGCGCCCCACCTAGGGATCCTAGTTGGACTAGGATTGGGGGGGCGCCACCTCTCCCTCTCTTCCTTCTTGGTGGACTCCTACTAAGAATAGGATTGCAATCCCATTCCTAGTAGGATTGCCCTAACCGGCCCTCCTCCCTTGCTCCTTTATATACGGGGGCAGGGGGGCACCCAAAGACACACAAGTTGAATTGTTCCAGCCGTGTGCGGTGCCCCCCTCCACAGAAACACACCTCGGTCATACCGTCGCGGTGCTTAGGCGAAGCCCTGCGCCGGTGAATACATCATATCCGTCACCACGCCGTCATGCTGACGAAACTCTCCCGTGAAGCTCAACTGGATCAAGAGCTCGTGGGACGTCATCAAGCTGAACGTGTGCTGAACGCGGAGGTGCCGTACGTTCGGTGCTTGATTGGTTGAATCGCGAAGAAGTTCGACTACATCAACCGCGTCACTTGACGCTTCCGCTTCCGGTCTACGAGGGTACGTAGACACAATCTTCCCTCTCGTTACTATGCATCTGGTAGATAGATCTTGCGTGATCGTAGGAAAATTTTAAAATACTACGTTCCCCAACAGTGGCATCAGAGCCAGGTCTATGCGTAGATGATATGCACGAGTAGAACACAATGAGTTGTGGGCGATACTAGTCATACTGCTTACCAGCATGTCATACTTTGCTTCGGCGATATTGTGAGATGAAGCAGCCCGGACCGACATTACGCGTACGCTTACGCGAGACTGGTTTCACCGTTACGAGCACTCGTTGCTTAAAGGTGACTGGCGGGTGTCTGTCTCTCTCACTTTAGCTGAATCAAGTGTGGCTACGCCCGGTCCTTGTGAAGGTTAAAACAGCACATACTTGATGAAACATCGTTGTGGTTTTGTATGCGTAGGTAAGAACGGTTCTTGCTAAGCCCGTAGCAGCCACGTAAAACTTGCAAAAACAAAGTAGAGGACGTCTAACTTGTTTTTGCAGGGCATGTTGTGATGTGATATGGTCAAGACATGATGAGTTATACGGTTTTGTATGAGATGATCATGTTTTGTAAAGTTATCGGCAACTGGCAGGAGCCATATGGTTGTCGCTTTATTGTATGAAATGCAATCGCCATGTAATTGCTTTACTTTATCACTAAGCGGTAGCGACAGTCGTAGAAGCAATAGTTGGCAAGACGACAATGATGCTACGATAAAGATCAAGGTGTCAAGCCGGTGACGAAGGTGATCATGACGGTGCTTTGAAGATGGAGATCAAAAGCACAAGATGATGATGGCCATATCATGTCACATATTATGATTGCATGTGATGTTTATCTAATTATGCTTCTTATTTTGCTTAGAACGACGGTAGCATTATAAGATGATCCCTTACTAAATTTCAAGGTATAAGTGTTCTCCCTGAGTATGCACCGTTGCGAAAGTTCGTCGTGCCGAGACACCACGTGATGATCGGGTGTGATAAGCTCTACGTTCAAATACAACGGGTGTAAGCCAGTTTTGCACACGCAGAATACTCGGGTTAAACTTGACGAGCCTAGCATATGCAGATATGGCCTCGGAACACTGGAGACCGAAAGGTCGAGCGTGAATCATATAGTAGATATGATCAACATAAGATGTTCACCATTGAAACTACTCCATCTCACGTGATGATCGGACATGGTTTAGTTGATTTGGATCACGTGATCATTTAGATGACCAGAGGGATGTCTATCTAAGTGGGAGTTCTTTAATTTAATATGATTAAATCGAACTTTAATTTATCATGAACTTAGTCCTGATAGTTTTTGCATATCTATGTTGTTGTAGATCAATGGCCCGTGCTACCGTTCCTTTGAATTTTAATGCATTCCTAGAGAAAGCTAAGTTGAAAGATGATGGTAGCAATTACACGGACTGGGTCCGTAACCTGAGGATTATCCTCATTGCTGCACAGAAGAATTATGTCCTTGATGCACCGCTAGGTGACAGACCTATTGCAGGAGCAGATGTAGACGTTATGAACGTTTTGACAAAAGCTCGATATGATGACTACTTGATAGTTTAGTGCACCATACTTTACGGCTTATAACCGGGACTTCAAAAACGTTTTGAACGCCATGGAGCATATAAGATGTTCCAAGAGTTGAAATTAGTATTTCATACTCATGCCCATGTCGAGAGGTATAAGACCTCTGACAGTACTTTCCCTACAAGATGGAGGAGAATAGCTCAACCAGTGAGCATGTGCTCAGATTGTTTGGGTACTACAATTACTTTAATCAAGTGGGAGTTAATCTTCCAGATAAGATAGTAATTGACAAAAATTCTCTAGTCACTATCACCAAGTTAGTAGAACTTCGTGATGAACTATAATATACAAGGGATGACGAAAGGAATTCCCAGCTCTTCGCGATACTGAAGTAGGCGAAGGTAGAAATCATGAAAAAGCATCAAGTGTTGATGGTTAACAAGACCACTTGTTTCAAGTAAAGGGCAAAGGGATAGAAGGGGAACTTCAAGAAGAATGACAAGCAAGTTGTCACTCCCGTGAAGAAACCCAAAGCTAAACTCAAGCCTGAAACAAGTGCTTATACTGCAAAGGAAATGGTCACTAGAAGTGGAACTGCCCTAGATACTTGGCGGATAAGAAGGATGGCAAAGTGAACAAAGGTATATTTGATATACAGATTATTGATGTGTATTTTACTAGTGTTCATAGCAACCCCTCGGTATTTGATATTGGTTCAGTTGCTAAAGAGTAGTAACTCGAAGTAGGAGTTGCATAATGAACATAAACTAGTTAAAGGATGAAGTGACGATGTGTATTGGAAGCAGTTCCAAGATTGATATGATCATCATCGCACACTCCCTATACTTTCGGGATTAGTGTTGAACCTAAATAAGTGTTATTTGGTGTTTGTGTTGAGCATGAATGTGATTTGATCATGTTTATTGCAGTACGGTTATTCATGTAAGTTAAAGAATAATTGTTGTTCTGTTTACATGAATAAAACCTTCTATGGTCATACACCCAATGAAAATAGTTTGTTGGATCTCGATCGTGTGATACACATATTCATAATATTGAAGCCAAAAGATGCAAGGTTAATAATGATAGTGCAACTTATTTGTGGCACTGCCGTTTAGGTCATATTGGTGTAAAGCGCATGACGAAACTCCATAGTGATGGACTTTTGGAATCACTTGATTATGAATCACTTGGTGCTTGCGAACCATGCCTCATGGGCAAGATGACTAAAACTCCGTTCTCCGGAACCGTGGAGCGAGCAACAGAGTTGTTGGAAACCATACATACTGATGTATGCGGACCAATGAGTGTTCAAGCTCGCGGCAGGTATCGTTATTTTCTGACCTTCACTGATGATTTGAGCAGATATGGGTATATCTACTTAATGAAGCACAAGCCTGAAACATTTGAAAAGTTCAAAGAATTTCAGAGTGAAGTGGAGAATCATCGTAACAAGAAAATAAGAGTTTCTACGATATGATCGTAGAGGTGAAATATTTGAGTTAGCGAGTTTGGCCTTCAATAAAAACAATGTGAAATAGTTTCACTACTCACGCCACCTGGAACACCACAGTGTAATGGTGTGTTCGAACGTCATAACCGTACTTTATTAGATATGGTGTGATCGATGATGTCTCTTACCGATCTACCACTATCGCTTTTGGGGTTATGCATTAGAGACAGCTACATTCACGTTAAATAGGGCACCATCTAAATCCGTGGAGATGACACCGTATGAACTGTGGTTTGACGAGAAACCTAAGCTGTCATTTCTTTAAGTTTGGGACTGCGATGCTTATCTGAAAAAGTTTCAACATGATAAGCTTGAACCCAAATCGGAGAAGTAAATCTTCATAGGATACCCAAAAAGAAACTGTTGGGTACACCTTCTATCACAGATCCTAAGGCAAGGTCTTTGTTGCTAAGAGTGGATCCTTTCTAGAGAAGGAGTTTCTCTCGAAAGAAGTGACTGGGAGGAAAGTAGAACTTGATGAGGTAATTGTACCTTCTCCCGAATTGGAAGGTAGTACATCACAGAAACTCGTTCCAGTGATTCCTACACCAATTAGTGAGGAAGCTAATGATGATGATCATGAAACTTCAGATCAAGTTTCTGCTGAACTTCGTAGATCAACCAGAGTTCGTTCCGTACCAGAGTGGTACGGCAACCCAGTTCTGGAAGTCATGTTACTAGACCATGATGAACCTACGAACTATGAGGAAGCGATGATGAGCCCAGATTCCGCAAAATGGCTTGAGACCATGAAATCTGAGATGGGATCCATGTATTAGAACAAAGTATGGACTTTGGTTAACTTGCCCGATGATAGGCAAGCCATCGAAAATAAATGGATCTTCAAGAGGAAGACCGACGCAAACGGTAATGTTACTGTTTACAAAGCTCGACTTGTTGCGAAAGGGTTTCGACAAGTTCAAGGAGTTGACTACGATGAGACTTTCTCACCCGTAGCGATGCTTAAGTCTGTCCGAATCATGTTAGTAATTGCCGCATTTTATGAAATCTGGCAAATGGATAACAAAACTGCATTATTTAATGGATTTATTAAAGAAGACTTGTATATGATGCAACCAGAAGGTTTTGTCAATCCTAAAGGTGCTAACAAAACGTGCAAGCTCCAGCGATCCATCTATGGACTGGTGCAAGCATCTCGGAGTTGGAATATACACTTTGATAAGTTGATCAAAGCATATAGATTTATACAGACTTGCGGTGAAGCCTGTATTTACAAGAAGTGAGTGGGAGCACTACAACCTTTCTGATAAGTATATGTGAATGACATATTGTCGATCAGAAATGATGTAGAATTTTCTGGAAAGCATAAAGGAGTGTTTGAAAGGAGTTTTTCAAAGAAAGACCTTGGTAAAGATGCTTACATATTGGTCATCAAGATCTATAGAGATAGATCAAGACGCTTGATAAGACTTTCGATGAGTACATACCTTGATAAGATTTTGAAGTAGTTCAAAATGGATCAGTCAAAGAAGAAGTTCTTGCCTGACTTGTAAGGTGTGAAGTTGAGTAAGACTCAAAGCCAGACCACGGCAGAAAAATATAGAGAGAATGAAAGTCATTCCCTATGCCTCAGCCATAGATTCTATAAAGTATGCCATGCTGTGTACCAAACATGTTGTGTACCTTGCCATGAGTTTGTCAAGGGGGTACAATAGTGATCTAGGAGTAGATCACTGTACAGCGGTCAAAATTATCCTTAGTAACTGGATGACTAAGGAAATGTTTCTCGATTATGGAGGTGATAAAGAGTTCGTCGTAAAGGGTTACGCCGATGCAAGCTTTGACACTAAATCCAGATGACTCTAAGTATCAATCTGGATGCGTATTGAAAGTGGGAGCAATTAGCTAGAGTAGCTCCATGCAGAGCATTGTAGACATAGAAATTTGCGAAATGCATACGGATCTGAATGTGACAGACCCGTTGACTAAACTTCCCTCCAAGCAAAACATGATCACACCTTATTACTCTTGGGTATTAATCACATAGCGATGTGAACTAGATTATTGACTCTAGTAAACCCTTTGGGTGTTGGTCACATGGTGATGTGAACTATGGGTGTTATTCACATAACGATGTGAACTATCGGTATTAAATCACATGGCGATGTGAGCTAGATTATTGACTCTAGTGCAAGTGGGAGACTGAAGGAAATATGCCCTAGAGGCAATAATAAAGTTGTTATTTATATTTCCTTATATCATGATAAATGTTTATTATTCATGCTAGAATTGTATTAACCGGAAACTTAGTACATGTGTGAATACATGGACAAAACAGAGTGTCCCTAGTATGCCTCTACTAGACTAGCTCATTGATCAAAGATGGTTATGTTTCCTAACCATAGACATGAGTTGTCATTTGATCAACGAGATCACATCATTAGGAGAATGATGTGATGGACAAGACCCATCCGTTAGCATAGCACTATGATTGTTTAGTTTTACTGCTATTGCTTTCTTCATGACTTATACATGTTCCTATGACTATGAGATTATGCAACTCCCGAATACCGTAGGAACACCTTGTGTGCTATCAAACGTCACAACGTAACAGGGTGATCAGAAAGATGCTCTACAGGTGTCTCCGAAAGTATTCGTGGTGTTGGCATAGATCAAGATTAGGATTTGTCACTCCGAGTGTCGGAGAGGTATCTCTCGGCCGTCTCGGTAACACACATCATAATAAGCCTTGCAAGCAAACGACTAATGAGTTAGTCACGAGATGATGTGTTACGGAACGATTAAAGAGACTTGCCGGTAACAAGATTGAACTAGGTATAGAGATACCGACGATCGAATCTCGGGCAAGTAACATACCGATGACAAAAGGAACAACGTATGTTGTTATGCGGTTTGACCGATAAAGATCTTCGTAGAATATGTAGGAGCCAATATGAGCATCTAGGTTCCGCTATTGGTTATTGACCGGAGATGAGTCTCGGTCATGTCTACATAGTTCTCGAACCCGTAGGGTCCGCACGCTTAACGTTTGATGACGATCGGTATTATGAGTTTATGAGTTTTGATGTACCGAAGGTAGTTCGGAGTCCCGGATGAGATCACGGACATGACGAGGAGTCTCGAAATGTCCGACACATAAAGATAGATATATTGGACGACTATATTCGGACACCGGAAGTGTTCCGGAAAAGTTTCGGATTTAACTGGATTGCCGGAGGGGGTTACCGGAACCCCCTACGAGGGGGGATGGTCCATAGTGGGCCTTGAGGAAAGGAGAGAGGCAGCCCATAGAGGCTGGCCGGCGCCCCACCTAGGGATCCTAGTTGGACTAGGATTGGGGGGGCGCCACCTCTCCCTCTTTTCCTTTCCCTCTCTTCCTTCTTGGTGGACTCCTACTAAGAATAGGATTGCAATCCCATTCCTAGTAGGATTGCCCTAACCGGCCCTCCTCCCTTGCTCCTTTATATACGGGGGCAGGGGGGCACCCAAAGACACACAAGTTGAATTGTTCCAGCCGTGTGCGGTGCCCCCCTCCACAGAAACACACCTCGGTCATACCGTCACGGTGCTTAGGCGAAGCCCTGCGCCGGTGAATACATCATATCCGTCACCACGCCGTCGTGCTGACAAAACTCTCCCGTGAAGCTCAACTGGATCAAGAGCTCGTGGGACGTCATCAAGCTGAACGTGTGCTGAACGCGGAGGTGCCGTACGTTCGGTGCTTGATCAGTTGAACCGCGAAGAAGTTCGACTACATCAACCGCGTCACTTGACGCTTTCGCTTCCAGTCTACGAGGGTACGTAGACACACTCTTCCCTCTCGTTGCTATGCATCTGGTAGATAGATCTTGCGTGATCGTAGGAAAATTTTAAAATACTACGTTCCCCAACAGGAATCTGAGGAGTCTGAAGACAAAGAAGGGGATGGAGGTTACCCCAAAATCAACTCCACCTTGATAATTTTTGCTAACGTTGAAAGCAAGAGTCGACTGAAAGTTATCAACAGAGAAGTCAACATGGTTGATGCGGCAACAATGACGTACTTAGAGTGGTCCATGGGTATCCAGATCCCGTTGTTGGTTATTGGCCGGAGATATGTCTCGGTCATGTCTACATGGTTCCCGAACCCGTAGGGTCTACACACTTAAGGTTTGATGACGCTAGGGTTATAGGGAATAGATATACGTGGTTACAGAATGTTGTTTGGAGTCTCGGATGAGATCCCGGACGTCACGAGGACTTCCGGAATGGTCAGGAGGTAAAGATTTATATGGGAAGTCATCATACGGTCACCGGAATAATTCAAGGGGTTACCGGTATTGTACCGGGACCACCGAAAGGGTTCCGGGGGTCCACCGGGAGGGTCCACCTGCCCCGGAGGGCGCTATGGGATGTATGTGGAGAGGGACCAGCCCCTAAGTGGGCTGGGCGCCTCCCCCCTAGGGCCCATGCGCCTAGGGTTTGGGGAAAACCGTAAGGGGGGCGCCCCCCTTGCCTTGGGGGGCAAGGCACCCCCCTGGCCGCCGTCCCCTCCTTATATTGGATCTGAGGGGGCCGGCCCCCCTCTCCCTTGCCCCTATATATATGGGGGGGGGGGTGGGAGGGCAGCCGCACCCAAGTCCTGGCGCAGCCCTCCCCCTCTCCCTACTACTCCTCTCCCGCGGTGCTTGGAGAAGCCCTGCAGGATTGCCACGCTCCTCCATCACCACCACGCCGTCGTGCTGCTGCTGGACGGAGTCTTCCCCAACCTCTCCATCTCTCCTTGCCTTTATCAAAGTGCGAGAGACGTCACCGGGCTGCACGTGTGTTGAACGCGGAGGCACCGTTGTTCGGTGCTTAGATCGGAATCGACCGTGATCTGAATCGCTGCGTGTACGACTCCACCAACCGCGTTCTTGCAACGCTTCCGCATCGCGATCTTCAAAGGTATGAAGATGCACTCCCCTATCGTTGCTAGTAGACTCCATAAATGGATCTTGGTGATGCGTAGGAAATTTTTTGATTTTCTGCAACGATCCCCAACATTGGCATCATGAGCTAGGTCTATGCGTAGTTACTATGCACGACTAGAACACAAGATTGTTATGGGTGTAGATCATGTCAATTTACTTGCCGCTACTAGTATTATCTTGATTCGGCGGCATCATGGGATGAAGCGGCCCGGACCGACCTTACACGTACGCTTACATGAAACAGGTTCCACCGACTGACAATCACTAGTTGCATAAGGTGGCTAGCGGGTGTCTGTCTCTCCCACTTTAGTCGGATCGGATTCGATGAGAAGGTTCCTTATGAAGGGTAAATAGAAATTAGCATATCACGTTGTGGTTTTGGCATAGGTAAGAAACGTTCTTGCTAGAAACCTATAGCAGCCGCGTAAAAACTTGCAACAACAATTAGAGGACGTCTAAGTTGTTCTTGCAGCATGTGCCGTGTGATGTGATATGGCCAAAAAGGATGTGATGAATGATATATATATATATATGTGATGTATGAGATTGATCATGTTCTTGTAATAGGAATCACGACTTGCATGTCGATGAGTATGACAACCGACAGGAGCCATAGGAGTTGTCTTATTTTATTGTATGACCTGCGTGTCATTGAAAACGCCATGTAATTACTTTACTTTATTGCTAACCGTTAGCCATAGTAGTAGAAGTAATGTTTGGCGAGACAACTTCATGAAGACACGATGATGGAGATCATGATGATGGAGATCATGGTGTCATGCTGGTGACAATGATGATCATGGAGCCCCGAAGATGAAGATCAAAATGAGCAAAATGATATTGGCCATATCATGTCACTATTTGATTGCATGTGATGTTTATCATGTTTTTACATCTTATTTGCTTAAGACGATGGTAGTAAATAAGATGATCTCTCATTAAAATTTCAAGAATTGTGTTCCCACTAATTGTGCACCATTGCTAAGGTTCATTGTTCCGAAGCACCACGTGATGATCGGGTGTGATAGGCTCTAACGTTCGCATACAACGGGTGTAAGCCAGATTTACACACGCAATACGCTTAGGGTTCATTTGACGAGCCTAGCATGTACAGACATGGCCTCGGAACATGGAAGACCGAAAGGTCGAACATGAGTCGTAAAGAAGATACGATCAACATAAAGATGTTCACCATTGATGACTAGTCCGTCTCACGTGATGATTGGACACGGCCTAGTTGATTCGGATCATGTATCACTTAGATGACTAGAGAGATGTTTATCTGAGTGGAAGTTCATTAAATCTGTTTAGATGAACATAATTGTCATGAACATAGTCTAAAATCTTTACAATATGTCTTGTAGATCCAATGGCCCACGCTAATGTTGCCCTCAACTTCAACGCGTTCCTAGACAAAACCAAGCTAAAAGACGATGGTAGCAACTATACGGTTTGGGTCCGTAACTTGAGGATCAGCCTCATAGCTGCCAAGAAAGCATATGTCCTTGAAGCACCGCTAGGTGATGCACCCGTTTTCCAGCAACTCAAGACGTTATGAACGCCTAGCAGTCGCGTAGTGATGATTACTCCCTGGTTCAGTGCGGCATGCTTTACAGCTTAGAATCGGGGCTCCAAAAGCGTTTTGAGTAGCACGGAGCATATGAGATGTTCCAAGACCTGAAAATGGTTTTCCAAGCTCACGTCCGAGTCGAGAGATATGAAGTCTCCAACAAGTTCTACAGTTGTAAGATGGAGGAGAATAGTTCTGTCAGCGAGCATATACTCAAAATATCTGGGTTGCACAATCGCTTGTCTCAGTTGGGAATTAATCTCCCAGATGACGCGGTCGTTGACAGAATCCTCCAGTCGCTCCCACCTAGTTACAAGAGCTTCGTGATGAACTTCAATATGCAAGGGATGGAGAAATCCATTCCCGAGGTGTATTCAATGCTGAAATCAGCGGAGGTGGACATCAAGAAAGAACATCAAGTGTTGATGGTGAATAAAACCACTACGTTCAAGAAAGGCAAGGGTAAGAAGACTTCAAGAAGGACGTCAAAGGAGTTGCCGCGCCCGGTAAGCTAGTTGCCGGGAAGAAACGAAAGAATGGACCCAAGCCTGAGACTGAGTGCTTTTATTGCAAGGGAACGGGTCACTGGAAGCGGAACTGTCCCAAATACTTAGCAGATAAGAAGGCCGGAAATGTCAAAGGTATATGTGATATACATGTTATTGATGTGTACCTTACCAGCATTCGTAGTAGCTCCTGGGCATTTGATACTCGTGCAGATTCACATTTGTAACTCAAAGCAGGAGGTGCGGAATAAGCGGAGACTGGCGAAGGATGAGGTGACGATGCGCGTCGGGAATGGTCCCAAGGTCGATGTGATCGCCGTCGGCACGCTACCTCTGCATCTACCTTCGGGATTAGTTTTAAACCTCAATAATTGTTATTTAGTACCAGCTTTGAGCATGAACATCGTATCTGGATCTCGTTTAATGCGAGATGGCTACTCATTTAAATCCGAGAATAATGGTTATTCTATTTATATGAGATAAATGTTTTATGGTCATGCCCCGCTGGTCAATGGTTTATTCTTAATGAATCTCGAACGTGATGTTACACATATTCATAGTGTGAATGCCAAAAGATGTAAGGTTGATAATGATAGTCCCACATACTTGTGGCACTGCCGCCTTGGTCATATTGGTGTCAAATGTATGAAGAAGCTCCATGCGGATGGACTTTTGGAGTCTCTTGATTATGAATCATTTGACACATGCGAACCATGCCTCTTGGGCAAGATGACCAAGACTCCGTTCTTCGGAACAATGGAGAGAGCAACCAACTTATTGGAAATCATACATACTGATGTGTGCGGTCTAATGAGTGTTGAAGCTCGCGATGGCTATCGTTATGTTCTCACCCTCACAGATGACTTAAGTAGATATGGGTATGTCTACTTGATGAAACAAAAGTCTGAGACCTTTGAAAAGTTCAAGGAATTTCAGAAAGAGGTTGAGAATCAACGTGCCAGAAAAATAAAGTTCTTACGATCAGATCGTGGAGGAGAATATTTAAGTCACGGATTTGGCACTCACCTAAGGAACTGTGGAATTGTTTCACAATTGACGCCGCCCGGAACACCTCAGCATAATGGTGTGTCCGAACGTCGTAATCGTACTCTGTTGGACATGGTGCGATCTATGATGTCTCTTACCGACTTACCGCTATCATTCTGGGGTTATGCTTTAGAGACTGTCGCTTTCACTTTAAATAGGGCACCTTCTAAATCCGTTGAGATGACACCGTATGAACTATGGTTTGGCAAGAAACCTAAGTTGTCGTTTCTAAAAGTTTGGGGATGCGATGCTTATGTCAAGAAACTTCAACCTGAAAAGCTCGAACCCAAATCGGAAAAATGAGTCTTCATAGGAAAGATACCCTAAGGAAACTATTGGGTATACCTTCTACCTCAGATCCCAAGGCAAGGTCTTTGTTGCCAAGAATGGATCCTTTCTGGAGAAAGGTTTTCTCTCGAAAGAAGTGAGTGGGAGGAAAGTGGAACTTGATGAGGTGATTGTCACCCCTTCGGAACCGAAAAGTAGTGCAGCGTAGGAAGATGTTTCTGTGGTGCCTGCACCGACCAGAGAGGAAGTTAATGATAATGATCATGAAGCTTCAGATCAAGTTACTGTTGAACTTCGTAGGTCCACAAGGACACATTCCGCACCAGAGTGGTACGACAACCCTGTCATGGAAATCATGTTGTTAGACAATGGTGAACCTTCGAACTATGAAGAAGAGATGGCGGGCCCGGATTCCAACAATGGCTTGAAGCCATGAAATCCGAGATAGGATCCATGTATGATAACAAATAATGGACTTTGGTTGACTTGCCCGATGAACGGCAAGCCATAGAAAATAAATGGATCTTTAAGAAGAAGACTGACGCGGATGGTAATGTGACTATCTATAAGGCTCGGCTTGTGGCTAAAGGTTATCGACAAGTTCAAGGAATTGACTACGACGAGACTTTCTCTCCCATAGCGATGCTGAAGTCCGTCCGAATCATGTTAGCAATTGCCGCATTCTATGATTATGAGTTATGGCAAATGGACGTCAAAATGACATTCCTTAATGGCTTCCTTAAGGAAGAAGTGTATATGATGCAACCGGAAGGTTTTGTCGATCCTGAGAATTCTAACAAGGTATGCAAGCTCCATCACTCCATCTATGGGCTGGTGCAAGCATCTCGGAGTTGGAACATTCGCTTTGATGAGGTGATCAAAGCGTTTGGGTTTATACATACTTGGGGAGAAGCCTGTATTTACAAGAAAGTGAGTGGGAGCTTTGTAGCATTTCTCATATTATATGTGGATGACATATTGCTGATGGGAAATGATGTAGAACTCTTGGAAAGCATAAAGGCCTACTTGAATAAGTGCTTTTCAATGAAGGACCTTGGAGAAGCTGCTTACATATTAGGCATCAAGATCTATAGTGATAGATCAAGACGCCTCATTGGTCTTTCGCAAAGCACATACCTTGACAAGATATTGAAGAAGTTCAATATGGATCAGTCCAAGAAAGAGTTCTTGCCTGTATTGCAAGGTATGAGATTGAGCACAGCTCAATGCCCGACCTCGGCAGAAGATAGAGAAAAGATGACATGTTGTGTACCAGACCTGATGTGAACCTTGCCATAAGTTTGGTGGGGAGGTACCAAAGTGATCCCGGTATGGAACACTGGACAGCGGTCAAGAACATCCTGAAGTACCTGAAAAGGACTAAGGATATGTTTCTCGTTTATGGAGGTGACGAAGAGCTCGTCGTAAAAGGTTACATCAATGCTAGCTTCGACATAGATCTGGATGACTCCAAGTCACAAACCAGATACATGTATATTTTGAATGGAGGGGCAGTCAGCTGGTGCAGTTGCAAGCAAAGTGTCGTGGCGGCATCTACATGTGAAGCAGAGTACATAGCTGCTTCCGAAGCAGCGCAGGAAGGAGTCTGGATGAAGGAGTTCATCACCGACCTAGGAGTTATTCCAAGCGCGTCGGGCCCGACACTACTAGGAAAAGGCCTATTAATGGCGCACCTAGTTTGGCCATTAATGGCGCATTGGTGGTGCGCCATTACTAGCACGCCATTAGTATACTTTACTAATGGCACACTTTTGGTGCGCCATTAGTATCTGGTATACTAATGGCGCACCACTGATGCGCCATCAGTATGCACAGTGGTGCGCAATTAGTATGCCTCCCAGGGGCCAGGTGCTTTGGCATACTAATGGCGCACTCTGCTGTGATGCGCCATTAGTATGAATATTTTTTTTTCTGTTTTTTGCACAGGTTATGCATATATATAAATATAATTTCTCGTGGAGCCAACATATATGGTACGCACATCGAAACTATTAGAATCTACTCCCTCCGTTCCGATGTACTCGTCGTGGTTTTAGTTCAAATTTGAATTAAAACCACGACGAGTAAATCAGAACAGAGGGAGTATATAATAGCTCATAGAACAACTTAGCATCATGCATCATCGATCATAATAATAATAAAAACTCAACATAGGTATTAAATAATAAGTCTTACACATCATTATCGACCATACAACTTCTACTACGTAGCAATTTTCTAAGATAAAATGGCATAAAACAAGATGGCGTTTGTCTCTAAATCAATTAGATTTAAAGGGCCATTATGAAGAACGCAGATTATCTTGTCTCCATTTCTTGCCCTTCTCTCTCTATTGCTTCCAAGTACCTCCTTACGAGTTTTCGTTATTTTTCGCCATTCTTTGATTCTCATTCCTTCATTTTTAGAAGAAATCCGATATGGACACATGTGATTTGTAGGTTCACCTGGCAGAATGTTTAAAACTTGTAGTTGACCAGATTGAAACATGACAGGAGGCACACAGTCACTAGGGAGAATCTGTTGCAAAACATATAGTAAGACTTCGTAGTTAGCATTGTAGTTCAGTTCGAGAAGAACTAATGCAAAACATGCACGAATGTCGTAATAGTACAAAAATCTTACCATGGTATCTCCATTGATATTAACGTAGTTCAAGACGTGCACTAGTGGGACGTATTGACTATATTATGGATCAATATTGCGATGTTGAATGTAATCCAGAAGAAAGGAATAAAAGAAGATGATCTGCTCTTTGTCCTTATAAGTACATTCTGAGCCAGGGGTGTAGTAGGTTCTGTCTAGCATCATCCTCACATTATTTGAATAATCAAAATAACCTATCAATGGAAATAAGTTGTCAACATTTTTGAAATAAACAATATAAATTACTAAATAACTATGTTTGATAAACTCACTTCTCGGTAGAATTGGAATCATATCGTCAACAAGGACCCAAATGTCCAAATCATCTTCGGCGATGGAATCCGGATTACCAAGATCCATGGTGAGAAGCATACCCTCATAAAAACCATATATCATGCAAAATGATTCCCAATTCTTGCAACCAAAAGTGGTTACGTTATCTGAATTGTACAAATCCACTTCTAAATCAACATTATGCATGGTCCTTAGTTGAATTTGCTTTGTCTCCGAAGTTTCATGATCTTCAAATCCCATCCTCTCCAAGACATAGCGTCTTGCATGCCACGGGATAAACTAGTTGCATGTAAAAGAAGAAAATTAATTACTTACACGTTGAAGTAGCTAGAAATCGTGCTTAATTAATTACGAAACAAGACTTGTCGTTGCGTACCGTTTCGACATCGAAGGTCTCGTCGAGCTTAATACTGAAGTAACGACCGTCTACCAGGTGAGGCCTGTCGCACAGACCCCGGTCGTCACCGCACCAGGAGCACTCCGGGATCCTATCGTCGTCGGAAGACGACATTTCCTATGTTTCAAAGAGATTAAACTTTATAAACTAAAAATATGTACCTAGACAAGCTAGCTGTGGCACCATCCTAGGCTCATTAGGACTAACATTGTCAACACTTTTGCACTAGTTCTGCTACATACCATCCTCACAATCTGATTACTATCCTCTCTATAAACTCATTAAAAGTTGGTTATTGTCAAGGAACAAGATCATGGTCTCATCATTTAGGGTTTGTCGACACCGAGGCATCCTAAAAGCTAAGCTTTTATAATTGAGGGTTTTTCGACGCCCAGGCACCCTAAAAGCCTAAGCTTTCATCATTTCGTTTTTTATCGACACCGAGGGACCCTAAAAGCCAAGGTTTCATAATTTATGGTTTGTCGACACCGAGGCATCCTAAAAGCTAAGCTAGGAAGGAGAATTGTAAGTTGGGCCTAATCACTTGGCTCTAATCACTTGATCCTACCTAATTAACTACTAAGATACCCCGGCCCATGCATTAGTCACAACTACCCTATATGTCCTATTTTTAGCAAAGTCATGCTAAAATTCACGGAAAATTTCAGTATGACCTTTGCTGAAAATAGGACATATGGAGTACCCGAATTTGCCGGAACGGAAGTTAATCAACATTCCAGCAAACTCAAGGGCCTCTCGGTGTACCTGCAAAATCATTATCCCCGCCTAATGAAGTCGCCAATGGGTCATTTCAGAAGATCACAAGTAGCATCATCACAAGTACAACATCATGACAAGTACAGTAGCAACAGCAGTGAATTCATAACAGCAGCATGAACAGTTAAGAAAAAGTTGCAGAAGCTTGTAAAACAATAGTTTGAAGTTCAAATATTTACAACAAGGAACCAAATACATGACCACCATATTCCTTTCCACACAGAAAATTGATGTGTAAAACAATAGTTTGAAGCTTGTAAAACAATAGTTTGAAGCTTGTAAAACAACAGCAGTGAATACCCCGGCTTGATAGCAAACTGACAACAACTCAAAAATTTGATGTTGCTGCCAGTATTAATTAGAAAGCAGCAGCAATATGGCATATTTAATTAACAGTGGCTATCCTTCTGAACTAATGGGAGTGCATGGGTTTCAAAGAGCTGGCCACCATAGGAGCTTAAATAAATTTCAACTAATAAGGTAAGAGACGCCACACACCCACACCCGTCAAAATCTATAGACAAACATGCCCAACAAAAAAGAGGTGCAAGCAAGCACAAGCCTGTAAATGATTTGCGATAAAAGTCCATACATCACGCTAACACATGATGAATTACCATGATCCAGGTTTAATTTTGCTTTCCCACCCAACATGTTTCCTCACTGTAGATACATATCCTAGCTCCTAGCACATATCTAGACAAGATAGGCTCGCACAGAGGCATTTGTTTGCTGGCTAGAATGACAGCAGCCAACAACTCAAACAGAGACATCCTTCAACACTAGAAACACAAAACGCACCAAGTAAATCAGACAATAATTATTTAAGCTCCGGTGGGACTTGTCTTTTTTTGTTCTACTACGCTGTCACAACTATTTACTTTTTGTGCAGTGTTGTATTACTGGGTACATTATTGTAATTTTGAGTAACCAGAATCTATAATAATAAAATCAAGGTGAATAAGCTGGGTAATGTAAACATATGTTGTTCACTGGTGTGAATTTGTTTGACAAGTAGATGACCTCTTTGCCCCTTTGTTGGTTGTTATTGGTCAGCCGAAAAATCAAACTACCCACGGCGGCCATGGATGCAGAATCATGTGCCGTGAAAAATCATGTGCTGAACCCTAGAACTAGCAGTGAAGGAGGGAGGGAGGGAGGGGGAGGAAGGAAGGGGGGAGGAGACTGAGTGGTTACCTGGCGGC
>LR738710.1:806964232-806982470 GCA_902687465.1 Secale cereale | reverse complement strand
TAGGGGAGGGGTACGGGGTGTCGGCGGCGGCGGTTGAGTAGGGGTCGGCGGCCGGTGGACCGGGGGTGCTCTCGGCGACGAGGGGGATCGAGATCGAGTGTCCATGAAATTTAAAAATATTCATGATAGTTCAAAAAGTGCCCATGAAATACAATCGAGAAATGAAGGCTACGATTTAAATACAAACGATCTTAGCTAGCTAGCTATCTGTTCACAATCTTCTTGCCCTTCTTTTTCGCAAATGGAGTTCTTCTGTGGAACGGACGTCCTTTAGGTAGGGTGGTCCTGCTTCTTCTTGTGGTGTATGCTGCTACTTCATCATCGTCGTCATGTTCGATCCTCGGGTCGCCGTACTTGTCGAAGTCTTGCTCATTGGCTACTCCATCCATTCCGATGATCTTCCTTTTGCCTCTCCTCATGACAACACGACTGGGCTTTGACGGGTCGGTAATAAAGAAGCATTGGTCAACTTGGGAAGCCAGTACCCATGGCTCATTTTTCGCGGTGACGTTTGCGCCCGCGGTCTTGGATTTGGCTTCGGGTATAACCATGGTGGTGAAATACCGGTCTTCTTTTAGGACGCTCTTGGCCCATCTGACACGGAACATCGGGACCTTCTCTCCAGCGTAGCTCAGCTCCCAGATCTCCTCGATCCTTCCGTAGTATCTGTCCTTGTCATTACCGGTGTAGGATTCCATCGTTACCCCGGAGTTCTGATAACCATCGCTCTTCATGTCCTTGGCCTCGGTGTAGAATGTGTAGCCGTTGATATCGTACGCCTCATAGGTCATCAGGTTGTGCTCGGCGCCCTGTGACAAGGCGAATATGAGTTGTTCTTCCGCGGAAGAATCATCATGTAAAGGGTACGACAGAAGCTTCTGCTTGAACCAACGCGTGAAACATGAGTTGTGCTCTTTGATTATATCTCCGTCCGTCCTCTGTTAGCCTCGGTCATTGTATGTCTTCTCAATAAAGGTTTTGCGCTGAACCACCCAAGGATCGACCACGTCTATGTGTTGTAGCGCGACTAGGTTTGCTCTTTCAAAGTCGACGAGTCGACCCTCGAAGTGGGCGGCAGCTCTTGCGTTATCGGTCTGCTTGAGAAGCAGCTCTTGAATATGAGGGTCCTGCACCCAGCCCATCGATGGTTCAGCGTCGTCTGCTCCGCCGGCATCATCATCTTCATGATCATGCCCGTCGTCTGCTCCGGCATCTTCCTCATCATCATGTCCTGCATCTTCTACATGATGACTGTGTACAACATCACCGTCGTGATCATCTCCTGGAGATTCTTCGTCTTCTCGCCCGCCCGAGCCGCGGTGGTTGTCTTGCTGCCCTTCCTCATTTCTTGCCCGGCCCCCATGGACGACTTCGTAGTCATCTTCATCACCTTGCCACCGATAGCCATCCATGAAACCATGCAAGAGCAGGTGGTCCCGCACCTGCCTGGAATCAGGGTCCGCAATAAGGCTCTTCAGCTTGCATCTTCGACACGGACATCTTATCTCCGTCTCGTTCTTTTGAAGCATCTCGGCCTTCGCGGACCTCAAAAACCTATTCATGATGCCTTCGGTCATCGTGCGCACCATGGTCGCCCTGCGGGGTAGAGCAAAACGATATTTTAGAACCAAGAAAAAAATTGCCATGACTTTCCCTAAAAATAGGACAAAAATGAATGCTTAATGCCAAAATTCTCACCGAAACGGAAATGAATCAACATTCCGGAAAAAAAACATACTAATGGCGCACTGACACACAGTGCGCCGTTACTAGTTCAAACTAGTAATGGCGCACTGTGGGACAATGCGCCATTAGTAGTTTTGTAAAAAACAGAATAAAAAATATCATACAAAAAAAAGCATTAATGGCGCACATGACTGCAGGTGCGCCATTACTATTTACAACTAGTAATGGCGCACTATTCATGGATGCGCCATTAGTATGTTTGGACAGGCGCGCTAGTTAAAAAAAAACTTCTTGATACTAATGGCGCACTCCGGGCATGGTGCGCCATTAGTACTTCGAACTCTAATGGCGTATCTGTTGCTGGTGCGCCATTACTATATACTAATGGCGCACCTCCTGTCTGGTGCGCCATTAGTATCAATTTCATCTATAGCCCTTTTCCTAGTAGTGCGATGACTCTCTTCTGTGACAACACTGGAGCTATTGCCATTGCCAAGGAGCCCAGGTTTCACAAGAAGACCAAGCACATCAAGCGCCGTTTCAACTCCATCCGGAATTATATTCAAGATGGGGACATAGATATTTGTAAAGTGCATACAGATGTGAATGTCGCAGATCCGTTGACTAAACCTCTTCCACGAGCAAAACATGATCAACACCAGAACACTATGGGTGTTCGATTCATCACAATGTAACTAGATTATTGACTCTAGTGCAAGTGGGAGACTGTTGGAAATATGCCCTAGAGGCAATAATAAAATGGTTATTATTATAATTCCTTGTTCATGATAATTGTCTATTGTTCATGCTTTAATTGTATTATCCGGAAACAGTAATACATGTGTGAATACATAGACCACAACGTGTCCCTAGTAAGCCTCTAGTTGACTAACTCGTTGATCAACATATGGTTACGGTTTCTTGACCATGGACATTGGATGTCATTGATAACGGGATCCCATCATTAGGAGAATGATGTGATGGATAAGACCCAATCCTAAGCCTAGCACAAGATTGTGTAGTTCGTATGCTAAAGCTTTTCCAATGTCAAGTATCATTTCCTTAGACCATGAGGTTGTGCAACTCCCGGATACCGTGGGAATACTTTGGGTGTGCCAGATGTCACAACGTAACTGGGTGGCTATAAAGGTACACTACGGGTATCCACGAAAGCATCTGTTGGGTTGGCACGAACCAAGACTGGGATTTGTCCGTATGACGGAGAGGTATCTCTGGGCCCACTCGGTAATACATCATCGTAATGAGCTCAATGTGACTAAGGAGTTAGTCACAGGATGATGTGTTACGGAACGAGTAAAGAGACATGCCATAACGAGATTGAACAAGGTATCGGTATACCGACGATCGAATCTCGGGCAAGTGCTATATCGATAGGGAATCGTATACAGATTGATTGAATCCTTGACATCGTGGTTCATCCGATGAGATCATCGTGAAACATGTGGGAGCTAACATGGGTATCCCAATCCCACTGTTGGTTATTGGCCGGAGATATGTCTCGGTCATGTCTGCATGGTTCCCGAACCCGTAGGGTCTACACACTTAAGGTTCGATGATGCTAGGGTTATAGGGAATAGATATACGTGGTTACAGAATGTTGTTCGGAGTCCCGGATGAGATCCCGGACGTCACGAGGAGTTCCGGAATGGTCAGGAGGTAAAGATTTATATGGGAAGTCATCATACGGTCACCGGAATAATTCGAGGGGTTACCGGTATTGTACCGGGACCACCGAAGGGGTTCCGAGGGTCCACCGGGAGGGTACACCTGCGCCGGAGGGTGCTATGGGCTGTATGTGGAGAGGGACCAGCCCCTAAGTGGGCTGGGCGCCTCCCCCTAGGGCCCATGCGCCTAGGGTTTGGGGAAAACCGTCAGGGGGGCGCCCCCTTGCCTTGGGGGGCAAGGCACCCCCCTGGCCGCCGTCCCCTCCTCAGATTGGATCTGAGGGGGCCGGACCCCTCTCCCTTGCCCCTATATATATGTGGGGGGTGGGAGGGCAGCCGCACCCAAGTCCTGGTGCAGCCCTCCCCCTCTCCCTAGTACTCCTCCTCTCCCGCGGTGCTTGGTGAAGCCCTGCACGATTGCCACGCTCCTCCATCACCACCACGCCGTCGTGCTGCTGCTGGACGGAGTCTTCCCCAACCTCTCCCTCTCTCCTTGCTGGATCTAGGCGCGGGAGACGTTACCGGGCTGCACGTGTGCTGTATGCGGAGGCACCGTTGTTCGGTGCTTAGATCGGAATCGACCGCGATCTGAATCGCTGCGCGTACGACTCCACCAACCGCGTTCTTGCAACGCTTCCGCACCGCGATCTTCAAAGGTATGAAGATGCACTCCCCTCTCGTTGCTAGTAGACTCCATAGATGGATCTTGGTGATGCGTAGGATTTTTTTTGATTTTCTGCAATGATCGCCAACACTATCCACACGAAGAAAGATGAAGAGGGGAACTTGGTTTACCCCAAGCACACCACTCCACAGTGCCAGCTCCTGATTCAGAATTTCCAGAAAGATCAGCCGACTGAGAAAGAGAAGGAATCAGAGGAGACAGAAGACAAAGAAGGGGATGGAGGTTACCCCCAGATCAACTCCATCCTGATGATTTTTGACGACGTTGAAAGCAAAAGTCGACTGAAAGTGATCAACAGAGAATTCAACATGGTTTCCTCGATGACAACGATGTATCTGAAATGGTTGAAGACCCCCGTCACATTCGACCAGTCCGACCATCCCGCACACATTGCGACCCCTGGGCGGCAAGCGTTGGTGGTCGACCCAGTTGTCGAGGGCATTCGTTTGACCAAGGTGCTGATGGATGGCGGCAGCGGCCTGAACATTCTGAATGCTGAAACCCTCCGTGGGATGGGCATTCCGATGTCCAAGCTAAGCGAGAGTAACATGAGATTTCACGGGGTCATCCCCGGAAAGAAAGCCGACTCACTTGGCCAAATTACACTCGACGTGGTTTTCGGCGATTCAAAGAATTTCCGCAAAGAGAAGCTGACATTTGAGGTGATGGAGTTCCATAGCGCCTATCATGCCATTTTGGGTAGGCCCGTCTATGCCAAGTTCATGGCTCGACCGTGTTATGTGTACCTCAAACTGAAGATGCTGGGGCCCAAAGGCGTTATAATTGTCACAGAGAATTGGCAGAAGGCAGAAGAGTGCTTCCAGAAAGGCTCAAAGATTGCTGACGAGTAGATGGCAGCAGTGGAGATGGAGGAGTACCAAAAGAATGTGGATCCGAGTGACTTGCTGCGGGCTAAGAAGCCAGCTTCCGAGTCAGCCTTCCAGTCGGCAGGGGAGACGAAGCATGTGCAGATTCACCACACCGACCCCAATGCAGCTCCGACCCACATTTCAACAACACTCGACAACAAATAGGAAGAAGCGCTCATCGAGTTCCTCCATGAGAACTGGGACATCTTTGCATGGAAACCATCCAACATGCCAGGTGTGCCCAGGGGACTGGCCGAGCATCATTTGCGAGTCAACCCAAAGGTGAAACCCGTAAAGGAACATCTCCGTCGGTCTGCTGCGGAGAAGAGAAAAGCAATTGGCGCAGAGGTGGCTCGGCTTCTGGCAGCTGAGTTCATCCGTGAGATCTACCACTCCGAGTGGCTCGCCAATGTGGTCATGGTCCCCAAAAAGGACAAATCCCTCCGCATGTGCATCGATTTCAAGCATATCAATCGGGCCTGCCCGAAAGATCATTTTCCTCTCCCCAGCATCGATCAGATAGTCGACTCGGCTGCGGGGTGCGAGTGTTTGTCTTTTCTGGACACATATTCTGGGTATGATCAGATCCGACTGTTTGGACCCGATGAAATCAAGACAACCTTCATCACCCCATTCGGGTGTTTTTGTTATGTCACCATGCCTATCGTCTCAAGAACGCCGACGCTACCTTCATGCGCATGATTCAAAAGTGTCTGCTGAAGCAAATCAGTCGGAATGTGGAAGCATACATGGATCACATCGTGGTAAAGTCACGCAAAGGTTCCGACCTGCTGACCAACCTCGCCGAGACATTCACAAATTTGAGAAGCTATGCTATCAAGCTTAATCCGTTGAAGTGTGCATTCGGAGTTCCCGGCGGTACGTTGCTTGGTTTCCTTGTTTCAGAACGGGAAATCGATGCCAACCTAGAGAAAGTCAGTGCCATCCTCTGAATGAAGCATCCCGCGTGCATACACGACGTCCAGAAGCTAACTGGTTGCTTGGCCGCATTGAGTCGATTAATTTCCCGTCTTGGTGAGAAGGCGCTACCTCTCTACCCACTGATGAAGAAATCTGAAAAGTTCGAGTGGAATCCTGAAGCTGAAGCAGCGTTTGAAGAGCTCAAAGCCCTGCTTTCCACCCAGCCGGTGCTTGCTGCCCCAGTCAGCAAGGAGCCTCTTTTACTGTACATCGCAGCCACCGGACAAGTTGTCAGCACTGTACTCACGGTCGAGCGGGAAGAAGAAGGCAAAGCCTACAAAGTCCAACGCCCAATCTACTACATTTCCGAAGTATTGACTCCCTCCAAGCAAAGATACCCGCATTACCAGAAGCTTGTGTATGGGATTAACTTGACCGCAAAGAAAGTTGCTCATTACTTCTCGGATCATTCAATCTCAATCGTCAGCGACGCCCCACTATCAGAAATCCTGAACAACCGAGATGCAACTGGTCGAGTGGCGAAATGGGCAATTGAACTCCTTCCGCTAGATATCAAGTTCGAAGCGAAGAAAGCTATCAAGTCTCAGGCAATAGCAGATTTTGTGGCTGAGTGGATCGAACAGGAGCAGCCGACTCAGGTCCAGTCGGATCACTGGACCATGTTCTTAGATGGATCCAAGATGTTGAACGAATCTGGTGCAGGTGTGTTTTTGGTGTCCCCCCAGAGGCGACAAGCTCAGTTATGTCCTTCAAATCCACTTCGACTCTTCAAACAATGAAGCTAAATATGAGGCGCTTTTGTACGGGTTGTGTATGGCCATCTCACTTGGCATCCGTCGCCGGATGGTTTACGGCGACTCAGACGTAGTGGTCAATCAGGTGATGAAGGACTGGGACGTCAGAAGCCTAGCAATGACCAGTTATTGCAGTGCAGTGCGGAAGCTGGAAAAAAAGTTTGAAGGTTTAGAGCTCCACCACGTACCCAGAATCAAGAACCAACTTGCTGACGATCTCGCGAAGATAGGGTCCACTCAGAAACCTATACCCAAGAATGTGTTTTTAGAGAACCTGCACACCCCTCAGTCAAATAAGACCCCTTCACGGAGGAACCCCCGCGGCCAATCAGTGCATCTGATCTGACCGAAGTCGAAGTTCCTGCAGTGGTCGACCTAATCATGGAGATTTTGGTGATCACCCCCGACTGGACTGTGCCATACATAGCATACTTGCTCAGGCAAGAACTCCCAGAGGATGAAGAGGAGGCGCGCCAGATCGTCTGTCGATCCAAAGCCTTCCCTGTCATTCAGGGTCAGCTCTACATGGAGAGTGTCACAGGGGTCGCTCAGCGCTGCATCACTCCGGAAGAAGGTCGACTAATTCTGAATGAGATTCAGTCGGGAACTTGTGGCCACCACGCTTCCTCTCGGACTATTGTGGCCAAAGCATACCAAGATGGATTTTACTGGCCCCGAGCAAATGAGATGGCGAAGGATATCGTAGACAAGTGTGAAGGCTGCCAATTCTACTCCAACATGTCCCATAAACATGCGTCTGCCTTGAAGACCATCCCGTTGGTTTGGCCATTTGCTATTTGGGGGTTGGACATGGTCGGTCCCTTCAAAACCGGCAGGAGTGGATTCCCTCACTTGCTCGTGGCAGTCGACAAGTTTACCAAATGGATCGAAGCCAAGCCCATCAAGAACCTCGGCTCGAGCGCCGCTATTAGCTTCATCAGATAATTGATATTCAGATACGGAGTCCCCCACAACATCATCACAGATAACGGCTCCAACTTTGACTCGGATAAATTCAGAGCTTTCTGTTCCTCCCAAGGTACGCGGGTCGACTACGCATCCGTAGCGCATCCGCAGTCGAATGGACAAGCAGAAAGAGCAAATGGTTTGATCCTCGAGGGCCTGAAGCCGCGGCTTATGCGCGACCTCAAGCATGCCGCTGGAGCTTGGGTGACTGAACTGCCGTCTGTCTTATGGGGGCTAAGAACGACTCGCAACCGGTCGACTGACCGTACCCCCTTCTTCATGGTCTATGGAGTCGAGGCCGTGCTGCCGAGGGATTTGTTGCACAACGCCCCCGAGTAGAACTCTTCTCCGAGGCAGAAGCAGAGCAAGCCCGTCAAGATGCAGTCGACCTCCTGGCGGAAGAACGCGAGATGGCTTTGATCCGCTCGACCATTTACCAACAGGACCTGCGTCGATTCCATGCCCACAATGTCCTAAGCCGAGCATTCCAGGAAGGAGACCTGGTCCTCCGAGTACACCAAAAGCGACCGCACAAACTTGCACCAGCTTGGGAAGGCCCCTTCATCGTCACCAAGTGTAACGCCCGGGTAATCAAGCTACAGTAACCCTCTGTTAATGATGTCACGTCACCACGATTACTGTTACTAAACTCGCTTCGGTTCGAAACCGGTTCAAATTCAAAATTTAAAACAAAGTCAAATTTAAAGGTTTTCAAATGTCAAAACTAAAATGTCCTAAAGATGACCAATATTTCATAGGTAATTATGGTGGAGATATCAATGTTTTATAAAGTGTTGAACTATTCTAAGATAAACAAGACAGTAGCAAAACATTTAATTATTTGCCTTTTACAATTAATAAAATACTAACATATTTTATTTTAAACCTTAAACTAAATGTGACAGTGGACTAATGTAAAGTGCTAATTTAGGTGTTAGTTTTATATTTTATAAAACTATAAATTTATTTGGAACAAAAAAACAAACATAATACAAAAACAAATAAAAAAAAGGAAACCCCCCCTCCCCTGGGCCAAATGGCCCAGCTGGCCTCACTCACCGAGCCAAGCCGGCCCAACTCCTCCCCACTGTCCCCTTCCTCTGCTACAGGGAGGCAGGGGGAATCGTGGCGGGCATCCGACTGGCCATGGACGCAACCATGGCGCGTGCCGGCCATCCCCCGGTCCCCTTGGACTATAAGGCCGAGCCCTCGACTCCCCTGGAGAACCCTAGTCCTCCATATCGTCCTCCCCGCGCAGCTATCTTCCCCGCTACCAGCTGTCGAGCCGCCGTGGCCATGAAGGACCTCGCCGCCATGACCAACCTCGACCCGGTGTCGAGTTAGCACGTCCAGAAGAAACACCGCTGCTCTCTATCTCGTCTACGAGGTCCAGATCGAGCCCAACCCCGTCGCATCGCCGGATCACTGCCGTCTTCATCCTCGGGCACCGCGGCGTTCATCTGTGATTCGACGTCCCCGGAGCCTCGCCGAGCTCGATTTGGCCATCAACTGGCTCGTGGTGAGCTCCTCCTTCTATTCCCGGACTCCCCCTTTCGATTCATCGATGTAGACACTGTACATCGCGCGGCCGATCTCTCTGAACCTCACGCTCACCGCGTCGTGGCCGCACCCGCATGCTGCAACTGCCCGCCTTCGTTGGCGCCATAGCCGCCCCATCGGTGCACCTCGCCGGCTCGCCCGCAGCCGCGCCTGCCGCTGCCGTCCGGCCTCGCCGGCAGCCGTCGTACTCCGCCGCCTCCCACCGCGGCCTCCTGCCCCTCAGCGAGCTGGTCGCCATGCCCGCAACTCCCCGCGCTCGTCGCCCGCCGCCGCTCCCGGCCCCCAGTGGCCACGGCCGTCGCGCACTCAGTGCCGCAGGCCTCGGCCACGCCCGCCCCGCCGCCGTCACCTGGCCCAGGCCGGGCTAGCTCCGGCTGGCCGCTCCTGCCTAGCCAGGCCTCACCGTCCCACGGACGTGCGCGCCGCTCAGGCCGCCCTTGGACGCCGCCGGCCCCCTCTCGCTCGCCGCGCTGCCGGCCAAGCGCACCGCCGTCCGCGCTCGGCGGCCTCATCCCGCCGTGCGGGCGAACGCCGGCTCGGGTGCACCCAGGCACCCGCCCCGCTGCATGCCTGACCCGCTAGGGGGCCGTGGCCCAGTGACAGCAGGGGCCCACCCAAAAATGTTTTTTAAATAAAAAATAATAAATAATAAAATATTAATTAATTAATTAATTAATTATCCTAATTAATTCTGTTTACTATAGCCTAATCATGAATTAATATAATTAACTGTTAGTTAACTAAGCAGTCTTTGACAGGCGGGTCCCACATGTCAGGTTTGACCTAGTCAACCTGTTGACCTGCTGATGCCATGGTGATGTCATGCTGACATCACCTTTCAATGTTCTGGATAATGTTGGACTTAAATATGAAATAAAATCAGAAAATCATTTAAACTTTAGAAAATCATTTAAAATAATCTGTAACTCAGATGAAAATGTTTTAATATGAAAATCGCTCAGAACGACGAGATGAATCCGAATACACGGTCCATTCGTCTGCCACATGCTGCTAGCATAGCTAACATGCAACATTTCCCCCCTCCGATTCATTTGTCCGAAAACACGAAACACCGGGGATACGTTCCCAGATGTTGTTCCCCTTCGCCAGTACCGTGTAGCACCGTGTTAGAGCACCCTAGCACTGTGGGTTGACATGTCGTGCTTCTTTGTTGCATCTGTATGCTTTGTATTTATTGTTTCTTCCCCCTCTTCTCTCCGATAGACCGTGAGACCGATGATGCCCCGGTGATCAACTACGGTGTTGACGACCCCTCCTTCTTGCACAAGCAACCAGGCAAGCCAACCCCCTTTGATTATTCCGATATCGCCCATTCCCTTTTCTCTTATGCTTGCATTAGAACTGCTACTATATTTGTATGATCCTATTCTGATGCATAGCCTGTTGTTGATACCTGCTTTCATACCTTATATGTTTATACTAAACAGCTTAGTATAGGCTGGTTAGAGATCCACCAGTGACCCCCACATTGTCCTCGCTGCCCCGCTGGATTATCAGAAGACCCGATCAACGGGATCGAAGACCAGGACCCGGCACCGTACATCACTTTCCCCTTAGTTGCTCGACACTATTGGGTTACTATCGAGTGCCGAGGGTGAGACCTCATCAGCACTTCTGATGTTAACCTTGTAGGTTAGTTCATCAGTTATGGGCATCGAGGGTGATTTCCTCCTTCTCCACTCCCGATAACGACACTGTCGTGCAACTCCTCAAGAGTGGACCTCTAGGGTGACTCCTCTTTCGTTCAACTTGACGATAAACATCAGGTGGAATTCCATCGAGGGTGATTTCCTCAGGTTTCCCTTTGGTGTTAGACACACATTTACTATGGTTACTATGACTTTACTCTGGACCTTGTTACTAAAGACGGGTCGACCCTGAGGGGTACCCGCGCGAGCTTAATTGCGAGTGATGTGTAGTCGGGTTGACCTGGAAGGTGCCCGCGAGATAAATACAAGACGTGGCCGGGCACTCGCCCTTGCCGCAAGTCCTCAAGACGGGGCGAAGGGGTTACATGATCGTGAGTCTCTGCTCATTACCGCGCGTTCCCAAGACACTAAACGGTTTGGATATTTAATCCAAGGGGCCTCTGGCCTGATAGCGCTAACCACCACGTGGGCATAGTATGGGCGTTCTGCGTCATATGCATTAGCCGAAGCTTAATTGACATCATGCGACTGAGCGGCGCACGTCGGGTTGGACTGCGTAAGCACCTGCCTTTTTAAGGAGGTAGCCCAGGTCTGCTCACCGGCCGCGTACGCAACGTGCAAGAGTTCCCAGGGCGATTGTCCCATGACCCTTGGGGGCATAGGATTTAGTCCGGCGTGCATGGCCTCTCTATTAAGCCTAGGTCGGGTTGCGGCGTATTGTTTGGCAGAGGGCAGGCTTGACCTGATGGTGTGTCCGACCGGAGTTAAGCAAGCGTGGTGGGTAAGTTGGTGCACCCCTGCAGGGAAGAAAACATCCATCGATAGCCTATCCTATGGTACCGGCCACTTGGAGTTCTATCCCGATCGATACAACTAGAACTGGATGCTGAGGCATTGTTTGGATTTATTGCTTCGGGAGTCGAGAAAGGATCCCGGAGCATTGAAACAACAACATAAATATGACTTATGTTGTACTACTCTACTTCCCCCTCTTGCTGCAAGACGGTGGTTTTCAGAAGATGCTAGTCTTTGATAGGACTAGCTTCTCCCCCTCTTATTCTGGCATTCCGCAGCTTAGTCCATAGATACTACCCCTTTTCATTGATACCGATGCATATGTAGTGTAGATCCTTGCTTGAGAGTACTTTGGATGAGTACTCACGGTTGCTTCGCTCCCCCTTTTCCCCCTTCTTTCTTCCTTCTGGTTGATGCAACCAGATTGTGGAGTCTAGGAGCCAGAAGCCACCTTTGACGACTGCTACTACCCCGATGGAGGCTACTACTACTTGAAGACCGCCGTCGACCAGGAGTAGTTAGGAGGTCCCAGGCAGGAGGCCTTGCCTCTTCGATCGTTGATGTTTTGTGCTAGCCTTCTTAAGGCAAACTTGTTTAACTTATGTCTGTATTCAGATATTGTTGCTTCCGCTGACTCTTGTGTATTCGAGCTTATGTATTCGAGCCCTCGAGGCCCCTGGCTTGTAATATAAAGCTTGTATTATTTTTATTTGTGTCTAGAGTTGTGTTGTGATATCTTCTAGTGAGTCCCTGATCTTGGTCGTACACATTTGCGTGCATGATTAGTGTACGGTCAAATCGGGGGCGTCACAAGTTGGTATCAGAGCTGACTGCCTATAGGAACCCCCCCATTCCAACTCCTTGGTCAAAGTTGAGTCTAGTCTTTGAAAAACCGTTTTACAAACATGGCTGTGTGGCTTACAGGCCCACGTCGCCATTGGGTGGTATAGGATCTTTTACTCCTCTTCTATACTCTGGGATTATGATCTCTCTTCTATTCGGGCTAAATGGTTTTGCTAAATCTAACTCTAGGTTCACATAAATACTTTCTCCCGAAGAGCCCTTCGTTCAAGATAATGGCCTACTGCACCGCTAGAAGATTCCGAAGATACTCTACGATGTTCTCTCGAGACTTTGTGCCATTTACCGTTACAATTCTATATCACCGATAAATCCCTAAGGACAGCTACATATACTTGTCGTCCACACCTTCATTTCAATTGTTCTTGTTATTACAAGATACCTTGAAATACTTCGGATACTCCGAGAATCCTTGGTGCCTGCTGCCTTGCAGCTCCTTTTCCGCATGGATACATGTATGAATAATTTTTCACACTTACCAAGTATTCAATCCTCAGTTGTTCATGTGTTTAACAAAATTCTTCAGAATACTATTCGGTTTTATGGAAATCCTCAGCAGCCTAATGCTCCTGGATTCCTTGCCTTTCGGCATTATGGTTGATTCCATATTTCTAGCAATGTTTGTTGACATCCTTTGTCAGTATCATTTCGAGTCCCTTGGTTCAATATTTTGTTAATGCTCGCAATCCTCAATAAGATCTTAAAAATCATCCTTCCAGCTCAGACGTCGTTTTAAAGATGTGTTGGATCTCGAGCAACCAAATTGCCACCGGTTGTACTACCTAAGCCTACTCAACTTATCCATACTTAATCAGAATGTTTTCTTCTGATCCCTTGAATTGGAAATCATAATTCCTTCGCATTTGAGCCTTAGATTAGTCAGTTGTTTCTGTAGTCCAATACCTTGCATTGTTTTTTCCTCTAGTTGAGTACCGATGCTCACATCAGATCCCCTGTAGACCACCGGATCCTTTGTTGGATTCTAGCCGACATCATCCTTCATATTCAAACACCTTGTGAGTTCTGCCATTATATATAATGCCTTGAGTAAAATATATCATCTGCTTTCTCAACGATGCTCTACTTTCGAGCTTGTATAATTTGCTCCTGAAGTTGCGTAGTATGAGTCTAAGATGCCCCGAGGGGTTGAACTTATACCTTCCTTAATCTGTGCGAACCCGAAAGTTTTCCGAGGTTCATACTTCCCTGGTTTTTAACCAGGCAAGTCTTCACAATCAATTCATTGTTAATAGAGTAGTGAATGAAAGCTTATGCATTGAAGAAGTGGGAGTCAACCTTGAAGTTTTTGTTCATGCCCACGGACACGATGTAGATCTTATCATTAAATCTTATCTTAAATTAATTATCCCCTTGATATAAGTTCATCTTATATCTAGGGTCTATCCTTTTTCAATCATGGTTCCGACCATGTTCTTCTTTAAATACCACTTCTTGTGCAGATTTAAGCACTTGTCTCCTGCTGAGCAATACCCCCAGCCCAACCTCTACTTTGAGCTATCGTCGAGTATTACCCCCTGGTATCTCAAGATTATCACGGAACTGCATAGCTTCTTATGAGTTCTTCATTATGTGTTACAATTTCATTGACTGCAATTTTCCTCGGGTTCTGAGATGTTTGACACTCAAGGACCCCAATAAGTGAATCAATTCCGCACTCCGATTTAGTAGCTCTGAGTAATCTCCATTGCTTATGAGTTTATTAATTCTTCAAGTTATATCTAGCCTCATCGGCTATATCATTATCATGCATCTTTTTAACTGTGCTACCTGGTCCTTCTTCATGGAGCACAATTTCGGCAATGAGCTAAGCTTACGCCGATCTTCGTCGGCATATCATTTCGCCTTGAATAGCTAGCTTGATTTCAAGCTTGTATTGTACTAGTGGTTTCAATAACCTTTCGCTCCATCATTCATTTGACTTGATGTCATCGCCGATCGATTACATCTTAATGAAATCTCTCGACAAATGGGTCGTGACCAGCATCAACAATGATTTGCCTTCTTCCAAGTTGTGAATCGAATTCATGATGGGGCATCCCATCCTTGCCCCTCGATGATTTGTGCTATCATCGACAACATTTATGCCTTCGCCCCAACACCAACTTGTTCATATAATTTTGGAATTACATCCTCTTTGACATGACGATGGATTGCAGCTGAACCCGTCGGCCACATCCTCATCCTTTCCTTGCTGAAAATGTAAGACTTATTCTATAAGTTGTTCCTGATGGATCCTTTGTGTATTCAAAATATGATCTTTACCCAATGATTATGTCGGTGCTATCTCGAAGCATGTCTTTGTTACTTCGAAGATCCACATGAACATGGTAAGAGCAATGCTAAATGTTCTTGATCAACTATCCAACATCGTTGTGTGGGTACATATCATAATTCTTCTTACCTTTTTATTCTATATGGTCATGACTTTGATCTCCTGACACGTATATCATGCCCTGTATAATCTTGAGAATGATATACTCCTATTCATTGTGTTTAAACACATTTTCCTTTCCATTTGTTTGTTTAACCTTTCGTTGATCTACATATAATCTAAGCAGTAATACATTTTCCGCTTATGTAAAGACCTTGGTGTACTACTCTATCAGTAAGACCCTGTTACTATTGTTGATTGTTGATAACATTCCGGTAACCACCGATGGATGAGAAATTTGCTTATTGGTCCGCCTCGCTTCAACGAGCAGGAAAATGGTTCTCTTCGTCCCTCGCCCTTGGTACCGATGTTGTTGCCGGCATAACTGACATGTTATCCTCTGGCATGCCTTGCTTACATGATCGTGCAACACGTCACCGCCCTCCCCACTGTTAACCCACATGGTGGGCCCATAACCCACAGTTCCTCAAGATCGAAACCTGACTCTCCTGTACATCCATGTTTTCCAAAATTGATCCTCGCACTTGGCTTCGTATGTAAATCACGAGCCACATTCCTAGTGATCTATTTTGGCATCAGATGCAATATTTATTCCCATTACTCTAAAGTCATTTATACCTCTGTTTCAGGCAACGAATGATTGCTTGCCCGGTTGAAGCTTATAATTGCACCTCATTACTTTCCTCTCGATGGCTATCTTGAATTTCAACTCAAGAGATTCCTCTATGCCACGTTCACTGAGATAGTCCACATGAACCTATCTTGTGTTGGGCTCCGTCCTTGCCGAGTCTTTCTCCCCTTGATCTACCTCCTAAATCTCGGGACGAGATTTCTTGTAGTGGAGGACATTTGTAATGCCCGGGTAATCAAGCTACAGTAACCCTCTATTAATGATGCCACGTCACCGCGATTACTGTTACTAAACTCGCTTCGGTTCGAAACCGGTTCAAATTCAAAATTTAAAACAAAGTCAAATTTAAAAGTTTTCAAATGTCAAAACTAAAATGTCCTAAAGATGACCAATATTTCATAGGTAATTATGGTGGAGAAATCAATCTTTTATAAAGTGTTGAACTATTCTAAGATAAAAAAGACAGTAGCAAAACATTTAATTATTTGCCTTTTATAATTAATAAAACACTAACATATTTTATTTTAAACTTGAAACTAAATGTGGCAGTGGACTAATGTAAACTGCTAATTTAGGTGTTAGTTTTATATTTATAAAACTAGGAATTTATTTGGAACAAAAAAACAAACAGAAAACAAAAACAAATAAAAAAAGGAAACCCCCCTCCCCCTGGGCCGGGCACTAGCCCTTGCCGCAAGTCCTCGAGATGGGGCGATGGGGTCACATGATCGTGAGTCTTTGCTCGTTATCGCGCGTTCCGAAGACACTGAACGGTTTGGATATTTAATCCAAGGGGCCTCTGTCCTGATAGCGCTAACCACCACGTGGGCATAGTATGGGCGTTCTGCGTCGTATGCATCAGCCGAAGCTTAACTAACGTCATGCGACTAAGCGGCGCGCGCCGGGTTGGACTACGTAAGCACCTGCCATTTTAAGGAGGTAGCCCAAGTCTGCTCACCGTCCGCGTACGCAATGTGCAGGAGTTCCTGGGGCGATTGGCCCATGACCCCTAGGGGCATATGGTTTAGTCCGGCGTGCATGACCTCTCTATTAAGCCTAGGTCGGGTTGCGGCGTATTGTTTGGCCGAGGGCGAGCATGACCTGATGGTGTGTCCGGCCGGAGTTAAGCAAGCGTGGTGGGTAAGTTGGTGCACCCCTGCAGGGAAGAAAACATCTATCGATAGCCTGTCCTACGGTAACGGACACTTGGAATTGTATCCCGATCACTACAACTAGAACTGGATGCTGAGGCATTGTTTGGATTTTTTGCTTCGGGAGTCGAGAAAGGATCCCGGAGCATTGGAAGAACAACATAAATATGACTTATGTTATACTACTCTACTTCCCCCTCTTGCTGCAAGATGGTGGCTTCCAGAAGATGCTAGTCTTCTACAGGACTAGCTTATCCCCCTCTTATTCTGGCATTATGCAGCTTAGTCCACAGATACTACCCCTTTTCATTGATACCGATGCATATGTAGTGTAGATCCTTGCTTGCGATTTCTTTGGATGAGTACTCACGGTTGCTTTCCTCCCCCTTTCCCCCCTTCTTTCTTCCTTCTGGTTGATGCAACCAGATGGTGGAGTCCAGGAGCCAGAAGCCACCTTTGACGACTGCTACTACCCCGATGGAGGCTACTACTACTTGAAGACCGTCGTCGACCAGGAGTAGTTAGGAGGTCCCAGGTAGGAGGCCTTGCCTCTTCGATTGTTGATGTTTTGTGCTAGCCTTCTAAGGAAAACTTGTTTAACTTATGTCCGTACTCAGATATTGTTGCTTCTGCTGACTCTTGTTTATTCGAGCTTATGTATTCGAGCCCTCGAGGCCCCTGGCTTGTAATATAAAGCTTGTATTATTTTTATTTGTGTCCAGAGTTGTGTTGTGATATCTTCTAGTGAGTCCCGGATCTTTGGTCGTACACAATTGCGTGCATGATTAGTGTACGGTCAAATCGGGGGCGTCACACCAAGGTACTACACAACGGAGCTTACCACATCTACAATGTGGCCAAGAAAAATGATGAACCCCATGCATGGAATGCGAATCTGCTCCGCCGCTTCTATACTTGAAGCACTCGATCAGTCGAGTTGTAATAAGAATTTTCCAGTTTGTTTTCAAAGACAAGTTTGCAGCAATTTCTTAGTGATTGTTGGTTTCAAAGATGCTTGTCCTCAAATCCCCCAGTGGGTGCTTAGCCGCGAATCCGATTCGCCTAAGTTACAAAAACCACTCCGAGTGAAGAGCAACCCTCTCACTCGGGGCTTAGCTGCGACCCTGTAATCGCCTAAGTTACAAAAACCACTCAAAGTGAAGAGCAACCCTCTCATTCGGGGGCTTAGCTGCGGTCCTCCGAGCTACGCCATAAGTACAACGTGGCTCTGTCCTGCGAACTCCGCCACAAGTACAACGTAGCTCATAATCGCCTAAGTTACAAAAATCACTCTGAGTGAAGAGCGACCCTCTCAGTCGGGGGCTTAGCTACGGTCCTCCGAGCTATGCCATAAGTACAACGTGGCTCTGTCCTCCGAGCTCCGCCACAAGTACAACGTAGCTCGTAATCGCCTAAGTTACAAAAACCACACCGATTAAAGAGCGACCCTCTCACTCAGGGGCTTAGCTGCGGTCCTCCGAGCTACGCCATAAGTACAACGTGGCTCTGTCCTCCGAGCTCCACCACAAG
>LR738710.1:806948727-806963888 GCA_902687465.1 Secale cereale | reverse complement strand
TTAGCTGCGGTCCTCCGAGCTACACCATATGTACAACGTGGCTCTGTCCTCCGAGCTCCGCCACAAGTACAACGTAGCTCATAATCGCCTAAGTTAGAAAAATCACTCTGAGTGAAGAGCGACCCTCTCACTCGGGGGCTTAGCTGCGGTCCTCCGAGCTACACCATAAGTACAACGTGGCTCTGTCCTCCGAGCTTCGCCACAAGTATGACATAGCTCGTAATCGCCTAAGTTACAAAAACCACTCCGAGTGAATAGCAACCCTCTCTCTCGGGGGCTTAGCTACGGTCCTCTGAGCTTCGCCATAAGTACGACGCGACTATCAAGTGGTTCGACCCTCAGAGCTGTGTCACAAACTTGACGTCGACTCGAAATCCAAAAGATTAAAGAGAGTCAGAAGCAAAGCAAACAAGCGAACGCAAAATGATTCAAATCAAATGTAGATAAAGCCCCGCTAGATTCGGGCAGAAGTACTCGAGCATCAAGCCTGTGAGAGTTTAATGATTACAAAATCACTCGGCATACCGAGGCAAATTGAATTAGAGTATCCAAGTTTATTCACTCCTCAGGAGGGGGAGGGCTCATAGGCGCAACGAACTCGTCCAAGTCAATCCCGTCGGCAATGCAGGTAGAGGCCTCCAGGAAAGTCTCCATGAACGACTGGAACTGGAGTTTCTTCATGTTGGCGACCTTGAGTGCGGCCAGCCTCTCCTCCTTCACTTCCTTGAAATGCACCCGAACCAAAGACAGCGCAACGTCAGCTCCACAACGGGCAGTGATTTCTTCCACAATTGCACTCGACTGGGGATCTCGTTGAGTCGAGTCATCAGTGACTCGAGGTCATTCTCTTGCACCGCCCCCCCTCCAGAGTGCAGCGTCAATCCGAGACATCACTGCCTTCAGTCGACCGAGGTAGCCTGTGGCGCTGGTGAGGCGAGACTCCAGCCTCAAGATGTTCATAGCCGCTTCATCCTTGACAAGAGAGTTGGCGGGGTCCACACGAGGCTCGACCCGCCCGGTCTCCTCCTCGAAGTTGCGACAGAATTCTGCATAGGCGAGAACACGATGAATTAGCGAGAAAATTGTGAGTCGACCGTCTTGATTCAGTCGAGCAGAAGGAACATACCTTCAAGCACAAGGTACCACTTCTTGGTGAGGTCGCTCAGATAAGCCTCCGACTCATTTTTCTTCTGGAAAAGGCCCCCATACTTCTCGTCTAGAGTGGTGTTGGCCCTCTTCAATCGAGTCACCTCCTTGTTGGCCGCGTCAAGAGAATCCTTCAGCCTGGCGATCTCCTCCTCAAGCGTGCCGACCGAAGCCAGCTTCTATTTTGCCAGTTCAGTTTTTTCCTGCGCCCTCTGCTGCCCCACAGCTAGATCAAGGTCCTTTTGCTCTAGAGCAGCCTTCATTTGATCTACAAGGGACATTACTAGACAGATGAACATAAGGATGCACATGATACGATCGCTGAAAATCAGTCGACAAGCTATACACTTTAATTACCAGACGCTTCGTCCTGAGATTTCTTCAAGTGATCCCTGGCCAGCTGCAAGTCAAGATTGAGTTGGACCTGCTTCTTCTCAAGATCCATGAATTTGGCTCCAAACTCGCAAGATTTCTGCACCGACACAACAAGACAGGATTCTATGACTACAACCGAGTCAAATACTCAATAGTAGTCTCGGGGACTACACCCAGTGGGTGCACTGAGCGTGCCCCCACTGGTTCTCACTCGGCCGAGTCAGTCCTGCCCGAGCTTAAAAAAAGAGAGACATATACATTCTGTTCTCAGACCATGGCCGACTACCAGCAGCCGACCACGGTCTCGAGGACTACACCTAGTGGGTGCACTGAGTGTGCCCCCACTGGTTCTCACTCGGATGGATCAGTCCCACGCGAGTGAGAAGAGTTCGAAACAAGTAAGAAACACAATTTCTAAGACCATGGCCGACCAACTTCAGTCGACCGTGGCCTCGGGGACTACACCCAGTGGGTGCACTGAGCATGGCCCCACTGGTCCAATCGACACAAGACTGATTGGAGCGCAAGAGCTAAAGTTACAAGAAAATAAAGAACACCCAGTGGGTGTAACATCATCTTACGAACAAAGCGGTAGTTTTTCAGAGCGAAGATTCCAACAACACAACAAGCCAGTCGAAAAAGACAAACCTGGACGTTGGTTCAAAGGGTCGAGCTGGCGTTATAGGCGGCCATGCTAGCCTGATACGCCGCCTTTGTCCGCTCCATCATCAATCCCGCCTGACGAACGACCTCCTTGTCCCCACTCACGGGCTCCTCTAGGACGTGATGGGTGGTGAAAAGCACGGACGGCGCAGCATGATGACCCTCAACCGTAAGGGATCTGTTGCAGCGTTTTCGATAAGTAAGATTGTCGAACCCAACAAGGAGCAGAAGGTATTGATAAGCGCTTCTGAGCAAGAAATTACTGCAAGCATTGAAAGATAACTTTTAGGGGTTTTCTCGATATAAGCAATAGGAATGTAATGGCGAGTAATGCAAAAGGTACTGAAAGTAACAAGTGGCCCAGTCCTTTCTTAGCAAAGGAGAGGTCTAGCAACTGAACTTATAAAGACTAAAGCGTTCTTGAGGACACACGGGAGAGGTAGTCATGTGCTTTCGTCATATTCCGTATCGATACTATGTTATGTGTTGATAAGTGTTGGTGGGTGTATCTATGCTAGTGCACTCTCTAGACTAAGATGAATGCACTCTTATGATTAAACACCTTGCAAGCATCCGCAAATACAAGATAGAATTTAAGGCAAAAGCCTAACCATAGCAATACGATCGATAATTCATTATTCCCTTATGCAAAAGCGTGCGAACTGGGGTTCAGGTTTCTATCACTCCGGCAACCCACCATAAGCATTCTTTATACACAATGCATTCCCCTAGGTCCTTAATAAGGCGAAGTGTTGGGTGTTCGACTCACACAACACCACTAGTAGAATGACAACAAAACTTAATTATCAAACAACACATATTACTTCAACAGCATATGACTACTAACAACAAGACTTTCCCCATGTCCTCAAGAACTAAAGTAACTACTCACAAGACATAAAAGAGATCATGATCAGAGGGGATAAATAGGTGATAAACAATCTGGACATAATAATATTTCTCCAACAAAACTCAATAGCATTCACCACAAAGTAGTAATCAACACCGATGGAGTAGAGAGGATAGGTAGTACAAGTTACAACACGAGTTGCGATGGAAAGATGAGATTTGAATCAAGATGGAGATGGTGCTGGTGTTGGGGATGATGTTGATGATGATCTCGATGATGCCCGTGATGATGGTGATGACGATGGCGACGATCTCCCCTTCCAGGAGGTGATCTCCCCGGCGGAATCTGCCCGCCGGAGATGCCCTTTTCTTCTCTGTAGGTTTCCGCCTCGAAGCGGCGGCGGAACTCCGTAAAAATTCCCGTGCCTAGGGTTTTCGGGAGACGGAGAGCATATATGCAAAAGGGGGCGGCCAGAGGTGGGCCAGGGAGTCCAGGCGCCCCCCCCGGCGCGGCCAGGGGGGGCGCCCCCAGGCCGCCTGGGCACCCTGTGGCCCCCCTCTGACTCCCCTTTTGCGTGTCTTCGTTATTCTTCTGAAAAACACGTCCTGTCAATTTTCAGGTAATTTGGAGGTGTTCTTCTTCAGCAACTTAGTATCCACTTTTTCCTGCTGAATCATGCGTCTGCTGTTTCGGCATCGGAAAGTTGCAAACTGTGTAAAATAGACCAAAACAACATAAGAACATCACCATAACGTGGAATATATCAATGAATAAAGATAAATTATAATATAAAATAGTGATGCATTTTGGACGTATCAACACCCCCAAGCTTAGACCTCGCTTGTCCCCAAGCGAAAATGAACTCGGTAAACCTGTCCACAAGTTTAGAGAGTGAAGTGTCGATAAATAGAATACGGACAAGAAGCATCATAGTCTCTTCACCAACTCAAATATCCTCAGCAACAATCTTCAACTCATAAGGCTCTTATGAAAAAGTATCAACACTTATATTCGAAGGTAGGACCAATAGAAACTCATTATATCATAGCAAACATGTCCTTTGGTCAAGGAACAACAAATAATTTTAACTTTTGCTTTTGATGGGATTAATTGAAGCTTTTTGAAATAACAAGTTAATAAGCAAGAAATGAAAGTGTTAACACAAAGGAAGATATTTGCCTTAGCTGGGCATGACAAACAACTTACTTATCAAATGATAATGTCAACAAGGATATGGTATGACAAATCTTAATGCAGCTTTATATGTATGAATCCTTATCAACATCAAACGTCTGCTCTCTTTGAGAAATAGAAGGAAGTAGGAATAACTGACTCAACTTAAAATTAAAAGATAGGCCCTGCTCTAGGGTAGTAGGGAAAACTCATGTGCTATCCTCAAATCAAACAGAATGAAAACAAATTTTTTAGAGGTGCATGATTTGTCAACGAATGCTAATAGATAACTCAATCGCCTCTTGAACTGGACAAGTTTCGAGGAACGGCTCCCGTATGAGGACGATAACGTCCTCTTATTCTCCTTTGTTTATCACTGCCAAAGTTTTTTGATTTCTCATGAACAAAGCGTGAAGGAGGGTTTGTTTGTTATATTATTTTTAAGCCGGGCGCACTCAATGCCAGTTCCTCTTCGTATTATGGGTTTGCACATTATACATGCAATCCCGGGGTGAAGCTTGTCCAACTCAAAAAGGTCATGAATTAGCCACTACTTCCTCATGAGCTAAAGCAGAGGCACAAAATAAAAGAATTTGAACATTTAAGGATAACACATAAATTATATACTTTTAGGAGGTGGTAGTGTAGTACCACGAGTAGGTAGGTATGGTGGACTCATATGGAAGGTATTGGCTTAAGGTCATGGATGCACAAGCAGAATTCGGCTTAGTACAGAGTTAGGCTAGCAAAGGTTTTGAGAGAGCAGACAATCGATGATGACTAAGATGCAAAGCAATATAAAGCATGAACATTGAAATAAGCATAACACATCAAGTTGTCTTCCTTGTCAACATAACACTTCAAGTATAATAACATAAAGGTTTTGGCTATGTTGATACTCTAAGAGAATCATGCTTGTTGTTATGACCAAAGCTATGTTTGCCAAGATTAAATAAAGTTTCATAGCCATACCTGACATAAGGTCAATACTCCCCATAAGAATCATCATATAAGGTCGATTGCATGAAGAGAATACCGAGTGCAGCAAAAAGGAACCGATAAACTTCTCATTAATATTCCATCATAGATGACTCCACACACACGGATACAATTCTTCACCAAGGGGGCGATAGACCTCAATGTACACACCTATCTCATATAATAACTTCCCTAGACATGATACGACTCTACTTGACTCCTGCAAGACACAAGGTAAAAGATAAAGATACCGGGCACTCCCCCAAGCTTGGAACAAGCCAAGGGAATGCCATTACCCATGGAGATTTCTCCCATATTTGCTGGCGTTAATCACGTAGTCCTTGGCGAAACGCTTCCATGGATATCTTGCTAAAGTCTCTTGCGAGAGGCTCATCTCCTGAATCCTGCATTCAGCACCCAAACTCATGCGCATAAATCTTAATTCATACTCACCGTTCTGGTTAGATAGATCATTAATTTGCCCCTGGAGTTCTATGATTCTGTCTTCAGCCGCGGTGATTCTTTCCCACATCTCCTTCATCTCCTTCAGAAAGTAGTTCTTCAGCTCTTTGGTGATGTCAAAGTTAGCTTCGACACCACGCTCGGTCATCTTCTTGTACTCGAAGACTTCCTGCTCCACTTCTTCCAGCCTGGCCTGGACGCTCCCCTCCTTGATAGGTCCCTTCAGATCTTCTTGATGAAGGACGCCTTCCTTCACCTGAACCACCTAAGGATGCTTCTTCACCTCAACGAGGTAAGGGTTGATGACGTTGACGACGAACGTGTCCTTGGGGGAACTTGGAGAAGCCATGGCACCTAAATTTAGCTGAAAGATTTCCTGGCAGAAACAGATCGAAGAGAAAACACGCGAAATCGCAAGATACGTTGCCGGAACAACCCGGGCAAATATATAGGAAAAATTTATGCACAGAAAGGAAGGTAACGGATCAAAGCGGGGTCGGAGACGGGCACCAGGGTGCCCAGGCGGCCTGCCGGCGCGGCTCGGGGGGGGGGGGGCCAGGGGGGCGCCTGGACTCCCTGGTGGTCGTCTCCGGCTCCACTTCGACTCGGAATTTTACTAATTTTTCAAAAACGCGTAATACGGAACTTTAATGATGTTTTGCGGTGTTTTCTTACCGTACTACGTACCTTTTCTTTATTCTGCTTCTGCTGGCGTCTGAAACAGGGCTGCAACATGTTCTTCGTGGGTTGTTGTGTATATTATATTCACATCAACATCGACAGGGTCTCCTGCTATGTAATTCTTAAGTCTTTGCCCATTCACAACTTGAGGTTTGGTGCCTTCAAAATTATTAATCTTAATTGCACCGGACCGATAAACTTCTTCTATATGAAATGGTCCTTCCCACCTGGAAAGTAGTTTACCTGGAGAAAACCTGAAACGGGATCTAAACAACAAAACTTTATCACCAACATTAAATTCACGTTTCAGAATCTTCCTATCATGCCACCTTTTTACCTTTTCTTTGAACATTTTAGCGCTCTCGTAAGCTTCACTTCTCCATTCATCTAGAGAAGTCAAGTTCATGAGACGCTTCTCACCAGCTAGTTTTGGGTCAGCGTTAAGCTCTCTAACAGCCCAGAAAGCTTTGTGCTCTAGTTCTAATGGCAGATGGCAAGCCTTGCCATATACCATCTTATATGGGGACATACCCATGGGGTTTTTGTAAGAAGTTCTATATGCCCACAAAGCATCTCCCAATTTATTTGACCAATCCTTCCTATTTCTGTTTACTGTTTTCTGCAAGATCAACTTAATCTCTCTATTGGTGAGCTCAACTTGCCCACTAGTTTGAGGATGATAAGGTGAAGCAATTCTATGATTAACATCGTATTTAGCCAAAGCTTTTCTAAAAGCTCCGTGCGTGAAGTGTGATCCTCCATCGGTCATGAGGTACCTTGGTACACCAAACCTAGGAAATATTACATCCTTAAGCATTTTCAGGGATATTTTGTGGTCAGCACTTTCAGTGGGTATTGCTTCGACCCACTTGGTCACATAATCAACAGCTACTAAAATGTGAGTGTACTTGTGCGAAGAAGGAAAAGGACCCATAAAATCAAAACCCCAACAATCGAAAGGTTCAATTACTAGTGAGTAATTCATAGGCATCTCATTCCTTCTACTAATGTTACCAACTCTCTAACATTTATCACAAGCTAAAACATAATTTCTAGCATCTTTAAAGAGAGTAGGCCAATAAAAACCTGATTGAAGAACCTTATGTGCAGTCCTCTCACCGGCGTGATGTCCTCCATAGGGACTATCATGACATCGTCGGAGAACGTCCTTCTGCTCATGTTCCGGAATGCATCTTCTCACGATCCCGTCGAGACCTTCTTTGAAAAGATGTGGGTCATCCCAAAAGTAGTGCCTCAAATCATGAAAGAACTTCTTCCTTTGCTGAAATGTTAGACCTGGAGGCATATACTTTGCAACAATAAAATTAGCATAATCTGCATACCAAGGATCGGAGAGAGGTTGTACTTTTACAACGGCAAGTTGCTCGTCTGGAAAACTATCGTTAACTGGGATGGGGTCATGCGGTATATCTTCCATTCTTGAAAGATTGTCCGCTACCGGATTGTCTTCCCCTTTCCTATCAACAATCTGTAAATCAAATTCTTGAAGAAGGAGTACCCATCTGATAAGCCTTGGCTTAGCATCCTTCTTTGTCATAAGATATTTAATGGCAGCATGATCAGTACGAATAATAACTTTGGAATCAACAATGTACTGCCTAAACTTATCACAAGCAAAAACTACAGCTAAGAATTCCTTCTCAGTAGTAGCATAATTTCTTTGAGCACTATCAAGGGTCTTGTCAGGGATACGGTTAGTAAGTATAAACCGGATGTTGTAAACCGGTTTAGTTATGTTGTACTTGGTTCATTATTTTAGTAGAGATTACGGCCTATGAGATTTCAAGGCCCATGTATAGAAATACGGTTGTAAACCGCCAAGGAGATATAACTTGGGAGATAAGAAAGAAAGGACAGAGACCGAGGCGGACACGATTATGAGCCGGCCTCGGGATTCTGTAAACCGGACCAGGCGTCACCTCTATATAAAAGGGACGGCCCGGCACCGGTTCAAGGACAAGCAACAATCGATACGTCGAGACGCAGGCAAGCGATTCCGCTCCCTGTAAACCGACGCCCAAGCAATACCAAACCAACTAGACGTAGGCTTTTACCTTCTCAAAGGGGCCGAACTAGTATAAAATCTTCTGTGTCCTTTGTGCGCCATGAACCCTTTCAAGCTAACCCGTGCGATGGTTCCATCATCAAGTCCGTTAAACCGGACATCTGCCGTGTTAATTCCACGACAGTTGGCGCCCACCGTGGGGCTCGCGCACGATGGTTTCGAGTTCTTGAAAGGCGGCTTCGAAGGGTTAAAGGGCTACGCGGTCGGCCGGATGACCAAGAGTCGTCGCGGCCGGATCTACATCGACGACGCGGGTTGGGGACCGGAGGCCGATTCAATCGAATACGGGTACCGGGTCCCCTTCGGCAGCATCCAAGTCTTCATCGGAAAAATTGGCGAACCGGGACCTGAGCCGGACACCCTCCCCAGCATCGTCGAGCCGGCTCAGCGGGCGAGATCGCCCCGGATCCAGTCTGCCATGAGGCATGTGTTTGTGGGGGCAATTCACGGAGGTCGAACCGAGGACGGTTCGGAATCTGATGGTGCAACAGTCGTCTACTCAGATGGCGAATCTTCATCCGGGGAAACTGAATCTCTGTATCAGTTGCGGGACGGCCGGTCTGAGGGCGAGTCCGATGGGAACAGTATTCCGGACCCCTTTGACCCGCCAAACCGGGTGGCGGTCTTCATGGCCGGTTCACAACCCCCGGTGAACGGAACAACAGCGGAAACCGGCGCAGGGGGAAGCGGTTCAAATCCCCCCCTCACGGAAGTTCTATCCACCTTGATCGAAGAGCTCGCAGCTAAAGCGGTAGAGGTCGTGGCTCCAGCAGACAAGGTGCAGCATGATGCAGTGCTTCTTCAGTTAACGGCCCGGATCAATCAATTGAAGGAGGATTTAAAGGCAGAAGGAGAGATGTTAGCTATCAGGCAAGCGGAATTGGATGATCAAGCTTTTCACTTGAGGATGGAGCAAGCTTCGGTGGAGGCAGTCAGGGGGAGAAAGTATCGATCCCGCCTACCGCCGGGTTACGAATCTGCGAATTTGTTTAGAACCCCGGGAACGGGGGCTAGCAATGATCCGGCTTTAAACCGGAGGAGTCCGCCGGTTCAGGAGGAGCCGGTTCTGCAGCCCATTGCCGAACGAGAGCGGCGGGTTGCATCGGTGCCTCATGTGCCTGTCCCTCCGGGTCATTATTCAAACCCTGTGGATAATATTGCTGCTGCGGCCGCACGGTTGGCCGCTTTACCCGCAGAAGGAACATCTCCGGTGGCGATAGAGGCGCGCAGGGTCCAGAAGCTGCTTAATACGGCATTAATACAGCATCAAGCATATTCTCATAGCAGGGAGAGGTTGCATTCAACACCACGTCCCAATCGAAGTTACACCAGACATTGGGAAGAACCTGAAGTTTCTAGCAGTGAACGGAGGAGGCATCAGCGTATGCAGAATAATCCGGCGGGGGCAGAGATACCGACCCCGGATCAAAACCGGCCTAGATCGGAGGCCCGAGAGGAGATCCGCCAGTCGACGCCGGCTTACGCCGGCGCTACAGGGGCAGGAGCCACAGCGAGCAGCTTTGGGATACAATGTCTTGTCCCTGCCCTGCGGAGCGTCAAGCTGCCCAAGGATTTTAAAGGACCTCGCAAGGTGCCTAATTACACCGCCGATTTACCACCCGAAGCTTGGGTGGAGAGTTACGAGATGGCCATGGAGATGCTGGATGTGGATGAGTCGGCGTGTGCTAAATATTTCACTATGATGCTGGAAGGCACGGCCCGGACTTGGTTAAAGGCGTTACCACCGAATTCCATTGGATCATGGGCAGAGCTGCGCAGCCAGTTCATCAAAAATTTCAAGGATACATGCAAGCAACCTATGTCAATAATAGATTTAGCAGCATGTGTGCAAGGAGAACGGGAGTCTACAGCAGCGTGGGTACGCAGAGTGGCCGAGATCTTGCATTCCTCAAACGGTATTAACCCGAGCACAGCGATTGTAACTCTGGAGAACAATTGCCGGTTTGAATCCTTGAAATTAAAACTCGGACGGCTCAAACGGGAGTGCAATGATATGGGGACTTTAATGAGCGCCCTAGTGAAGTACGGGGACTCAGATAATACTAAGTACCCGGAGCCAGAAGGAGATAAAATAGAGAAGGCCAGTAAGCCTGGTAAACCGGCGCCGGTTAATCCGGTTACTTCAAGCTTCTTGGGCAAGCGAAAGGCAGAGAATAGCTCCGATTTTGTGGCTAATACGCAGGTTCAAAGTGGTTTCCGGGTCAACCAGCAAGGTCCCACTCGCCAAGCTGGGGGAGGAAACCCGGGTTGGGAGCAGGACCCGGATCAACCCTGTCTAAGGCATAGCGGAGCAAGGGGGCCTGCAAAGCACACTGCAAGAGAGTGCATGGGCCCAGGGTACAGCCGTTTTAATACCTTTAGCCGGCCCCCAAGTGGCGGTTCGGGGCCCGGGTTTCATGGTCCGGGTTACCAAGGGAACAGCTCCGGTTCAGGATATAGGGGCAACAGCGGTTATCAAGGGAACGGCGGTGGTTATCAACCCCGGCCGGGTGGCCAGAGTACTCAAGGAAGCTACAATGGTCAAGGAAATCAGTATCAAGGTGGTTATCAGGGTCAGGGGAATCAATCGTATCATCAAGGTGGTTACAACAATCAGAATAATCAGCAGCAGGGCCAGGGGGGTCATAGTAACCAAGGAAATCAGCAGCAGCAGCGTCCGCAACAGCAACAGCAATCCGGATACCAGAGTAATCCGAAGGAGTTAAGCAGCGGTCAGTATCATGTCTTCACCACGAGTTTATGTAAGAGAGATCAGAAGGTTTTGAAGCGGGCCGTCCATGCGGTAGAACCGGCAACGCCACAGTTTCTACGATGGTCAGAGCAGCCCATTGTGTGGAGCAGAGAAGACCACCCGTTACGGGTGGATAACCCGGGACATTTAGCCTTGGTAGTGGCACCTCAGGTGGGAGGATACCGGTTTACTAAAGTACTCATGGATGGAGGCAGCAGTATCAATATACTATATTACGAGACCTTTCGCCGTATGGGTCTGACAGATAAACAACTGAGGACATCAAACACAGTATTTCACGGAGTGGTCCCAGGTAAGTCAGCCTATCCAGTTGGTAAGATTGACTTAGAGGTTACCTTTGGGGATGAGCATGATTCCAGGTCAGAGATGATCACTTTTGAAGTTGTTAAAATAAGAAGCCCGTATCACGCTTTGTTTGGGAGGACGGTTTACGCTAAGTTTATGGCTAGGCCATGTTATGTTTACCTGCAGCTCAAGATGCCGGGTCATAAAGGCACGATTACAGTGCATGGCAGTCGTAAGATAGCAGTGGAGTGTGAAGAGGGTGATGCAGCCTATGCAGAAGCGGTATGTGCCACGGAAGAGTTAAAGTTCTATAAGGATAATGTTGATCCGGCGGATATGACTCCGCTGAAGAAGCCCACTACTGAGCATGATCCGGCTTTGAAATTTAAATCGGCAGAGGAGACCAAGCAAATTGATTTTGTGCCGGGGGATTCGTCCAAGCAGTTCACTATCAGCGCTAACCTTGACCCCAAATAGGAAAGCGCGCTCATCGAGTTCATCCGTGAGAACCGGGATATCTTTGCATGGAAACCTTCTGACATGCCAGGTATACCGAGGGAACTCGCTGAGCACAAATTGAATATCGATCCGAAGTTTAAACCGGTAAAGCAATATTTGCGCCGCTTTAACGAAGAGAGGCGCAAGGCTATAGGAGAAGAAGTGGCCAGGCTTTTAGCAGCAGGATTCATAGTGGAAGTTTTTCATCCGGAATGGTTGGCCAATCCGGTGCTTGTTCTAAAGAAGAATGGGAAGTGGAGGATGTGTGTGGACTACACAGACCTCAATAAAGCTTGCCCAACTGATCCTTTTGCTCTTCCTCGCATTGATCAGATTATTGATGCTACAGCAGGGTGTGAGCGGCTGAGTTTTTTGGATGCATACTCAGGTTATCACCAGATCAAAATGGCAGTTGAAGACCAGGAGAAGACGGCATTCATAACCCCTTTTGGTGCTTTTTGCTATGTGTCTATGCCTTTTGGGCTCAAGTGTGCGCAAGCAACCTATCAGCGTTGTGTTCAGAATTGTTTGAAAGGGCAGATAGGAAGGAACGTACATGCATATGTGGATGACATTGTGGTCAAGTCAAAGGAGGAAAGAACAATGATAGAGGACCTCAGGGAAACCTTTGATAATCTCCGGGCTTACAGGATGATGCTTAATCCGGAGAAGTGTGCTTTTGGTGTCCCGGCCGGTAAGCTTTTGGGGTTCCTGGTCTCGAACAGGGGAATAGAAGCCAGCCCAGAGAAGATCAAGGCCATCACATCTTTATCAAAACCGGCTTGCATAAATGATGTTCAGCGCATAGCCGGCCGGATCACGGCGTTAAGCCGGTTTATTAGTCGCCTAGGAGAAAAGGCAATCCCGCTTTATCAAATGTTGAAGAAAACGGACCGGCAGGATAGCATTATTTCCAAGGGCATCCAATAACTGTGGTTAGTTCAGCTCCATTGGGAGATATAATCCAGAATAGAGAAGCAACAGGCAGGATAGCTAAATGGGCCATTGAGCTCAGTCCACATGAGTTGAAGTATGTACCGCGCACTGCTATAAAATCTCAGGCACTGGTTGACTTCATCAACGACTGGACAGAATTGCAAACGCCTGAGGAGAAGCCGGATCTTACTTATTGGACGATCCACTTCGACGGTTCAAAGCAGTTGGAGGGATCGGGGGCCGGAGTTGTCTTAACTTCCCCCAGAGGTGATAAATTTTGTTATGTGCTCCGGTTGTTATTTCCTTGTACTAACAACGCAGCAGAATATGAGGCGTTACTTCACGGTTTGAGATTGGCAAAGGAGATGAATCTGAGCCGGGTTAAGTGCCTGGGTGATTCAGACCTAGTGGCACAGCAGGTTTCGGGCAAGTGGGATTCAAGGGATCCACTCATGGCGGCTTATCGACGAGAGGTTGAAGCGGTCGCAGGTTATTTTAAAGGATATCAGGTGGAGCATATAGACCGGCGAAAAAACGAAGCAGCTGACGCTTTAAGCCGGCTAGCTTCGCAACGTAAACCGGTACCACCAAACACCTTTTTAGATGAGTTGCACAATCCCTCGGTTCAAGTACCTTCAGAGGATAATCTAGCTATTCCAGATCCAGAGGCACAGTTGGTTGCAGCAACACATGTTATTCCGGATTGGACGTTACCTTATTTGCTATATCTAAGTCGGGGGGAATTGCCAGAGGACGAAGATGAAGCACGGCAGATAATGCGGCGTTCCAAGTCTATGACAATTGCCAACGGAGAGCTACATCATCGTAGCACTTCTGGAGTATTTCAACGGTGTGTTTCAGCTGAGGAAGGTTGTGAGATTTTAAGGGAGATTCATGAAGGGGATTGCGGTCATCATGCCGGATCAAAATCATTGGTGGCTAAAGCTTTCCGGCATGGTTTTTATTGGTTAACGGCACATGCAGATGCGGTAGACTTGGTCCGCAAGTGTGATGCTTGTCAAAAGTTCTCAAGACGTGCCCTTGTTCCAGCACAAGAACTCCGGATGATACCAATAACTTGGCCTTTTGCAACTTGGGGGCTTGATATGGTCGGTCCTTTTAAGCGATCTCAAGATCAGAAAACTCATCTATTAGTGGCAGTGGACAAGTTTACGAAGTGGGTTGAAGCGGAGCCTATAAGCAAGTGTGATGCGGCCACAGCGGTTAAGTTCATCAAAAAAGTAATATTCCGGTTTGGTTTTCCACACAGCATCATCACGGATAATGGCACCAATTTATCTCAGGGTGAGATGGAAGAGTTCTGTCGACGAGAGCATATCCGTTTGGACGTATCTTCTGTGGCTCACCCCCAGTCCAATGGACAGGCAGAAAGGGCAAATCAGGAGATTTTGAGAGGAATCAAACCCCGGCTTATGACGCCTTTGCAGAGAACCCCAGGATGTTGGGTTGAAGAGTTACCATCTGTCCTTTGGAGTATTAATACTACGCCAAACCGGTCTACAGGTTACACACCTTTCTTCATGGTTTACGGTGCAGAAGCAGTTCTTCCAAGTGATATACGCCATGATTCCCCAAGGGTGGCGGCCTATGTGGAAGCCATCAACGAAGAATCAAGGCAAGATAGTTTGGATCGGTTGGATGAAGAACGTGACATAGCTGCAGCACGGTCGGCGATTTATCAGCAAGACCTGCGCAGATATCACAGCCGCCGGATCAGAACAAGGACATTCCAGGAGGGTGACTTGGTGCTCCGGCTTATCCAAGATCAAACGGACATGCACAAACTATCCCCGCCATGGGAAGGGCCCTTTGTCATCAGCAAAAATTTACACAACGGATCATACTATTTGGTGGACATTCGAGAGCACAAAGATTCACGGACATCAGAAGAGGAGACAAAAAGGCCATGGAACATTGCTCATCTACGGCCATATTACACTTAAGCCATAGGCTCCCATGTATCCTATATATATATATATTATGGAATAATGAATAAACCGGCACCCTCGGAAAACCGGGGGCTCAGCCCTTTTTTCCACATATATCGAATTTGCAGCACATATCTATATCAGATTGTTATCAAAGAATCGTATCTCAATGTTGGCTGGTTTTTAGAAATTAACCTTTGCAGGGTGTATGAAGGAGCGGCAGAATTCACCGGAATATGAGCTCTTATCCGGTTCAAGGAAGGGAAAACTTCACAAAAAAAAAAAAAAAAAAAAAAAAAAAAAAAA
>LR738710.1:806896235-806947599 GCA_902687465.1 Secale cereale | reverse complement strand
AAATCCGCAGTCGGTATCAATCCGGAGTCGGTAAGAAAAATCCGCAGTCGGTATCAATCCGGAGTCGGTAAGAAAAATCCGCAGTCGGTATCAATCCGCAGTTGGTATCAGCACAAGTTAAAATGATGGTTTGGTTCTTTCGACAGTTTTTGAGCCTGGCAGCTCTTTGAAAAAGCCTTGATTACATAGTTTGATTTTCAAAAATTGTGTTTTTTTTTGGTGTTTCTTGTGTTCTATAAAATTTTAAACCAAGAGGGACAGCTCCAGAAGTTGACCACCTATTTATAACATCATAAATCTGGGTCATGAACACCAGCGAGAATTAATCCGGCGTGTATCATAACCCGGATCGACCTCCCTGGTGGGCTAACAAGCTGGCAGTATAGGGTCAGGTATAATGACCGGGGTTTATTAAACCGGCCTGGTACCATTATGAGCTGACAATTGGCAGCACGGGGTCAGATACAAGTTACGAATTGCTGGACAAAGGAAGGGAAAATTCATGGACAAGTTAGGGTCGAAGAGTTCCAAATACTTGTTAAGGTAATTCTTAACACCTCACCGGTTTAAGGTGTTTTAGCTGCATACAATTAAGGTATCTAAGTTATTTATCAAAGATATACTTGTTTATCATATCAAAAGAGCAAGTTAATCCGTCCGGTGGTCATACCACTAGGGCATATTTTTTCATCTCTTTTTTTGAACAGGGCAAGAGATTCGCAGCAATCAACAAATCAGTAAAAGAATATTTATAAAATGGCCAAAAGCCGGATCACAGTGCATTGCAACTTCAGTCTAAGCCTATTACAAGGCATGAAAGCCAGATAGCCAGAAGCATTGTTTATGGGTTACAGCAATAAGTGTTCAAGATTCCGTTCCTCCTTGCCGGGATGACTGGCCACCATCTGGTTCCGGAATGTCTTCTTCCTCGTGAAGCGGAGGGAAATCTGGTGCACGCCAGTCAATCTTGGCCAAAGCACGGAAATAAACTTCATCGTTGATCAACTCGGTAGGTTCAATATCAGGAGCATAAGTGTGAGGACGAACCGGCGGAGTTAAATTTGACACATCATAGACCGGACGTTCCACACGCTCGTTTTGAAGGTTATACGCAGGATGGTACCGGGATAAATCAGCTTCCACCGCTATCTTGCTCGCGAGTGGACGCATTTCCTTCGTCAGAACATACAGATCTTTTTCACCAAAAGCTGAACCGTCTTCCTTTGTGTCTGGAAACCCGGTCAACACTTCGGCCGGATCAATGTCTGGAACCCAAGCCTTAGCTCTTGTCAAGGCCAAAAGAGCACCTCCTCGAGCAGCTGATTTCTTCACCTCCTCAAGACGGGTTGGAAGAATTGACAAACTGTTCAAAGTAGCCTTGATGGTTGAAGGAGCCGGTTTACCATAAGAGGTAGCGCTGATGATCCTTTGCGCACCAGAATATAATTGCTCCACCAAAGTATAACAAGCTTTCAGTTTCTTCCGTACGTCATCTCCAAGATGGGAAACGCGGCGTCCTACATACAACAAGAAAAAGTTAAACCGGTGCAGGTTATAGGTTACAAAGATAACAAACGAAAGCTACAGTTATGATTACCAAAGATAGCAGAGATCATCAAATTAACTTGGTGTTTTAATCCGGCCAATTCTTCAGTGACCGGATTAAGAGCTCCTTCGGCATCTTGAACACGCTTTTCAAGATCCTTTTTCTGGACTTCAAAGGCAGTCCGTTCCTCATCAAAGAACTTCTTCAAGTCTTCGGCAGTTTTCAAACTTACTTCAAGTTCTTTTTTTGTCTTTGAAGCAGCTGCCTCGGTCTCTATGAGCCGGGTTCGAAGTTCACTATTTTCTACAGCGTTCCGGTTTAACTCAGCCTGCAGACAAGTTCAAAAACACAGTTAGCAAATACAAGTCTCAAGCACACAACCAAGTTGTCTACTTGACACTTGGGGGCTAATGGCAGTTGAAGTAATCCGGCAAAGGTGAAATACAAGTCTCAAGCACACAACTAAGTTGTATACTTGACACTTGGGGGCTAATGGCAGTTGAAGCAATGCGTTGGAGACAAGATTTTTACAAGTATCAACTACATAAACAAGTTATCTACTTGATACTTGGGGGCTAATGTATTAGACAGCAGTTCAAGCCTACAAAAGTTCCAGATCACCTACTATAAAGCAGATAAACCGGAACTTGGGGGCTGTTATAAGGTAAAGATACGTTGAAAAAAGCAAGGTCAGAACAGGAAAATTTACCTCGTATTTCTCTCTCATGAGGTTCACCAGGCTAGCTTCATAGTCACGGCTGCTGTGAAGCCGGTTCAAATATCCGGAATAAATATCCTGGGGACTCAGGCTGGAAAGGCTGGAGATATCCGCATTTAAATTCCCTTTTTCCTGATTTATCTTCTCCGTTTTGGCAGTATGTTTTGCCAAAACGGTGGGTTCGGCTGGCGCAACATAGGCAGTGCCAGTAACCATAACGTCAGGGGAAGAAGGTGCATTGGGAGGTATAGTTTTATCTTGAGCCGGGTCAGGAGAGCCCCGATTAGCTTGAGGAGAGCTAACCCGGGCTGGGCTTGGTGGATCTTGGGCAGCATCAGTAACAGGTTCTTGAACCGGTGTTACAGGAGTACCTTCGGGAGGAACAGCTGTCGACGGTTCGATTACCGGTTCATCAGCAGAAGGATCAACAGCGGGCTTCTTACCCTTAGCCTTTTTGCTGGGTTTCGGTTTACTGGAGAAACGAACAAAGATAGGTCAGTATTATAAAGGAAAAGGAAGGATTTAAACCGGAAAAGGGGAAGAGAATCACCCTGGGGCTGTCTTCAGGGGTGGAAGCTGTGTCGCAGTTGACTCGCCCGATGAAGATAGTGGAGTTTCCTGATAATCAGGATCAGTCGGTTTAAGCGGTTTTCTAATAAGGCCGGCCTTGGGATGAAGAAGTGTTGGAGAAAGTATCACCTCAGCACGGCGTTTCCGAGCCGGGGTTAAGGAGATTCCAGAAGATTCCACTGCTAAACCGGAATGGCGAGTGGTCCGGCGTAAGGCTTCGTGCTGTTGCTTCTTCAAATCAAAATTGGGATCCAACTTAGCATAAGGGTGAGAAAATTGGTACTTTCTAACAGTCCGACGGATCTTTTGAGGAGGGGGTTCTGAATCGGAAGAAATAAGGGTTACCTCAATCTCCACCGGGTTATCACCTTCGAGTGGATCCTGTGAAAAGGGCATCATTAGAGATAAGGACAAATATATTAAAGCAAATGTAAACCGGAGTAATGTATACCTCGGAGTCCGGATCATCATCTTCAGAAGGAGAACCGGCGTCAACGGCTGCCTTCCTTTTCTTGTTTGCAGGAGTTTTCCGGCGAGTTTGTTTTACAGGTTTGTCCTGAAGTTTCCTTCTCCAGAAGGGGTTATCAGCCTGAATAAAAAGCAACAGCAAGTAAAGGACGGTTCAAAGAAGGACGGTTTATGAAACACGGGTTAAGGAAAACTTACATCAGGCTGTGTGTTCTTCTTAAAGTATGGAGCCAAGCCAACCTTGGAGCAATCTGTTGAGGCAGGGTTGACGATCTTTTTGGCCGATTCTATCACCTCCGATTCAGAAAGTGTCTCTTTAGTAAACCTCTGAGGATCTTCCGGTTCACCGGAATAATTGCACATTAAATCAGAGCGCCGGCTTAAGGGGAGAATGCTCCATGACAACCAGCAGCGAAGAAAATCGGTTCCAAGAAGTCCATTAGCCATGAAGGCTCTCAGTTTGGAAAGTTGAGATGAAAATTGAATCCGTTCAGTGGCACTTAACCGTTGCGGCAAAGGATGATTCGCCGGGATGCGAGTCTCACGATAACCCGGCAGCGGATTTTCACCTTCAGGAGATGTGTCTATGCAATAGAACCAAGACTTGTTCCACTCCTTGGGGTGAGTGTGTAAAGCGGCGTGTGGGAAAACTGCATCCCTCCTTTTCTGAATGCTGATACCACCAAGTTCTTGGTGAGGCCCACTAGTGAATTCAGTGCGCCGGTTCGCATGGAAGAAATCCCGGAAAAGATCGACTGAAGGTTCTTCTTGCAAATACACTTCAGAAAAAACTTGAAAGTCACAAATGTTGGAAACGGAATTTGGTCCGATGTCTTGTGGATGCAGTTGGAAGGTGGCAAGGACGTCCCGGAAAAACTTTGAACCGGGGGGAGAGAAACCCCTGGAGATATGATCCATAAAGACTATGACCTCTCCGGACCTGGGAGCAGGAAGGCGTTCATTACCCGGAGCGCGCCATTTCAACTCGGCCCGGGGACCTAACGTACCGATACTCGACAGCTTGACTAAGTCTTCTTCAGTTACAGCTGAGCGAACCCAGTCACACGAAACGTATTGCTAGGCAGCCATTTGAACAAAGTGCTGAAGAGAAGAAGGTACAGAACAAATTATGAACATACAACAGATTTGGGACCTATATATGTGTATTGTGCAAGAGGGATAAGAAATATCTAGCAAAGTTAAACCGGCAATCATAAATACAAGATGTATCATTTCCGGTTTAAAAATGGCAGTTGAAGAGGAATAACTACGTCATGGCATCAGTTTACATCATTTCCGGTTTATGGTATGGTGATCTAAACCGAAGCATACTTAGCAGATTTATTGAAGGGAAAACAAGTTTTGCTGCGTTACTAAGGAAGAATAGATCTGAGCATAATGAGATAAAGAAACAAAAATTACACAAGAAATATACAGAGGATCAATTCAGAGCAGATAAGGTTACAGGATGTGCATAAAGAGGAGACTTAAAGCAGGTAGCAACAGAAACACACGCAGCAAGATCTAAAATATCAGACGCATTTACGGCAAGATCAGGAAGGTAAGACTATTACGAAATTGCAGGATTCAGAGAATGAACAGCGTAAAGCTTGTGAAGAACCCTAATGGCGGAACGGATAAAAGCAGTAGAGGCATTACAGCAAGATTCAATCTGGTGTTAAGTGAGATCTACAGGTTAAAGCTTAAGGGGAGACGAGTTTCCTATGATATGAGTATCTACAAAGAACGGAGCTTCATCGGGAGTTCTAATGGCGGAAGAACACGGGCAAGGCAATGGCAAATAGGATAAGATCTACAGTGAGGAGGAAGAACATACCAGGGACGGTGAGGAATCGGCGGTGCAGAAAATCTGGTCAAGTTCAGGTTGATGCAGCGGCCGGTCGAAGACGGAAGAGCCGGTGGTCGACGGCGGTGTTCTCGGGCTCAGGCAGCAATGGAGGTCTAGAGGGTCAGGAGGAGAAAGGAGGAAGACGACGCGAGAAGGGATAATGAATGGAGTAGAGCGGTATTTATAGACGGAGAGGCGGATGTGAAACGACAGGTGCGGTAATCAAGGAAGAAAATCGGATAAAGATCCGTTGAAACGCCTCGATTCTCGGGATAACCATTAAAAATAAGCTACAGTACAGCTCACGGCGATAAATGCGGAGCTGATGTCATTGTCAGACCTTAATGATTTCGGAAGATGACGTCAGAGCCGGTTTACAGGAACAAATGAAGACAGAAGAAAGGTCGCGGAAGACAATGAAGACTGATATGAACAAGTTCAAATCATTCTGGGGCCTAATGTCAGGGATACGGTTAGTAAGTATAAACCGGATGTTGTAAACCGGTTTAGTTATGTTGTACTTGGTTCATTATTTTAGTAGAGATTACGGCCTATGAGATTTCAAGGCCCATGTATAGAAATACGGTTGTAAACCGCCAAGGAGATATAACTTGGGAGATAAGAAAGAAAGGACAGAGACCGAGGCGGACACGATTATGAGCCGGCCTCGGGATTCTGTAAACCGGACCAGGCGTCACCTCTATATAAAAGGGACGGCCCGGCACCGGTTCAAGGACAAGCAACAATCGATACGTCGAGACGCAGGCAAGCGATTCCGCTCCCTGTAAACCGACGCCCAAGCAATACCAAACCAACTAGACGTAGGCTTTTACCTTCTCAAAGGGGCCGAACTAGTATAAAATCTTCTGTGTCCTTTGTGCGCCATGAACCCTTTCAAGCTAACCCGTGCGATGGTTCCATCATCAAGTCCGTTAAACCGGACATCTGCCGTGTTAATTCCACGACAGGTCTTACTAGCATAATGTATAACATTCAATTTCTTATCAACCCTTTGTCCTAAAACAGCTCCAACAGCAAAATCACTTGCATCACACATAATCTCAAAAGGTAAATTCCAGTCAGGTGGTTGTACTATAGGAGCAGTTATTAAAGCTTTCTTAAGAACTTCAAAAGCTTCCTTACAATTTTCATCAAACACAAAAGGAACATCCTTCTGGAGAAGGTTAGTGAGGGGTCTAGAGGTTTTAGAGAAGTCTTTAATAAACCTTCTATAAAAACCTGCATGACCGAGAAAACTACGAATACCTTTGATGTCCCTTGGATAGGGCATCCTTTCAATAGCTTCGATCTTGGCTTTGTCCACTTCAATTCCCCTTTCGGAAATCTTGTGACCAAGAACAATTCCCTCATTAACCATAAAGTGGCACTTCTCCCAGTTGAGTACCAAATTTGTCTCCTCGCATCTCTGCAAAACTTTATTAAGGTTGTGAAGACAATGGTCAAATGAAGTTCCATAGACGGAGAAATCGTCCATGAAGACTTCCATAATATCCCCGCAGAAACCATGAAAGATAGCAGACATACACCTTTGAAAAGTAGCAGGGGCATTACATAAACCAAAAGGCATACGTCTGTAAGCATAAGTACCAAAGGGACAAGTAAAAGTGGTCTTCTCTTGATCGACAGTGTTAACATGAATTTGAGAGAAGCCAGAATAACCATCGAGATAACAAAAGTGGGTATTTTTGGATAACCTTTCAAGCATTTGGTCGATGAACGGCAACGGGTAGTGATCCTTCCTGGTTGCCTTGTTCAACTTCCTGTAATCAATACACATTCTATATCCAATAATAATTCTCTGAGGTATTAGTTCATTTTTCTCATTAGGAACCACAGTTGTACCTCCTTTCTTAGGAACGCAATGTACAGGACTTACCCACTTACTATCATCTATAGGGTAGATAATACATGCGGCTAGAAGCTTGAGAATCTCAGTTCTCACGACATCCATCATCTTCGGGTTCAACCGTCGTTGATGATCAACAAATGGTTTAGCATCGGGCTCAAGGTTGATAGTATGTTGACAGATAGATGGACTAATCCCCTTAAGGTCATCAAGGGTGTAGCCAATTGCGCCTCGGTGTTTACGAAGTACTTCCAATAATCGCTCTTCTTCATATCCTGAAAGGTTAGAATTGATAATAACAGGATATACTTTCTTTTCATCTAAATAAGCATACTTGAGCGTATCGGGAAGAGGTTTAAGATCGAACACCGGGTCTTCTTTTGGTTTTGATAAAATTCCCAAAGGTTCAACCGGAAGGTTGTGCTTCAGGATAGCAGGCTGCCTCAAGAATATTTCATCTAGTTCATTTCTTTCCTGCATATCTAAATCATTCTCGTGGTCCTCCATGTATTGCTGCAAAGGATCATCAGGAGGAATAGCAATAGAGGCAATACTTTCAATAATTTTATCATCACTAGGTAAATTAGTACCACGAGGCTGCTTAGAGAACTTAGAAAACTTAAATTCATATGGCTCACCATTGAATTCAACAGAAACTTTACCTTTCTTGCAATCTATTATAGCTCCACAAGTTCTAAGAAAAGGTCTACCAAAAATGATGGGACAAAAATCGTCCCTGGCTGAACCAAGTACCAAAAATTCTGTAGGGTATTTTACCTTTCCACATAGGACTTCAACGTCCCTCACAATTCCGATAGGAGAGATAGTTGATCTATTTGCAAGATGAATAGTAACATCAACTTCTTCAAGTTCACAAGGGGAAATCTCACCGATGATTTCTTCATAAAGTGAATAAGGAATAGCACTTGCACTCGATCCCAAATCGCATAGCCCATAATAATTATGATCTCCTATTTTAACAGATACCACCGGAGTACCTGAAATTGGGCCTTTGTTCTTGGCTGTGACAAGGTTAGTGGAAACAGCACAAAAAGTTATATTGGAATCCAAAACATCATCAGTAACAAGGTCTTTAATCAATGCAACTCGAGGATCGACCCTGGTCTGGTCCTCAGGTTCATCAACTCTTCTCTCACTTTTGTTTATTATGCCTGTTACAAGAGAGTGTTCCTTTATCCTCGTGGGAAAAGGAGGCTTTTCATATATGACTGCAGGCAAAATAGGCTCAGCAACATAAATATCAATAGGTTTTTCTTTAAAAGGTGCATGGTGCTAGTCTCTATTCTTTTTAAAAGAATCAACATGAGAGGCAAAATTCTTACACAAGTCAATCACTAGGTGGGAATCAAGACCAATCTTAGAGCAAAAAGTATTGAAGTAATCAGTTTCTACATAGCTCTCAATATAATCATGTTCATAATTTATAGCTGGTTCAATACCTTTATCAATTTCCCAATCTTCGGTATTCCTATGGATTCTTTCAAGGAGATCCCACCTTTCTTCAACACTTTTCTTCTGAAACACCCCACTAGAGGAGGCATCCAGCATCTCCTTATCCTGACGAGAAAGGCTGGCATAAAAATTTGTAAGTATAATCTCCTTGGGGAGCCTATGAATAGGGCATTTGAGCATTAGAGACTTCAATCTTCCCCAAGCTTGAGCAATGCTTTCTCCGTCACGAGACCTAAAGTTATAGATATAATTCCTGTCTCGATGAATTTCGTGAAGAGGATAAAATTTAGTATAAAAGAGAGACATAAGCTCCTGCCAGTCCAGCAAGTGTGGGTTATCAAGAAGCCCATACCAATCTGAAGCTTTATCTGTAAGGGATACGACAAACAATTTCCTCATGACAAACTCCCTCGATACACCTGCAAGCTTAAATAATGAACATAATCGTGACAAATACAGCAAGTGTTCACCGGGATGCCTGTCTCCTACATAACGATTAGTCAAAACATAATCGATAATGCCAGCTGGTATTTTATAAGGCACAATTTCAGTAGGGGGAGGATCAACCACCACAGGTGTGGGGTGTCTTCCCGCAAGCAACGCTCCAATAATAGGGTTATCCATAAGGACAGAGGATAGCAATAAGAATAAAAAACAGAATTATAAAAAACTTTCTTACCAGTTTCACTTTACCAATAGCGCTACGCTCCCCGGCAACGGCGCCAGAAAACGGTACTTGATGACCCTCAACCGTAAGGGATCTGTTACAGCGTTTTCGATAAGTAAGAGTGTCGAACCCAACGAGGAGCAAAAGGTATTGATAAGCGATTCTGAGCAAGAAATTACTGCAAGCACTGAAAGATAACTTTTAGGGGTTTTCTCGATATAAGCAATAGGAATGTAATGGCGAGTAATGTAAAATGTACTGAAAGTAACAAGTGGCCCAGTCCTTTCTTAGCAAAGGAGAGGCCTAGCAACTGAACTTATAAAGACTAAAGCGTTCTTGAGGACACACGGGAGAGGTAGTCATGTGCTTTCGTCATATTCCGTATCGATACTATGTTATGTGTTGATAAGTGTTGGTGGGTGGATCTATGCTAGTGCACTCTCTAGACTAAGATGAATGCACTCTTATGGTTAAACACCTTGCAAGCATCCGCAAATACAAGATAGAATTTAAGGCAAAAGCCTAACCATAGCAATACGATCGAGGATCCATTATTCCCTTATGCAAAAGCGTGCGAACCGGGGTTCAGGTTTCTGTCACTCCGGCAACCCACCATAAGCATTCTTTATACACAATGCACTCCCCTAGGTCCTTAATAATGCGAAGTGTTGGGTGTTCGACTCACACAACACCACTAGTAGAATGACAACACAACTTAAGTATCAAACAACACATATTACTTCAACAGCATATGACTACTAACAACAAGACTTTCCCCATGTCCTCAAGAACTAAAGTAACTACTCACAAGACATAAAAGAGATCATGATCAGAGGGGATAAATAGGTGATAAACAATCTGGACATAATAATATTTCTCCAACAAAACTCAATAGCATTCACCACAAAGTAGTAGTCAACACCGATGGAGTAGAGAGGATAGGTAGTACAAGTTACAACACGAGTTGCGATGGAAAGATGAGATTTGGATGAAGATGGAGATGGTGCTGGTGTTGGGGATGATGTTGATGATGATCTCGATGATGCCCGTGATGATGGTGATGACGATGGCGACGATCTCCCCTTCCGGTAGGTGATCTCCCCGGCGGAATCTGCCCGCCGGAGATGCCATTTTCTTCTCTGTAGGTTTCCGCCTCGAAGCGGCGGCGGAACTCCGTAAAGAGTCCCGTGCCTATGGTTTTCGGGAGACGGAGAGCATATATGCAAAAGGGGGCGGCCAGAGGTGGGCCAGGGAGTCCAGGCGCCCCCCCCGGCGCGGCCAGGGGGGGCGCCCCCAGGCCGCCTGGGCACCCTGTGGCCCCCCTCTGACTCCCCTTTTGCGTGTCTTCGTTATTCTTCTGAAAAACACGTCCCGTCAATTTTCAGGTAATTTGGAGGTGTTCTTCTTCAGCAACTTAGTATCCACTTTTTCCTGCTGAATCCTGTGTCTGCTGTTTCGGCATCGGAAAGTTGCAAACTGTGTAAAATAGACCAAAACAACATAAGAACATCATCATAAAGTGGAATATATCAATGAATAAGGATAAATTATAATATAAAATAGTGATGCATTTTGGACGTATCACAGCAGTCGGAGCAGTCACAGGGTCAGCAACTAGATCAGTCGAGGAAGAGGGACGGACGGTCGACACATGAACGGCAAAGGAGACCGTGGTCCGAGCCACATCCCCCTGTTGCTGGGCCTCAGAGCCAGAGGGTGTCTTCCAATCCCTCCTTCATGTGCCTCGTCGAGTCACCTCCGCGCACTCCTCCTCGTCATCATCGTCGTCAGGAAGCTCAATGACATTGTGTGGCTCTTCAGATGACAATCAAAAAATTCAGTCGACTTACAATCCAAAATGGTAAAAGACAAAGCATGGTCGAGAATCCTCACCAAGGCAGGACATGGCGACATCAGCAGTCTCCTTGTCGTCATGACCCTTGTCAACGTCCATCGAAGTCGCAGAAGCAGCAGCACTGAAGATTTCGCAGAAAGTGAGTTGACAAAGGCAAATCTGGTCTCCAAAAGGGAAGCAAAATGAAGCAGATTTACACTTACGTGGAGGCAATCGGGACGTCCACTTTGATCTTTGGCAAGGCCTTCCGGGGTTTGGCAGCAGTGACCTTGGGCTACTTTGGCGCTTTCTCAGTCGGATCTGGAGTGGACGTGCGAGTTCGCTTCTGCACTTGGGAGCTGGAAGGGCCCGCCTTGGTACGCGCGGCCTCTGGGTCATGCTTCTCCTTGGAGCGCTTCTCGACGCGGGGAGGTGACTCGACCTCCTCGCTGCTGCTAGAGTCCTTCCTCTCCTCCTCCGTATCCTCGCCAGACTTCCAGTCAGAAGCCTCGCCAACGCCCTTTGCCCCCTCCTGGACCTACTCGCCGTTGGGCACCGAATACATCTTAGTATAGATCTGCGAAAGGGAAGAATAATCATACGCCAGTCAGATTCATTGAACGTGTGCAAACAAGAAATACAAATTCCACTCGGAGCATGAAGCCGAACCTTGTCTGGTTGATGGTCTGCATCGAACGGGCGAACCCTTCCGGTCCCCCGAGGATTGTCCTTGTTCCCGTTATGCACTTCAAGCACTGTGCCACCATTAGCGCGGCAGCTTCCTCTGGGTGGACCCGAGCCGTGTCATCGGCACCCGAGTACATCCAGCTCGGGTGGTCCCGAGCTTGGAGAGGCTAGATCCTCCTCTTGAGGAACACCTCAAGCAGGTCCATCCTGGTGACCCCATCTCGTACCAGCTGAACCACCCGCTCCACCAACATGTCCACTTCTACCTTCTCAGCCCGACTCACAAGCAACATCGGTGGCTGGTTGACTCGACCCACAGAGAATGGAGGAAGCCCGGTCGGCTGACCGGGAGTCGGGACATCCCTACAGTATAACCAAGTCGACTACCATCCCCGGACTGACTCAGGGAGGATCATGACAAGGAAAGTGCTCCTGCCCCTAATCTGGATACCCAATCCACCGCACATCTGGATGACATGTGTCTTCTCGTCACTCGGGTTCGCTTTCTTGACAGTTTGGGAATGACAAGTGAAGATATCCTTAAATAGGCCCTAGTGCGGTCGGCACCCGAGGAAGTTCTCGCACATCGAAATGAATGCGCCCAAGTATGTGATGGTGTTTGGAGTGAAGTGGTGCAACTGAGCGCCGTAGAAAGCCAGAAAACCGCGGAAGAAAGGGTGCGGGGGCAAAGAAAAACCTCGGTCGACGTGGGTCGCGACGAGAACGCACTCGCCCTCCTGCGGCTAGGGCTCGAGCTCGTCCTCCGGCAGCCGCCAGGAGTCGCGGACAATCAGGCCCTCCTCCACCAACTCCTCCATGGCCTCCGGCGTCCTCGTGGACCTGATCTAGTCCCCCTGGATCCAGCCAGGAGGAAGCCCAGACCTCGACGACGACCCTCCTCGGTTGGATCTCTTCCCCTTCCCCGTCGCCGTCGCCTTCTTCGAGCGCTCCAGAGCCGCCGTCCTATCCTTGCCCATGGAGGACAAGCCGGTGCTGACTGAGCGGCAGGAAGTGGAGAGCAGAGGCGCGGCGGAGGAGCGGAGGACGAAGAGGCAAAGATCGGGCGCACAGTGGCTCTGCCTCGGTCGCGGCGCACACTTATAGCACGGCGGTCGAGTGACTGACTGGTGGCCCCGAGCTATCCCATCAAATCCCGCAACAGGCGCGCACCCGATACGTGGTGAAAAAGGCGGTGCGGAGATCGAGGCACCCCGAGCATATCCGATCCGATTGCCACGACACGACCCGTCCTATGCGCTTTCCCAAATTTCAAATCCCGCAAAATCCGAAGACCAGAGAGCGGCCAATTGCGCTGAAAACTGCGCACCCCGCCGACGCTCGGAACCGCGCACAAAGTTCAGTCGACGGTCAACACAAACAAGTACACTCGGTAGTTCTTGAATCGATTAAGGCGATCAAGTCAAGATTGAAGAGTCAGCCTGGTCCACAGATTCAGAAAAGGTCCCTCAGAGGCATCAAACTCGTGCCAAGGCCAACTTCAACACTTTCCTCCGCTCGAACCTCAATCCATTCGGGGGCTACTGATGATGTTATAGACCTAGGGTAGGGTCGCGGGCCTGACCCAGGTACCCCACCCAAGGTCACTACCCCAGAAGCTCAATAGACAACTCGAAGACAGCAAGAACAGTCGACTGTTATGGCCCAAGAGGACATATCACTCGACCGTATACCCTCTCTCAGACAAGTCAACTCCACTCAACCATTCAAAGACACTCGACCCCCGAAGGTCAAAGGTCACTTAGGACAGCAACGGTCCGACATTCATTCTGTGACAATTAATGCCTTTATTACTCTTTATAGCAGGCGATATCAGTAACGCCCTACCTTTATGTACATTGAACCCTTTGTAATGTGGGATGGATGGGGTCCCGGCACACTCTATATAAGCCACCCCCTCCTCCAGTACAAGGGTTCGCACCTCCTGTAACTCAAACACACTTATACATTCCAGTTGACCGCGTCCGAGCACCGAGACGTAGGGCTTTTACTTCCTCCGAGAAGGGCCTGAACTCGTAAACATCTTGTGTACAATCTCACCATAGCTAGGACCTTGCCTCCCATTACGTACCCCCTACTTGTAATATCAGACTTAGAACCACGACACGCGCCCCCCACCCTTGTGGGACACTCGGGCATCATCTCATGTTGGGTTCGCTTCCCAAAATTCACATATATTCCAAAAAAATATCCGCCCGTTTTTACCCCGTTTGGACTCCATTTGATATGGATATTCTGCAAAACAAAAAACATGCAACAAATAGGAACTAGTACTGGGCACTGGATCAATATGTTAGTCCCAAATATAGTATAAAAAGTTGCCAAAAGTATATGAAAGTTGTAGAATATTGGCATGAAACAATCAAAAATTGTAGATACGACAGAGACGTATCAGCATCCCGAAGCTTAATTCCTGCTCTTCCTCGAGTAGGTAAATGATAAAAAAGATAATTTTTGATGTGGAATGCTACCTAGCATAATCTTGATCATGTAATCTAATCATGGCATGAATATTAAGATAGAAATGATTCAAAGCAATAGTCTGTCATTTGACATAAAAAGAATTTAATACTCGGGCATCCCAACAAACAATCAAGTCTTTCAAAATATCAATGCTAAAGAACGTTATCCCTACAAAATCATATAGTCTTTTATGCTGCCTTTTCTTAACACAAGGCACCCCTCATGCCCATCCCGGTGTGAGCCAATCAATTGTTTTCATACTTTACTTTTTCGAACTTTTTCAACTCTTCACGCAATACATGAGCATGAGCCATGGACATAGCACTATGGGTGGAATAGAAGGTGGTAGTAGAAAAAAGTAGGGAGAAAGTCTCACATCGAATAGGCGTATCAATGGGCTATGCAGATGTCCATCAATAGATATCAATGTGAGTGAGTAGGGATTGCCATGTAACAGATGCACTAGAGCTATAAGTGTATGAAAGCTCAAAAGAAAACTAGGGGGTGTGCATCAACTTGCTTGCTAGCGAAGACCTAGGGCATTTGAGGAAGGCCATCGTTGGAATATACAAGCCAAGTTCTATAACGAAAAATTCCCACTAGTATATGGAAGTGACAACATAGGAGACTCTCTATCACACTACTAGGAAAAGGCCTACTAATGGCGCACCTATTTTGGCCATTAATGGCGCATTAGTGGTGCGCCATTAGTGCCACGCCATTAGTATATTTTACTAATGGCGCACCTGTGGTGCGCCATTAGTATCTGGTATACTAATGGCACACCGCCATTAGTATGCCTCCCAGGGGGCCATATATACCCAGGTGCTTTGGCATACTAATGGCGCACTCTTGCTTGATGCGCCATTAGTAACTTTGGTATACTAATGGCGCATTGTTGGTTGATGCGCCATTAGTATCCTTTGGCATACTAATGGCGCACTGTGATGTGATGCGCCATTAGTATGAATATTAGGTTTTTTTTTTTATTTTCTGTTTTTTGCATAGGTTACAAAATGTATTATTGGACAGAATATAGACAACACCAGCACACAGCAACAATAGATTCATCGAATCCAATAGAAGATTAGTCTCTGAATACAATTCATCATATTAGTCTCCGAATACAATTCATCATATTAGTCTCCGAATTAAAAAGAGAACAAAGATAGAACATTATATTACAAGTCTCGAGACCGCGAGTAGCGAGTTTGTCTTCACATTACAAGTCGATATCGATCATCTAAACTACCATCACATAGAAGAGAGTTGCAGTCATCACGATGAGCATCATCACGATGAAACTCGTCTTCATCCGGTTCCTCCAACTCTCCCTCCCCTCTTCCGCTAGATAGCGGGCATATCTAGATTCCGCCTCGGCCCTAGTGGTGTACCCTTTGTAACTGTTACCGCTGAATCGGTGAACCTGTCTCCGACACTCCTCCCAGTCGTCGTAGACTCCGGGAACCTTACCCTTGTACACGACATACGACGGCATCGCTATGCACTAGCCAAACGAAACGTTAGTACCAATTCACGGACAATACATAAGCAATATATAAGTATGCAACAGAACGATCGGAAGAGAAAATCAAGACATTAATAGCATCGATTACATCTAAGTTGAACGACTGTCGAAACCAAAGAGACATACTACAACTTCATTAAAGTTTAATTACAACATGAGCCAATCGATGTTTCAGAACTAGACACAGCATCACTACTTTCGACTCGACTCAAGGGAGCGGAGCGTGGATGAAGCCGCCGTCTATCGTGGGAGTCATGAAATCGCGGGTGTTGTCAGCCTGCATTTGTAGCATTGTGTCGATGTCACTGTTGGACGGTTGATTTCTGAGCTAGAACTGCCCCGAGGTACGAAGGACATCTTGATGGATGATTTCCGCAAACTCCGACTGGATGCGAAAGAATTATTGTCTGATGTCCGCGTCTTGGATTGCCGACACGCTCGCGGCCCAATCTTTGAGTTTACTCGGTAGCAGAAGTTGATGATGGTCCCGTACGATCGCCCGCATGTGATGGATGGCGTAGTAGGAACCCTTCTGAGCGCCAAGCGGCTGCTTGACGCAGCATAACGTCGTATTGTGGGAGAACACGTGCTTGCCGTACTTACGAATAGGCCTGGTGAAGGTGCCTCCAGATTTGGCGTAGCCAGGGAGAACATCATCAAGAACATTCTTGACATTTGTGTAGTCTACCTTCGACTGACGGTCCGAGTCGAAATACGTGGCCATGGAATATTTGGGGCTTAGGAGGATGAGTGTGCAATGTGTGTCACTGCACAAAACACGGAATGTTAAAAGAAAAACGATCGAAATCTAAGAATTCATATGTTACGGGGCGGTTGAGGGGAGGACTTACTCGGGAAAGTAAGGCACTAGGAAGTTATCCTTATCTCGGTTTGCCAGAATGACGCCTTCGAGGTAAGAACTCGCGACTTGCCGGTCCCCAGCGCTGCCCAAGATCTTGGCACGCATGTAGAAGGGGTCGACTATCACGATGTCCGGGGTCTTGTCGCGAATGATCCACATCTCCATACTCAGCGAAAATAGCCGAACGAAGGTGTAGTGCAGCGGATGAAGGTTCAACATAGCGTAGATGTCATCAAACCGCCGGACGATCATACCCCCGATGGAGTTATCCACAAAGCCCTTGCCCTCTGGCACCTTGGCCGCGACTTAGAGTGAAGCACGCCGGAGGGTAGTCATTTTCGGTCTTCTTGGCCTTTTTGCCTTTGCGACGACTTTCCGTGTCCTGCTTCGCCTCATCATCATCATCATCATTAGCGTGAAGCTCCTGCCTGATGCCCATTGATTTCAAGTCTGCCCTTTCTTTCGGCCCATATTTGGTCCTCTCTGGCATGTTGAGCAGGGTACCAAGCAGACTCTCGCACATGTTCTTCGTGATATGCATGACATCAAGGCTGTGAGGCACACGGTGGATCTTCCAGTACGGCAAGTCCCAGAAAACAGACCTCGTTTTCCATACCTTCAGCAGCGGCTCTGGCGCCTTTCGCTTCTTTCCCGGCTCTGGCGCCTTTTGCTTCTTTCTCGGCAGGGGGCAATCTTTCCAATTTTTTGTTGGAAATATGCCCTAGAGGCAATAATAAAAGTATTATTATTATATTTCCTTGTTCATGATAAACGTCTGTTATTCATGCTTGAATTGTATTGTATGGAAACAGCGATACATGTGTGAATACATAGACCACAATGAGTCCCTGGTAAGCCTCTAGTTACCAGTTTGCTGATCAACAGATAGTCACGGTTTCCTGACCATGGACATAGGATGTCAGTGATAACGGGATCACATCATTAGGAGAATGATGTGATGGACAAGACCCAATCCTGAGCATAGCACGAGATCGTATAGTTCGTAATGCATAAGCTTTTCGGTGTCAAGTATTTATTCCTTAGACCATGAGGTTGTACAACTCCCGGATGCCGTAGGAATACTTTGGGTGTGCCAAACGTCACAACGTAACTGGGTGACTATAAAGGTACGCATCGGGTATCTCCGAAAGTGTCTGTTGGGTTGGTACGAACCGAGACTGGGATATTGTCACTCCGTATGACGAAGAGGTACCTCTGGGCCCACTCGGTAAGACATCATCATAATGAGCTCAAGGTGACTAAGGAGTTAGTCACGGGATGATGGATTACGGATCGAGTAAAGAGACTTGTTGTGACGAGATTGAACAAGGTATCGGGAATACCGACGATCGAATCTCGAGCAAGTACCGTACCGATGGACAAAGGGAATAACGTACGGGATTGAGTGAATCCTTGACACAGTGGTTCATCCGATGAAGATCATCGAGGAACACGTGGGAACCAACATGGGTATCCAGATCCCGCTGTTGGTTATTGACCGGAGAGTGGTCTCGGTCATGTCTACGTGTCTCCCGAAACCGTAGGGTCTACACACTTAAGGTTCGGTAATGCTAGGGTCGTAGAGATACATGCACGTGGAAACCCGAAAGTTGTTCGGAGTCCCGGATGAGACCCCGGACATCACGAGGAGTTCCGGAATGGTCCGGAGGTAAAGAATGATATATAGGAAGTCCAGTTTCGGCCATCGGGTGATCTCCGGGGGTCACCGGGAGTGTCCCGGGACCACCGGAGGGGTCCCAGGGGTCCACCGGGTGGGGCCACCCATCCCGGTGGGGCTCCTAGGCCGCAAGGGGGAAGTGGCCAGCCCTAGTGGGCTGGTGCACCACATGGGCCCTCCTCCCCATGCGCCTAGGGTGGAAACCCTAAGGGGGAGGGGGCGCCACCTTGCCTTGGGGGGCAAGAATCCCCCCTGGCCGCCGCCCCACCCTGCAGATGGGATCTGCAGGGCCGGCGCACCCCCCTGGCCCACTATATATATGTGGGGGGGAGAGGGAAGCCGCACCCTTGCCCCTGGCGCCTCTTCCCCTCCCGTCACACCTCCATCTCCTTACGCAGGGCGCCCGGCGAAGCCCTGCAGGATTCTCCACTTCATCCACCACCACGCCGTCGTGCTGCTGGATCTCCGACGACCTCTCCTGCCCCCTTGCTGGATCAAGAAGGAGGTGACGTTGCTGTATCGGACGTGTGTTGAACGCAGAGGTGCCGTCCGTTCGGCGCTAGATCATCGGTGACGAAGAACGCGAAGAGTACGACTACTTCATCCACACTTCTTCGAAAGCTTCCGCTAGCGATCTACATAACGGTATGTAGATGCACTCTTATTTGCTCGTTGCTAGATGTCTCCTTAGTTGGATCTTGGTGAAAGCGTAGAATTTTTTTGAATTCTGCTATGTTCCCCAACAGTGGCATCTGAGGTAGGTCTTATGCGTAGCATCTTACACGAGTAGAACACAAAGCAGTTGTGGGCATTTGAGTTCAACTTTCTTGCCGTTACTAGTCAATCTTGATTCGGCGGTATTGTGGGATGAAGCGGCCCGGACCGACTTTACACGTACACTTACGTGAGACTGGTTCCACTGACAGACATGAACCAGTTGCATAAGGTGGCTGGCGGGTGTCTGTCTCTCCTACTTTAGTCGGATCGGATTCGATGAACAGGGTCCTTATGAAGGGTAAATAGAAATTGACAAATCACGTTGTGGTTTTGGCGTAGGTAAGAAACTTTCTTGCTAGAAAACCTATAGAAGCCACGTAAAACTTGCAACAACAATTAGAGGACGTCTAACTTGTTTTTGCAGCATGTGCTATGTGACGTGGTATGGCCAAAAGAAGATGTGATGAATGATATATGTGATGTATGAGATTGATCATGTTCTTGTAATAGGGAATCACAACTTGCATGTCGATGGACTTGACAACCGGCAGGAGCCATAGAAGTTGTCTTAATTATTGTATGACCTGCGTGTCACTAAATAAACACTATGTAATTACTTTACTTTAATGCTAAACGTTGGCCATAGTAGTAGAAGTAATAGTTGGCGTGACGACTTCTTCAAGACACGATGATGGAGATCATGATGATGAAGATCATGGTGTCGAGCCGGTGGCAAGATGATATTGGCCATATCATGTCATTTTAATTGATTGCATGTGATGTTTATCATGTTTATGCATCTTGTTTACTTAGAACGACGGTAGTAAATAAGATGATCTCTCACTAAAATTTCAAGAATTGTGTTTCCCCTAAATGTGCACCGTTGCTAAAGTTCGTTGTTCCGAAGCACCACGTGATGATCGGGTGTGATAGGTTCTAACGTTCGCATACAACGGGTGTAAGCCAGATTTACACACGCAATACACTTAGGGTTCACTTGACGAGCCTAGCATGTACAGACATGGCCTCGGAACACGGAAGACCGAAAGGTCGAACACAAGTCGTATAGAAGATACGATCAACATGAAGATGTTCACCGTTGATGACTAGTCCGTCTCATGTGATGATCGGACACGGGCTAGTCGATTCAGATTGTGTATCACTTAGATGACTAGAGAGATGTCATTCTGAGTGGGAGTTCATTAAAATTTGATTAAGATGAACTTAATTATCATGAACTTAGTCTAAATTCTTTACAATATCTCTTGTAGATCAAATGGCCCACGCTCAAGTTTCCCTCAACTTCAACGCGTTCCTAGAGAAAACCAAGCTGAAAGACGATGGTAGCAACTATACGGATTGGGTCCGTAACCTGAGGATTATCCTCATAGCTGCCAAGAGATCATATGTCCTTGAAGCATCGCTAGGTGATGCACCCGGTCCCGATGCAACCCAAGATGTTTTGAACGTCTGGCAGTCGCGTAGTGATGATTACTCCCTGGTTCAGTGCGGCATGCTTTACAGCTTAGAGTCGGGGCTCCAAAAATGTTTTGAGAACCACGGAGCATATGAGATGTTCGAAGAGCTGAAAATGGTTTTCCAAGCTCATGCCCGAGTCGAGAGATATGACGTCTCCGACGCATTCTACATCTGTAAGATGGAGGAAAACAGTTCTGTCAGTGAGCACATCCTCAAGATTTCTGGATTACACAACCGCTTGTGTGAGCTGGGAATGAATCTCCCAGATGAAGCGGTCGTTGACAGAATCCTCCAGTCGCTCCCACCAAGCTTCAAGAGCTTCGTGTTAAACTTCAATATGCAGGGGATGGAGAAGTCCATTCCCGAGGTGTATTCGATGCTGAAATCAGCGGAGGTGGATATCAAGAAAGAACATCAAGTGTTGATGGTCAATAAAACCACTAAGGTCAAGAAAGGCAAGGGTAAGAAGAACTTCAAGAAGGACGGCAAGGGAGTTGCCGCGACCGGTAAGCCTGTTGCCGGGAAGAAGCCAAAGCATGGACCCAAGCCTGAAACAGAGTGCTTTTATTGCAAGGGAATGGGTCACTGGAAGCGGAACTGCCCAAAATACTTAGCAGACAAGAAGGCCGGGAACGTCAAAGGTATCTTTGATATACTTGTTATTGATGTGTACCTTACCAGCGCTCGTAGTAGCTCCTGGGTATTTGATACCGGTGCAGTTGATCATATTTGTAACTCTAAGCAGGAGCTGCGGAATAAGCGGAGACTGGCGAAGGATGAGGTGACGATGCGCGTCGGGAATGGTTCCAAGGTCGATGTGATCGCCGTCGGCACGCTACCTCTACATCTACCCTCGGGATTAGTTTTAAACCTTAATAATTGTTATTTAGTACCAGCTTTGAGCATGAACATTGTATCTGGATCTCGTCTTATGCGAGATGGCTACTCTTTCAAATCGGAGAATAATGGTTGTTCTATTTATTTGAGAGATATGTTTTATGGTCATGCCCCGCTGGTCAATGGTTTATTTTTGATGAATCTCGAACCTAATGATACACATATTCATAGTGTAGATGCCAAAAGATGTAAAGTTGATAATGATAGTCCCACATACTTGTGGCATTGCCGCCTTGGTCATATTGGTGTCACACGTATGAAGAAGCTCCATTCAGATGGACTTCTAGAGTCTCTTGACTATGAATCATTTGACACGTGCGAACCATGCCTATTGGGCAAGATGACCAAGACTCCTTTCTCAGGAACAATGGAGCGAGCAACCAACTTATTGGAAATCATACATAACGATGTGTGCGGTCCAATGAGTGTTGAGGCTCGCGGAGGCTATCGTTATGTTCTCACCCTCACAGATGACTTGAGTAGATACGGGTATATCTATTTGATGAAACACAATTCTAAGACCTTTGAAAAGTTTAGGGAATTTCAGAATGAAGTTGAGAATCAACGTGACAGAAAAATAAAGTTCTTACGATCAGATCATGGGGGTGAATATTTAAGTCATGAACTTGGCACACACCTTAGGAGCTGTGGAATTGTTTCACAATTGACACCGCCCGGAACACCTCAACGTAACGGTGTGTCCGAACGTCGAAATCGTATTCTGTTGGACATGGTGTGATCTATGATGTCCCTCACCGATTTACCGCTATCTTTTTGGGGTTATGCTTTAGAGACTGCCGCATTCACTTTAAATAGGGCTCCGTCGAAATCCGTTGAGACGACTCCGTATGAACTTTGGTTTGGCAAGAAACCGAAGCCGTCGTTTCTAAAAGTTTGGGGTTGCGATGCTTATGTCAAGAAACTTCAACCTGAAAAGCTCGAACCCAAATCGGAAAAATGCGTCTTCATAGGATACCCAAAGGAAACGATTGGGTACACCTTCTACCACAGATCCGAAGGCAAAGTCTTTGTTGCCAAGAATGGATGCTTTCTGGAGAAAGAGTTTCTCTCGAAAGAAGTGAGTGGGAGGAAAGTAGAACCTTATGAGGTGACAGTCACCCCTCCTGAAAGTAGCGCAGCGCAGGAAATCGTTCCTGAGGTGCCTGCACCGACAAGGGAGGAAGTTGATGATAATGATCATGAAGAAACAGATCAAGTTACTACTGAACTTCGAAGGTCCACGAGGGCACGTTCCGCACCAGAGTGGTACGGCAACCCTGTCCTAGAAATCATGTTGTTAGACAACGGTGAACCTTTGAACTATGAAGAAGCGATGGCTGGTCCAGATTCCAATAAATGGCTTGGAGCCATGAAATCCGAGATAGAATCCATGTATGAAAACAAAGTATGGACTTTGGTGGACTTGCCTAATGATAGGCATGCCATGGAAAACAAATGGTTATTTAAGAAGAAGACAGACGCGGATGGTAATGTGACCATCTATAAGGCTCGGCTTGTCGCTAAGGGTTATCGACAAGTTCAAGGGATTGACTACGATGAGACTTTCTCTCCCGTAGCGATGCTGAAGTCAGTCAGAATCATGTTAGCTATTGCCTCATTCTATGATTATGCATTCTATGATTATGAGATATGGCAAATGGACGTCAAAACAGCATTCCTGAATGGCTTCCTCAAGGAAGAGTTGTATATGATGCAGCCGGAAGGTTTTGTCGATCCAGAGAACGCTAACAAGGTATGCAAGCTCCAACGCTCGATTTACGGGCTGGTGCAAGCATCTCGGAGTTGGAATATTCGCTTTAATGATGTGATCAAAGCGTTTGGCTTTATACAGACTTATGGAGAAGCATGCATTTACAAGAAAGTGAGTGGGAGCTCTGTGGCATTTCTCATATTATATGTGGATGACATATTGCTGATGGGAAATGATATAGAATTCTTGGAAAATGTAAAGGCCTACTTGAATAAGAGTTTTTCAATGAAGCACCTTGTAGAAGCTGCTTACATATTAGGCATCAAAATCTATAGAGATAGATCAAGACGCCTCATTGGTCTTTCACAAAGCACATACCTTGATAAAATATTGAAAAGGTTCAATATGGATCAGTCCAAGAAGGGTTTCTTGCCTGTTTTGCAAGGTATGAGATTGAGCAAGGCTCAGTCGCCGACCACGGCAGAAGATAGAGAAAAGATGAGTGTCATTCCCTATGCCTCGGCCATAGGTTCTATCATGTATGCCATGTTGTGTACCAGACCTGATGTGAACCTTGCCATAAGTTTGGTAGGGAGGTACCAAAGTGATCCCGGTATGGAACACTGGACAGCGGTCAAGAACATCCTGAAGTACCTGAAAAGGACTAAGGATATGTTTCTCATTTATGGAGGTGACTAAGATCTCGTCGTAAAGGGTTACGTCGATGCTAGCTTCGACACAGATCTGGATGACTCTAAGTCACAAACCGGATACGTGTATATTTTGAATGGTGGAGCAGTCAGCTGGTGCAGTTGCAAGCAGAGCATCGTGGCGCATTCTACATGTGAAGCGGAGTACATAGCTGCTTGCGAAGCGGCACAGGAAGGAGTCTGGATGAAGGAGTTCATCACCGACCTAGGAGTCATTCCAAGCGCGTCAAGCCCGATGACTCTCTTCTGTGACAACACTGGTGCTATTGCCATTACCAAGGAGCCCAGGTTTCACAAGAAGACCAAGCACATCAAGCGCCGTTTCAACTCTATCTGGAATTATGTTCAGGATGGAGACATAGATATTTGTAAAGTGCATACGGATCTGAATGTTGCAGACCCGTTGACTAAACCTCTTCCACGGGCAAAACATGATCAACACCAGAACTCTATGGGTGTTCGATTCATCACAATGTAACTACATTATTGACTCTAGTGCAAGTGGGAGACTGTTGGAAATATGCCCTAGAGGCAATAATAAAAGTATTATTATTATATTTCCTTGTTCATGATAATCGTCTGTTATTCATGCTTGAATTGTATTGTACGGAAACAGCGATACATGTGTGAATACATAGACCACAATGAGTCCCTGGTAAGCCTCTAGTTACCAGTTCGTTGATCAACAGATAGTCACGGTTTCCTGACCATGGACATAGGATGTCAGTGATAACGGGATCACATCATGAGGAGAATGATGTGATGGACAAGACCCAATCCTGAGCATAGCACGAGATCGTATAGTTCGTAATGCATAAGCTTTTCGTGTCAAGTATTTATTCCTTAGACCATGAGGTTGTACAACTCCCGGATGCCGTAGGAATACATTGGGTGTGCCAAACATCACAACGTAACTGGGTGACTATAAAGGTACACATCGGGTATCTCCGAAAGTGTCTGTTGGGTTGGTACGAACCGAGACTGGGATATTGTCACTCCGTATGACGGAGAGGTACCTCTGGTCCCACTCGGTAAGACATCATCATAATGAGCTCAAGGTGACTAAGGAGTTAGTCACGGGATGATGGATTACGGATCGAGTAAAGAGATTTGCTGTGACGAGATTGAACAAGGTATCGGGAATACCGACGATCGAATCTCGGGCAAGTACCGTACCATCGGGTGATCTCCGGGGGTCACCGGGAGTGTCCCAGGACCACCGGAGGGGTCCCGGGGGTCCACCGGGTGGGGCCACCGATCCCCGTGGGGCCCCTAGGCCGCAAGGGGGAAGTGGCCAGCCCTAGTGGGCTAGCGCACCACATGGGCCCTCCTCCCCATGCGCCTAGGGTGGAAAACCTAAGGGGGAGGGGGCGCCACCTTGCCTTGGGGGGCAAGAATCCCCCCTGGCCGTCGCACCACCCTGCAGATGGGATCTGCAGGGCCGGCGCACCCCCCTGGCCCCCTATATATATGTGGGGGGGAGAGGGCAGCCGCACCCTTGCCCCTGGCGCCTCTTCCCCTCCCGTCACACCTCCATCTCCTTACGCAGGGCGCCCGGCGAAGCCCTGCAGGATTCTCCACTGCATCCACCACCACGCCGTCGTGCTGCTGGATCTCCTACGACCTCTCCTCCCCCCCTTGCTGGATCAAGAAGGAGGTGACGTTGTTGTACCGGACGTGTGTTGAACGCGGAGGTGTCGTCCATTCGGCGCTAGATCATCGGTGACGAAGAACGCGAAGAGTACGACTACTTCACCCACGCTTCTTCGAAAGCTTCCGCTCGCGATCTACATAACGGTATGTAGATGCACTCTTATTTGCTCGTTGCTAGATGTCTCCTTAGTTGGATCTTGGTGAAAGCGTAGAAATTTTTTGAATTCTGCTACGTTCTCCAACATGTTTCAACAGCTCGTCTATTTCCTCGCCGCTCCTCGTACGCGGGCGTCCTCGGCGTTCGGTTTCACCATCGACCAGATCCTTGCATTTTCTCCACAGGTCATCGTCGCGAAGCCACCTTCGATGTCCCATGAACACGGTTTTCGAAGACCCGGGATCTCTATCTAGCTGGTGATACGTTGTGTCATCCATGCACCTGACGCATCCAGAAAATCTGTGGACCACCTGCCCCGCGACATATCCGTAACCGAGATAGTCGTGCACCGTCGTGAGCAGTGCGGCTCTCATAGGGAAATAATCTTTCTCTGCGGCGTCCCACGTATTGGCTGGCGTTTTCCACAGCGTGTCAAGCTCCTCTTTCAGCAGCCCCAGATACGGATTGATGTCGTTTCCTGGTTGTTTCGGTCCTTCAATTAGCATACTCATGTGAATGTACTTCCTCTTCATGCACAACCAGGGGGGAAGGTTGTACATCCACACAAACACAGGCCAGGTGCTATGTGTGCTTCTCTGGCTGCCAAACGGATTGACTCCATCGGTGCTCGCGCCCAGCACGATGTTCCTTGGATCGTTCCGAAATTCTAGGTCTTCGGAGTTCAACGCTTGCCACTGGCTCGCATCCTTAGGGTGACTCAGCATCTTGTCTTTTTTATCTATCTCCGGATCATTTGCGTCATCTTCTCGCTTCTTCTCCTCCCTATCCGCGTGCCAATGCAGGAGATTTTCTACCTTAGGGTCCGCAAAATACCGCTGCAGACGAGGAGTGATCGGATAGTACCACACCACTTTTCGAGGAGCTTTCTTCCTCTTCTTGTATCGAGTGACGCCGCACACCGGACATATGGTAGACTCCGCGTGCTCGTCCCGATAAATGATGCAATTGTTCATGCACACATGGTATTTCACGTGCGGTAAATCCAGAGGACACACGATTTTCTTCACCTCCTCGAAACTGGTCGGCACTTGTTCCCCTTGGGAAGACGTTCGTGCCAGAATGACATGTTCTCTTCGAAGCATGCGTCGTTCATTTTGTGTTTTACCTTCATCTCCAGAGCCATGAGCATTACTTTCAGGCGGGTATCCTTGGGCCTACATCCTTCATACAATTGAGTAACCGCGTCTAACTCCAGTTGATCCATCTTGGCTTTCTCTCGGGCGGCAGCTCTTGCGTTATCCGTCTGCTTGAGAAGCAGCTCTTGAATATGAGGGTCCTGCACCCAGCCCATCGATGGTCCAGCGTCGTCTGCTCCGCCGGCATCATCATCTTCATGATCATGCCCGTCGTCTGCTCCGGCATCTTCCTCATCATCATGTCCTGCATCTTCTACATGATGACTGTGTACAGCATCACCGTCATGATCATCTCCGGGGGATTCTTCGTCTTCTCGCCCGCCCGAGCCGCGGAGGTTTTCTTGCTGCCCTTCCTCATTTCTTGCCCGGCCCCCATGGACGACTTCATAGTCATCTTCATCACCTTGCCACCGATAGCCATCCATGAAACTACGCAAGAGCAGGTGGTCCCGCACCTGCCCGGAATCCGGGTCCGTAATAAGGCTCTTCAGCTTGCATCTTCGACACGGACATCTTATCTCTGTCTCGTTCTTTTGAAGCATCTCGGCCTTCGCGGAGCTCAAAAACCTATTCACGATGCCTTCGGTCATCGTGCGGACCATGGTCGCCTGCGGGGTAGAGCAAAACGATATTTTAGAACCAAGAAAAATTTGGCATGACTTTCCCTAAAAATAGGACCAAAAAGAATGCTTAATGCCTAAATTCTCGCCGAAACGGAAATGAATCAACATTCTGGCAAAATATTGGCAACTATCGCATTTCAAATACCGGTACACCTCCAAACACAAACACATATGCAACACCACAAACATATGCAACACCACGAACATACATAGATCTAGCTAGGCCATAAAGAGTGCATGTGCACATTGTTGTAGGGAGAACAACATAAATATAGCTTCCCCCCTTACTTACCAATCAAAACAAGGTAATTTAACCACTTAATTTGAATGAATCTATGGTGGAAATGAGGTGACAAAGAGGAGGCACCCGAGACAAGCTTTGGAGGAGGAGGTGGAGAGAATGAAGTGGGGAGAAAGTGAGTGGGTAGGAGTGCCTGTCCAAAATATCTTGTTGGTGCCCACTTACTAATGGCGCACCACCTCAAAATGCGCCATTAGTAACCCAGGTTACTAATGGTGCACCAGCAGGTGGTGCGCCATTAGTAGTTTTGCAAAAAAATAAAAATAAAATAAAAACATACTAATGGCGCACTGTGCCAAAGTGCGCCATTACTAGTTTAAACTAGTAATGGCGCAATGTGGAACAGTGCGCCATTAGTAGTTTTGCAAAAAAAAAGAATAAAAAATATAATAAAAAAACAACAGTAGTGGCACACTCTGTGACTGGTGCGCCATTACTAGTTTTAACTAGTAATGGCGCAATGTGTCTGGATGCGCCATTAGTATGTTTGGAAAAGGAAAAAAAATTGATACTAATGGCGCACCCTGAGACAGGTGCGCCATTAGTGTATTCAACTCTAATGGCGTACCAGAAGGTGGTGCGCCATTAGTATATACTAATGGCGCACCGCATGTCTGGTGCGCCATTAGTGTCAATCCCATCTATAGCCTTTTTTCTAGTAGTGTCATGAAGATCATGGTGCTACTTTGAAGCAGAAGTGTGGAAAAAAAGATAGTAACATTGTCCCCTTTTTTCCTTTTTTCTTTTTTTTCTTTTTTTGGGCCTTCCTTTTTTTATTTGGCCTTTCTCTTTTTTTGGCCTTTCTTTTTTTCCTTTTTTTCAAGGGACAATGCTCTAATAATGATGATCATCACACTTCTATTTACTTACAACTCGATATTACAACTCGATACTAGAACAAAAATATGACTCTATATGAATGCCTCCGGCGGTGTACCGGGATGTGCAATGATCTAGCGCAGCAATGACATCAAAAAACGGACAAGCCATGGAAACATCATGCTAGCTATCTTACGATCATGCAAGACAATATGGCAATGATGGTGCGTGTCATAATAAACGGAACGGTGGAGTTACATGGCAATATATCTTGGAATAGCTATGGAAATGCAATAATAGGTAGGTATGGTGGCTGTTTTGAGGAAGGATATAAGGTGGTTTGATGCACCGGCGAAAATTATGCGGTACTAGAGTGGCTAGCAAGGTGGAAGGGTGAGAGTGCGTATAATCCATGGACTCAACATTAGTCATAAAGAACTCACATACTTATTGTGAAAAATCTATTAGTCCTCGAAGCAAAAATACTACGACGCATGCTCCTAGGGGGAGGTTGGTAGGAGTTAACCATCGCGCGCCCCCAACCTTCACGCAAAGATAAACAATCAAAATACAATGCGCACCAATTTGGTTACATAGTTAGGAGACCATGCGTGCATGCTTCGGGAATCACAAACCTTAACACCTCACCGGTCTACGGGATGGCTCACCCACCGCTCCTCCCACCCTCTCCGGTGATCTCCGCACTCCACCACAGATTGCTTGATTGTCTTCGGTGATTGGCTCTGGCGTCCTCCGCCGATCACGTTAATACCCATCTCTCATGGGTTCTCATGGTGGTTCGACCCTGGGCTTGGATTTCTCCCCGGGCCTCAAGTTTGCAGATGGGATCTTCAGAACTACTGGTTGCTCAGTCCATCCTATGAATGGGATGCGCTCTTTCAAGTTAGTGGTTTCCTTCAGCCGTCACATCTTCCGTCTAAATGAAGATTCTGCCGCGGCCGCCATTGAATCCGCGATTGGGGGTTCAGCTATCGACTTACAAGTCACTCACATCAAAGGAATGGTATTTGCGTTCCACGTCTCTTGTAAGCAAGTTGGGTTTTTCATCATGGATCTTCGTTCCTACTCTTGTTATGATTTCAAGTGTTATTTCAATCTCTGGGGCAATGGGGGACCTAACTGGGAATGAGAGGTCAATATTTGGAGAAAGGAATGTGATGCTGAATGGATCTTTGTTATCCCTAACAAACGTCGTTCATCTTTAGCATTGCTAGCTATGCATAAGCCCCCAGTTCGTTCTTGTATTAAGTCTGCGAATCCGGTACGAAAGAAGCTTTCTTTTGCTACTTTTGAGAAATACACTGCCTGCCGTGGTTATCGTTTTCCGGCGACTGCAGATCACATTCAATCTGTTATAGAAGGTGGATATGAATTGCCACCCCATGAGCGTGTAGTGATCCATCCGCCACCCCCTGCTGAACTCCGTTGGACGGTGGCGCGGCCACCTATTTCTTTTAGCACAGTCAGGCCTTTCTCCCCGGCGTCTAGCCGTCCGGCGCCCCCACCGGCCACTCAACGCATGCATCCAGAAACTTCGCCCGTGATCAACGTGGATAGTGCGGTTGTTACGGAGGCGCCATGCTCGGCTATTCAAACTGGTGGGCCTTCGACTAAGTTTGCTAAGGATTTTTCTAGGCCAAGCCAAATGGCTTTGGGCTCCATGGAGGCGCTGGCAACGCATGCCTCGGACTTTTCCATGGATCACACTGGGCTGACTGGGCCGGATGTTATCTCTGGGCCCTTTTCCTCCCCTTCGATTGCCAGACTGGCCCCTCTGCAGGTGTGTTCGATGAGCTCGGATTTACCGACTTCTCAGGAAGCGGCGGCTCAATTTTCCTCTATGGTCGATGACATGGTGGACCGGATTCTTACCTGTACTTTATGCTCCCAGCGGGGCCACCTGTCATCCTCGTGTGGAATCTGAACGGTCTGCTCGGCTTGCTCCAGTGTTGGTCACTCAAGTAACGTTTGTAATGATTTCGCCCGGCGCAACGGATTGGTTTGGAAACCGATTTTGCAGCGGCAGCTCTCTAATTTTTCGGCATCGCCTGCCCCTCTTGGAATTCGCACGTCAGTTATTGTGGACGACCCCAAGGTCTCATCGCCTCTCTGCCCCTCTTCCTCAACTGTCGGCGACCCCAAAGAAAGCCTTACTCCAACGCCACCACCTCCATTGCTCTCACCACCACCAGGACCTGCGCCAATGGCGAACTTTGAGCTCGACCCTGAGCGCTTCGTGCCGGCGGGACATCACATCGTCGACGGTGGTGCCTTCCGGCTGCCGCACACCTTCATCACGCCTTCTGCTCGTCCGGCCCGCCGCCATGAAGATTACATGGTTACAGAAGTAATGCATGCACCTCCGGCAGGTGAAGAAGATCATGTTCGCGAAGAGGTCATTATGTTCCTACAAAACAGAGGTATTCTGGTCCGCTCCGCCCAGCCGTGGTTTCATGGTGTTGGTCTTATTCAAGTTAGGGATCCGGCTGTTCGATTTAGCTTAACCCAGCATGAGCCATTTCATATTGGAAATGACCATTTTGTTCGCTTTATGAATCACGATGAAGGAGAAAATTTCAGAGGAGTTCATGGCTTTAGAACTGGTTGGCTGATGTTTATCGGAATCCCATTGGATTATCGCAACACGAAGTTTATTTCTAAGGCAGTGAGCACTTTTGGCAAATTTTTATCTTGGAACAGTGAAGATCCTTACCTTGTCCGATCCATTGTTCATGCAAGTTTCCTTGACACACCCCTTGTGTCGCGGGATGTTGTTTTTGGTGATTACGCTGATTGGGGTGGCGCTCGTGTTTCCTGGACAGCTGCTTGCTATGTTTTGGGAGCAAATTTTGCTGATCAGATGCCCAATGATGAGGATCCCATGCCGCTTGATGGAAACCCGCACCCCCTGCCTGGCAATTTGCAGCTGGATAACCTCCCTTTCGTCATGCCACAATACCCGCTTCTGGGTTGGAATGAGCTGCCTCAGTTGGAGCGGGAACAACCGATACCTGAGGGATGGGGCCAGGCGGTCTGGGGCGAGGATGAAGAAGTTAACCAACCTCAGATTCAAGCTCAGGTTCAGGTCTCAATTGACATTGATCAACCTGAAGATTCGATCTCCTCCCAGACACAGGAAGTTCACTTCCAGCAGCAGGAGACCCAGCAAGTCCAACCTCTCGCCATAGTGCCTTACCAGCCGCCATTGATTCAGCAACAGCAGATTTTTGTTGGAATGATCAAGATTGTGGCGGGTCCAGTTCTGCCACCTGACATGCTTTGGAGGAGGTCTTTTGAATCTCTCATGGAATACATCGCGGTGGCTAAAGTGCCACGCCCTCTGCTCTTCAAACCCATGGGCACCGTCATTTATCCCAAGAAGAACTGGCCCATTGTCTTTGACGCTGACGCTGGAACATCTTCCCTTATTCTGCAATAGGAGCAAGTGCCACCTCTGGTTTCTTCTCCACCAGCAAGACGTCCGGTGGCGCGCGCTCTTTTCCCTACTCTGGGGAGACCTTCACAGTCTCTGGTATTCACTGCACAAGTTGACAGGGCACCTAGGGCGGCGAAGAAGAAACGCAAGGGTGCCCCTGTGGTGGACACCGCTGTCAGAAGGTGCACGAGAAGCACTGTCAGGCTTAATGGGTACAAGAACGCTGTCTTTGAACAGCTTGTTTCCCAGCCCAGGAAGAAGCGTCCTCGCTCCAAGCCAATTGCCGACGCCATCAACAAGACTGATGTGGATCAGGAGAAGCCCCATGAAGATGCTGAAGTTCCACCTTATACCCCAATTAAGGTTCTGCAAGCTGCTGGGGCCGAGCTGGAGATGGACCCTTCCCTTCTGACGGTGGAGAAGCTTATGGGTGATCCCCAGGTGGATTCCTCGTTGCCAAAAGATGATTAATGTTGTGTCACAAACTGATGATCGCTCCATGCCCTGTAAATGGGCTTTCTATCCTTTTGGTTAGTTTTGTTATGATACAATCTTTGTGGAGGGAGTTCTAGAGTTGGCTACTGTTGAACATACCATGGTACTATGTACCATGCATCTATCTTATTGCTTATCTCGTTTATCTAATGAGTAACTTCGATAAACGTAGTTGGAATGTTCTGTGTTGGAATGTGAGAGGGCTCAACTCTGAGGCCCGCCAACGTGCAGTCAGAGAAAAGGTGGTCTCTAGCAAATGTGTTGTCGTTTCCTTACAGGAAACTAAATTACAGAATGCTGATCGTTCTCTCATAAGAAAGATTTGCCCCCCTGTTTTGATCATTTCATTGAATCGCCCTCCAATGGTGCCTCTGGGGGTATCCTCACTATTTGGCGGTCTGACATGTTCACGGGCACATTACTTCAAGTTGAACCATATGGTATTATTGTCAAATTTGCTTCGGTTCATAACAATGAAGCATGGACATTAGTGAATGTTTATGGGCCTTGTCAGGGTATAATGAGGGATGCTTTTGTAGCTTGGTTGTACAGCCTTGATATTGACCTTGATGCCAACTGGATGCTCATGGGAGATTTCAATTTCATAAGGTCATTGCATAATATAAACCTTCCGGGCGGAGATATTAATGATATCTTTATCTTCAATGAAATAATTGGGCATCCGGGTCTTCTTGAATTACCTCTTAAAGGAAGAAAGTTCACTTGGTTAAATATGCAGAGCTCACCCCTGCTTGAGCAGCTTGATTGGGTTTTCACTTCTGCCAACTGGATCCTTCAGTACCCAATGACACAGGTCACACTACTTGCCAAAACCACTTCTGATCATGTGCCTTGCCTCATTGCTATTAGCACAAATATCCCCAAGGCACATATTTTCCGTTTTGAAAACTTTTGGGTTGAACAGCCTGGCTTCATGGAGTGTGTTAAGGAAGTTTGGCATAGGAAATCAACAAATCAACATATTTCTGCAATAATAGTTGACAAGTTGAAATCCTTGAGATATGCCCTCAAGAAGTGGCAGAAAGGGCTCTCACATATTAAGAAATTGCTCCTTAAGACAAATTGGCTCATTCTATTGTTTGATGACCTTGAGGAGATCAGACCCCTCTCAGTGCGTGAGAGAAACTTTGGAAAGTTGGTCAAGCTGTACCATGAGAACCTTTTGCATCTCCAATTCTTATATTGGAAGAAAAGGTGCACTATCAGATATATAAAGGTGGGAGAGGACAACACAAATTTTTTTCAAGCTATGGCAAGGCACAGGAAAAATGCCATAGCAAATCTAGTGTTACAAGATGGGACATCAACGGCTAATCATGATGACATGGCAGCTGAATTCTTGCAGGTGTTCAAGAACAGAATGGGAACAGTCAAACCCATAGTGTTGGGTGAGGAAATCTTGTCTCTTATTAAGCATGTTCCTGGTCTAGAGGTTTTGACTAAACCTTTCACTTCCATAGAGATTGAAAAGGTTATCAAAAAATGCCCATTGATAAGGCGCCTGGACCTGATGGTTTCAATGGACTCTTCCTCAAGCGTTGTTGGCCAATTATCTCTCAGGATTTCATCACTCTGGTTCATGAATTCCATGCAGGAACAGTCAGGTTGGAGAATCTCAATGATGCTTTCATCACACTAGTTCCCAAGAAGAACTCACCTGAGACTACTAGTGATTTTAGGCCTATTTCTCTCACTAGTGTGGGCCTAAAATTCTTAACCAAATTGGCTGCCAACAGACTTCAGGAAATGATTATGGGCTGCATCCATAAGAACCAATATGGATTTATAAAAACTAGAACAATCCAGGATTGTTTGGCCTGCACTTTTGAATACATCCACCAATGTAATCAGTCTAGGAGGTCAATTATTCTGCTCAAATTGGACTTTGAAAAGGCTTTTGACTCAATACAACATGACGCAATGATCAGAATCCTGCAGGCTAAAGGTTTCACTCCAAAATGGATTGGTTGGGTTAAGGAGCTCTTATCTTTTGGCACATCCACAATCTTACTTAATGAAGTGCCAGGTAAGCACTTCAAATGCAAGTGTGGTGTTAAGCAAGGTGATCCAATGTCCCCATTGCTCTTTGTTATAGCTGCTGACCTTCTGCAAACAGTGATACATAATCTTCTGTGCCAAGTAGACATCAATCTGCCCATTCCAACTCAAGATCCTGATTTTCCCATAGTGCAATATGCAGATGACACACTACTGTTTATTCCAGCAGAGGAATCACAACTGCTTGCACTAAGAAGGGTTTTGGACTCCTTTGCCACAGCTACTGGCCTGCAGATCAACTACCACAAGTCTTCAATGTACCCTATTAATACTGATGTCAGCACAACATCTGCTCTGGCAAATCTGCTTGGATGTAAGTTAGGATCAATGCCATTCACATACCTAGGCCTATCAGTAGGCACCACCAGGCCTAAGATTGTTGACTTCATGCCCCTGGTTGATTGCATGGAGAGAAGGCTCACTGCTAGCTCCTGGTTCTTACCCCAAGGTAGCAGATTACAACTGGTTAACTCTATTATCTCCTCTTTGCCAATATATTTCCTATGCAGCCTCTCTTTACCTGCTGGCATTCTGAAACAATTGGAGAGAATACAAAGGCAATGCCTATGGAGAAATTATGGCCAGGAGAAGGGCCCTTCTCTGGCTGCTTGGCCCCTAGTCTGTAGGCCCAAATCCAAGGGGGGCTTGGTATTCTGAATCTTGGATTGCAGAATGAAGCCCTCCTCATGAAACACCTGAGCAAATTTTACAATAAAGCAGATGTACCCTGGGTAAACTTGATATGGGACTCTTATTACTTTCACAGGATCCCACATGACACTACTCTATGTGGATCTTTTTGGTGGAAGGATGTGTCCAAGTTAATGGACAAGTTCAGAGCAGTAACAATGATAAAGGTGAACTCAGGAGACACTGCCCTGTTCTGGTATGATAGCTGGGAATTGGATAACAAGGTTATACCTTTGAGGGATAGATTTCCAAGACTACACTCTTACTACTCTAATAAATCTATTTCAGTCAGGGATTACTTTATGACTGAGGACATTCAAGAATTGTCCTCCCTTCCTCTTTCTCAGCTGGCCCATGATGAAATGCTGGCTCTTTCAAATCTGTTATCCACTGTGCATCTGAACCAGGAGATTCCAGATACATGGCTCTGGAAGCATGGAAAGCCCTCTGAGTATACAGCCAAGAAGTTCTACCTACATGTGCATCAACCTATGGTGGCTAACCCACTCCTGGGTTGGATTTGGAAGAGCTCTTGTACCATGTCTATAAAAATGTTTGCCTGGTTGGTCATCATGGACAGGATCAATACCAAAGACATGCTACAGCGCAGGCACTGGAAGATCAATGATGGACCACAATGTGTGCTTTGCCCTACATCAGCACTTGAGGACAGGAATCACCTATTCTTCCAATGCAACTTTAGTGTGAGAGTTTGGAATAACTTGTAGATTGAATGGACTGACAGTTCAGATATGTACCAAATTGCTAAGCAAGCTAGAAGAGATTTCGGTCAGCTTTTCTTTACAGAAGTAGTCTTCTTGGCATGGTGGAATATTTGGAAAGTCAGAAATGATAAAGCTTTCAGACACATTCCCCCAACATTCAGACAGTGGAGGACTGGCTTCACCCATGACATCACCTTGATCTCTCATAGGATCAAAGCCAAATTCAGGGATGTACTCCTCAAATGGATAGACTTCCTTCCCCTTGAACTTTATTTCTACCTGTAGCTATGTAAGTAGTAGGTTTTTTTCTCTTTGCATATAGTTTAGCCCCTCCCCCCTTCCCTTCTCTGTAGGTTGTATTTATTTGCAACTTTTTTTAATAAAATGTTGTGACGTGTAAGCCTTGCAGTCTTCATGGTCAAAAAAATATTATTACTAAACCACAATCATTCACTAGTACCTCCCACATATTAGCATCTCTATATCGCAAAACTATTGCAAGGAATCAAACATATCATATTCAACGATCTAAAAGTTTATGTAGGATTTTATGACTACCTATGTGAATGACCAATTCCTGTCAACTCTCTAAATAGATATAAGTGAAGCAAGAGAGTTTTAATTCTTTCTACAAAAGATATGCCCACACTGTAATAAATATTAGTGAAGCAAAAGAGCATTCTACAAATGGCGGTTTTCTATGTGAGGAGAAACAGGCAATCCAAACTTCAAATGATATAAGTGAAGCACATGAAGCATTCTATAAAGCCATACTCAAAAGATCTAAGTGAAGTGCAAAGAGCATTCTATAAATCAACCAAGGATTATCTCATACCAGCATGGTGCATTTATTAAAAGAAAAAGCACACGACGATCCAAGAGTTTACGCATATCATGTGAACGAAATGAATCCGAAAACATACCGATACTTGTTGAAGAAAGATGGGATGCCTTCTGGGGCATCCCCAAGCTTAGACGATTGAGTCTCCTTGAATATTTACTTGGGGTGCCTCGGGCATCCCCAAGCTTGAGCTCTTTCCTCTCCTCCTTCTCCTCGCATCGAGACCTCCTCGATCTTCGAACACTTCATCCACACAAAACTTAACCGAACTTTTAGTGGCGGGGTTAGTGCATATGATCAATAAAATCCCATCATGTACTTCTTTAACATTATTGTATAATTATGAACAAACATTACCTACTGTATGCTATCACAATTCTATGGCCCCAAGTCAAGGAGGAACCAACAAGAATTCAAACATATGCAAATAATGAAGCTATAACAGCAATTTGTTAAAATAGGACAGTCTGTAGGAATCTGAACATTAACCATACTTTTGTAACTCTAAAAATTCTGGAAAAATTAGGAAAAATACAAAATTTGTATAGCAAGACTTTGCAAAAAAATTCAGATCCTTTCGACGTTCCAGTAAAAAAAAATGTAAAATCGCGCACTACAGCCAAAGTTTTTGTTTTTGCACCGCACAAACCAACAAGCAGTTTAATCATCCTAAAGGAAACTGTTGGCACATTGTTTTCTAAATACAATGGAATTTTACAAGGGGATAATTTTTTTTATTGAAAATTTTCTGTAATCAAGGTTCACAAAGTTTCCATGGGCATGAACAAAGTTCAAGGCTAGCTCCCACTTTAACAATGCTCGTCTTTCTCACTTTCGCTTTTCTTTTTGAAAAAGTTTTAGGTTCCTTTTTTTTAAACTTGATAAAAGCACTGAACAGAAATAAATGACTCTCTAAAACTTCCGTGTTGTCTCCCTAGCAGCGCTTTCTTTAAAGCCATTAAGGTAGGCATATAGTGCTCAAGTAATGGATCCACCCGGATCCCAAGGTATATCAAAGCCAATTTTAAATAGCAATGATTTGGCATTTAGTAGTGAGCACAAAGTGATATCTGTCATGAAACAACGAATTCTAACTCTCTTCGTATGCATAGGCATGTCATACACGAACAATTCATGCACATCAAGTAAAGGACAATGCATATTATAAGCAGTTTCATGCAATTTTATCATGTTGGAAACATAGAGAGGCGGAGATGTAGTTCCTCTCTCATAATAATTGCAAGTAGGAGCAGAGAGCACATGCATATTATACTCATCAAAATCATCATGTGTAACAGAAAAAGGCAACCCATCAATATAATCCTTAATAAGTGCAAACTTCTCCGATATAGTGTAGTTTGGAGAATTTTAAAAAAGATAATAGGACTATCATGTGTGGGTGCAATAGCAACAATCTCATGTTTAACATAAGGAACTATAGCAAGTTCATCTCCACAAGCATAATTCATATAGGCATCTTGGCCACAAGCATAGCAAGCATCATCAAAAAGGGATATTTCAAAAGAATCCAAGGGATCATAGCAATCATCATAGCATTCGTACTTCGGTAAGTACGAAGGAAAATTAAACAATGTATGAGTTGAAGAGTTACTCTCATTATAAGGTGGGCACGGGTAGCTAATCCGCTCTTCCTCATTTTGTTCTTCGCTCTCCTCGTCATCTTTTTCATCCAATGGGCTCACAATGTCATTAATTTCTTCTTCCATAGACTCCTGCAAAATATTAGTCTCTTCCTGGACAGCGGAGTAGTCCTCAATATATGGTTTAACATAGGCATTAGAAGCATAGTTATCATAACAATATTTAAATATGGGAAAAATTTCAGATTTTTCAAGAGTAGCGTCATACTTTTCAATCAAAGAAGCAATTTCATAAGCACCCTTAAAAGCAATGAATTCTTCAATTTGTTGAACATCATAGTAACTATAAACACCCTTAGCATACGAAGATACGATTCCATTATCACTAAACTCACATTGGTAGGGAAGGTGTTTCGTAGGGTATTCAGAACAACAAGTAAAACCATAAATTTCACATAAAATCCAAGCATAGCATTGCAAACGATGAATTTGATCCAGTAAAAGTTTCCCTTTTTCAAATATGCGGTGTCGCACATAACAAGCATGCTCATCTAAAGATTTTCCCTCAACTAAGCTAGTTGGGGTTTCAGCCGAAGCACATAGGGATCGAAGATGATCCAAGTAATAAGCTTCAGTAGTGTGATAGATTTTGATTGGTTCTTCAACCATTGGTTCAGTAGGTACCACTATTTTTTTGGGTATTTTGCGTTTCCTACCCATAACTAAGATAGAAAACAACTTAGAACATCAACTAAAATCTACTTAGTGTTAAAGCAAACAAGCACACACGAGAATATTCACCCCACGCTATTGCTCCCCTGCAATGGCGCCAGAAAAAGGTCTTGATAACCCACAAGTGTAGGGGATCAGTTGTAGCCTCTTTCAATAAGTAAGAGTGTCGAACCCAACGAGGACCTAAAGGCAGAACAAATATTCCCTCAAGTTCTATCGACCACCGATACAACTCTACGCACACTTGACGTTTACTTTACCTAGAACAAGTAAGAAACTTGAAGTACTTTGTAGTATTTGTGGGATAGGTTTGCAAGAATATAAAGAGCACACAAATAAAACTAGGGGCTGTTAAGATAAAGATACAACTAAATTAGTTTTAGTAGAGAGCTTTTTGTCATGAGAAAGTTATTTGTTCATAGGCAATCGATAACTAGATCGGTAATCACTATTGCAATTTTATTTGAGGGAGAGGCATAAGATAACATACTTTCTCTTCTTGGATCATATGCACATATGATTGGAACTCTAGCAAGAATCTGCAACTACTAAAGATCATTAAGGTAAAACCCAACCATAGCATTAAAGTATCAAGTCCTCTTTATTCCCATACGCAAACAACCTACTTACTCGGGTCGGTGCTTCTGTCACTGACGCCACCCACCATAAGCAAATCATGAACATATTGCAAACCCTACAGCGGGGATCCCTCACGCTTGCGCGACACGGAGAGCACCATGGGACAACACCAATAATAAAACATGCAACTCAAACCAATCACGATCATCAATTAACCCATAGGACAAACAGATCTTCTCAAACATCATAGGATATCCATAGATCATTGGCAAATAATATATAGCATTGAGCACCATGTTTAAGTAGAGATTACAACGGGTAGAAGAGGGGTTACACCGCTGCATAGAGGGGGGAAGAGTTGGTGATGACGGCGGTGAAGTTGTTGGTGTAGATTGCGGTGACGATGATGGCCTCGGCGGCACTCTGGTGCCACCGGAAGCGAGGGGGAGAGAGCCCCCCTCCTCCTTCTTCTTCCTTGACCTTCTCCCTAGATGGGAGAAGGGTTTCCCCTCTGGTCCATGGTCTCCATGGTGTGGGAGGGGTGAGAGCCCCACCGAGATTGGATCTGTCTCTCTGTCTCTCTCTATTTCTGTGTTCCCAGATTCTGGCCCTTCACCATTTCTTATATTCCCGGAGATCCGTAACTCCGATTGGGCTGAATTTTGGACACGGTTTTTATCCGGATATTAGCTTTCTTCTGGAGAAAGAAGGCGTCAACCGCCTTACGGAGTGGCCACGAGGGCCCAGGGTGCGCCCCACACCCTCATGGGCCACTCGGGCATCGCCTCATGTTGGTTCCACTTCCCAAAATTCACATATATTCCAAAAAAATCTCCTTCCGGTTTTATCCCATTTGGACTCCGTTTGATATGGATATTCCGCGAAACAAAAAACATGCAACAAACAGGAACTGGCACTGGTTACTGGATCAATATGTTAGTCCCAAAAATAGTATATAAAAAGATGCCAAAAGTATATGAAAGTTGTAGAATATTGGCATGGAATAATCAAAAAATATAGATACGACGGAGACGTATCACCACAATCATCGAATAGGGATCTGCTCCGCCACTTTTACAGTTAAGACACTCGACCGGACGAGTTGTAATAAGAATCCTTTAGTTTGCTTTTCAAAGACAAGTTTTTGGCAATTCCATAATGATTGTTGTTCCAAAGGCACACGTTCACAAATCCCCCAGTGGGTGGCTTCGCCGCGAATCTGATTCGCCTAAGTTTCAAACACAGTCCGAGTGAAGAGCAACCCTCTCACTCGGGGGCTTAGATGCGACCCCGTAATCGCCTAAGTTTCAAAAACATTCCGAGTAAAGAGCAACCCTCTCACTCGGGGGCTTAGCCACGACCCCGTAATCGCCTAAGTTTCAAAAACACTCCGAGTGAAGAGCAACCCTCTCACTCGGGGGCTTAGCTGCGACCCCGTAATTGCCTAAGTTTCAAAAACACTCCGAGTGAAGAGCAACCCTCTCACTCGGGGGCTTAGCTATGACCCCGTAATCGCCTAAGTTTCAAGAACACTCCGAGTGAAGAGCAACCCTCTCACTCAGGGGCTTAGCTGCGACCCCGTTATCGCCTAAGTTTCAAAAACCACTACTAGGAAAAGGCCTACTAATGGCGCACCAGTTTTGGCCATTAATGGCGCACTACAGGTGCGCCATTAGTGCCACGCCATTAGTATTTTTTACTAATGGCGCACCACTGGTGCGCGCCATTATTATAGGCCACGGTGCGCCATTAGTATGCCTCCCAGGGGGGCCATATATACCCAGGTGCTTTGGCATACTAATGGCGCACTACATAGAAGTGCGCCATTAGTAATTTTTTTTCAAAAAAAATTTCAAATTTTTTTTTCAAAATTTTTAATTTTTTTCTTAATCTCAAGTCATTATGGCTTAATATGGGGTCAATTTGCTTAATCTCAAGTCAAATCACACTCTGTGGTCAAACTTCCCATAAGGTCACCCATCCTCACACTACTCCAGCCCAAGCACGCTTAACTTCTTAGGTCTATCCAACCCCAGCACCAGCTCACTTCACAGGCACTTGTTGATATATCTATCATATCAATCCTATTAACCCTTCTTGATGTCTAGGAGTTTGTTAATGTTCATGAGTATGATGAAATTTTGAAAATATATTTCAAACTTCCCGGTCATATTACGTATCATATTTTGGAAAAAAAAAATCGAAAATTTTGTAATTTTTTTTCTGTTACTAGTGGCGCACCTAGCAAACGGTGCGCCACTAGTAAGTTTTAAATTTTTTGAATTTTTTGCCTCTAGATCTTAAAAGCCCCGTAACTTTTTTCTGTTTGGTTTTTGGCCATTTTGAAAATATTTAAGGGGTGTAACTTTTCGAGTAGATGATTTTTCATATAAAAAACTTTTTAATCCGAGTTCGTATGCAAAAGTTATGCCAGTTTTACTAAATTCCAGAGATATTTTGTAAATAAAGTCAAAATGCATATTTGTAAATTTTCTCAACAAGTAGACCACATATCACATGGGAAACTTATTTTCTTTTATTTTTTTGACATTTCCATCATTTTCTTTTCTTTTTTTTTGAACTGGAAAAGGCAGTCCACCGGGGGGGGGGGTGTGCAGAAATGGCCAAGTTAGTAATGGCGCACCGTGGGAGTGGTGCGCCATTACTAGTTCAACTAGTAATGGCGCACCACTCCCACGGTGCGCCATTACTAGTTTTGAAAAAAAAACAAAAAAACAAAAAAACAAAATTTGAAAAAAAATTACTAGTGGCGCACCGTGGATGTGGTGCGCCATTAGTAAGTTTAACTACTAATGGCGCACCACTCCCATGGTGCGCCATTACTAGTTTTGAAATAAAATGAAAAACAAAATTTGAAAAAAAAATACTAGTGGCGCACCGTGGATGTGGTGTGCCATTAGTAGTTTAACTACTAATGGCGCACTATCCACTGGTGCGCCATTAGTAGTTTTGAAAATAAAATGAAAAAAAAATTGTTACTAATGGCGCACCGTTGATGTGGTGCGCCATTAGTATTTGGACACTAATGGCGCACCAACACAGGGTGCACCATTAGTATATACTAATGGCGCACCGCATGTCTGGTGCGCCATTAGTAACAATCCCATCTATAGCCCTTTTCCTAGTAGTGAACACTCTATGTGAAGAGCAACCCTCTCACTCAGGGACTTAGCTGCGACCCTGTAATCGCCTATGTTTCAAAAACACTCCGAGTGAAGAGCAACCCTCTCACTCGGGGGCTTAGCCGCGGCCCCGTAATCACCTAAGTTTCAAAAACACTCCAAGCGAAGAGCAACCCTCTCACTCGGGGACTTAGCTGCGACCCTGTAATCGCCTAAGTTTCAAAAACACGCCGAGTGAAGACCAACCCTCTCACATGGGGGCTTAGCTACGACCCCGTAATCGCCTAAGTTTCGAAAACACTCCCAGTGAAGATGAACCCTCCCACTCGGGGGCTTAGCTGCGACCTCGTAATTGCCTAAGTTTAAAAAACACTCTGAGTGAAGAGCAACCCTCCCACTCGGGGGCTTAGCTGCGACCCCGTAATCGCCTAAGTTTCAAAAACGCTCCGAGTAGAGAGCAACCCTGTCACTCGGGGGATTAGGTGCGACCATGTACTCGCCTAAGTTACAAAAACACTCCGAGTGAAGAGCGACCCTCTCACTCGGGACTCGGTGGCACTCCTGGCGGCGCCACAAGTACAATGTACCTTGGCTCTCCGAGCTGCGCCACAAGTACAATGTACCTTAGCCCTCCGAGCTATGCCACAAGTACAATGTAGCTTGGCTCTCCGAGCAGCGCCACAAATACAACGTACCTCGGCCATCCGAGATGCGCCAAAAGTACAATGTCCACTCGGAACCAAAAGCTCCAAAAGCATCAGAAGCAAAGCAAACATATTCCAAAGGAAATCAAGTTTGGATAAGACCCGCAAGGTTCGGGCAGAAGTACTCAGGCGTCGAGCCCGATAGAGTTTAACGGTTACAAAATCACTCGGTATTCCGAGGCAAATTGAATTGGGGCATAAAGTTTGTTCACTCTTCAAGAGGAGGAGGACTTGCAGACGCGACGTATTCATCCATGTCAATTCCGTCGGCGATACGAGTGGAGGCTTCGAGGAAAGTCAACATGAACGACTGAAATTGAAGTTTTTTGGTATTGGCAACCTTAAGAGCAGCCAACCTTTATTCCTCCACCTCCTTGCAATGCACGCGGACCAGAGACAGCGCAATGTAAGCGCCACACCGGGCGGATTACTTCTTCCATTCTTGCACTTGACCAGGGATCTCATTGAGCTGAGTCATCAGAGACTCAAGGTCGTTCTCGAGCTCCATCCCCTGCCAGAGCACCGTGTCGATCTGAGACATCACCGCATTCATCTGGCCAAGATAGCCGATGGCTCTGGTAAGGAGAGACTCCATTCGCAATACGTTCATCGCATCATTGTCCTTGACATGAGAATTGGCGGGATCCAGACCCGTCTCGATCCGTCCGGTCTCTTCCTCAAAGTTCTAGCAGAAGTATGCACAAACAAAAATAAGATGAGTCAACAGTTGGGCTATGAGTCAACGACCATGATTTAGTCGGACAAAACAAGATACCTTCGAGCATGATGAACATCTTTTTGGCAAGGTTGCCTAGATAAGTCTCCAACCCGTCATCTTCTACGAGAGGTCCCCAATCTTGTCGGCCGGAGCAAGATTGTCCCTCTTCAGTCGCGTCACTTCTTTGTTGGCCTCGTCAAGGGCGGTCTTCAGCTTGGCATTTTCCTCCTCCAGTTTGCCGACTGAAGCCAGCTTCTGTTCAGCAAGCTCGGTTTTCTCCTGCGCCTTCTGCTCTAGAGCTACCTTCATTTGATCTGCAAAAGATAATGCTAGACAGGTGAGCCCGAGGATGTCCGCGTTCCGCTGGACACGCTCATTTAAATACAGTCAACAATTTATGTACTTTTCATACCAGATGCTTCATCTTTGGTTTTCTGCAAGTTCTCCCTGGCCAATCCCATATCAAGATTGAGTTGGATCTGCTTCTTCTCAAGATCCGCGAATTGAGCTCTGAACTCACAAGATTTCTACAATCAACAAAGAAGATAAACCAGTCAACAAGGACAAAGACAGTCATTTCCACTAGGAGAAGCGTAGAGAGCAAAGTGTTACGATAAAAGAGTGCTAAGACTACTGCCGAGTCAAACACTCAGCAGTAGCCTCGGGGACTACACCTAGTGGGTGCACTTGGCGTGCCCCCACTGGTTCCCACTCGACTAGATCCGTCCTGTACAAGCGGAAGATGTAAAAAAGAAAGAAATAACAGAGAGCCGCAGATTGTTCTTAGACCATAGCCGACTGCCAGCAGTCGACCACGGTCTCGTGGACTACACCCAGTGGGTGCACTTGGCGTGCCCCCATTGGTTCCCACTCGACTGGATCCATCCTGTACGAGCGGAAGGAGTTCAAAACCAGACAACAACATCAGTTCTAAGAACATACCCGACTGCCCGCAGTCAACCATGGCCTCAGGGACTACACTGTAACACCCCAAAAATTTAATCTTGTTTTATTAATTAGAATTTTGTCAGAAAGATTTAATTTCTATTTTCTGGCTTTTCTATTAATTTCAGAGCTACTTCTTTTTTCTGGATTTTAAACTTTTTTTTCCCTCTTATCTGAAACTTTTGGATAATATTGAGGGGCTTGAATGCTTTCTTAAAAACATTTGATTTTTTTTTGTTGGGTATGCAAGTGGAAGCATTTTTATAATACTTTTGCCAAGCATCAATTCTTTTAAAATGGCTTTTCCATTCTTTCAAGGGCTCCCATTGCACTGCAACCTATTTAAATATTTCTTTAAAAATTCCACCAAAATTTGGAGATGACAGTAGATGCATATAACTCATTTTTATGCAAAAATCCAGCCTTGTGTTTTATGAATTTTGAGGAAAACATCCTCTTTTTCATTCTGGTCCAGTTTGGTATTTTGCACTGCAACCCTATTTTAAATTCCTCTAGTGATCTTGGGATCTTTCCTGCTATTAGTGCTTGCTACCAAACCCTTAAGTCCAGGATATTGGACCCATTTGAATAATTTTGGTCCATGCAATAATAGCCTACATTTTCTGTCCAGATTTGGTTTTCTCAAAAACTTGCACTAACAAGTTTCTGGTTTTGCCAAACTAACCTTGCCACCATCACCTACACCTAAAGAGACCCCAACCTGGAGTTTTTGGCCACCAGAAGAGATGCCTAGATGCCCTTGGCATTTTATCAAGCAGTTTAGGAGCATGGCCAGATTTGGCATGCTTTTAGACTTGCATTACGAAGTTGCTCTAATGACCTTGCCAGCTTGTCATATAGATTAGTCTTGCCCTAAATCCCACCCCTGCTAAACCTCGTGTGCATTATAATCCCTGGGAGTGCCCTGGCATTTCACCGAGCACCTGCCGTGCATGCCCGGAGCGCGAGCAGAGCGCGCGTTTTGCATGTGCTCGCGTCCGAGCCGACACGCCCCTGGATAAGCCTCCCCGAGCTCGTCCTAATCCTCTCCCTCTCGCCGCGTCACGCCAGAAGCCTCGTCCACCTCTGGCACCCCACAGCGCCGCCGCAGCGAGCTCTCTTGGCGGCATGCCTTCGGCCGCAGCACGCCCCTGCCGCGGCAGCACCGCCCAAACCATCTCCGCTCTCCAGCTGCCTCCTTGTGCAGTGCCTCGTCCGTCCGCTAGCTCCTGACGCCGTCCCCGACCTCGACACGTTGCCCTGCTAGCTACAGAACGGCGGTACACCGGCGTTCTTATCCGCAGCCGCGGGAACCGACCTCCCCCGCCTATAAAAGGAGCCCCCGGACTCGTCCAGACCCTCAGGCGACCTCAGGCCATCTCCCTAGAGCTCCCGTAGCCAGCAATCGTCGGAGAGAGGCCGTCTTCCTCGTCTCCGGTAACTTCGGCCGCCGCCGCATTCCAGTGCCATGCGTCGCAGGCAGAGCTTCCCCCGCCCATCCAGTGCCACCATACTCCTCCCCTAGACCACGTGGAGCTTCCCAACCCCTCAAACACGACCAAGAACCGCCGTAGCCCGAGACCCCAAATCCTCCCGAGGCGCCGTCCGCCGCAGAACTCGCCGCCGGCGAACCCCTTCGCCTCCGAGACCCTTTCGACCACTGGAAGGATCACCCTGGAGCGGCGGATCCTTTCCCCACCCTCGGATGGATCCTAGGAGCCGTCGTCCGCCGGCGAGGATCGTCGGGCCTCCGCCCCGGCTCGGCCGCGGGAGGAAGGAGAAGGGCGACTGGTCAAATATGACCAGTGGACCCGAGGGCCCCACCCGTCTGTGACTCCAGGCTCGGCTGAGCGTTTTAAGTGAAAGCGTAAAGCCCGAAGTACGTCTCCCCTTCTCTGGAAGCGTATTCTTAGCCGATGCGTTTTCCTTTTTTTCTGGTTTTTATTAAAGCAAAATTTTGACTAAACTTTGACTGGACATATCTTTTTAAATAAAACTCCAAATGAGTTGATTCTTTTTCCTACCTCTCTCAAATTTCACCTAGTTTATTTTAAGATTTATTTCAAAAATAATTATGACAACTTTTTGTACTGTTTTTAAAGTATGTGTTAATTTGAATATTTTCAAAAATAGGAATTTGGAGGGAAGATCAAAACTTTCAAAAGTTTTGGAGTGCACCTCACCTCTCTGCACCTTGAAGGCAAGCATCTTGAACTCCATTATGACATAAGCTGTGTGTTGTTTGCTAGGCCATATGAACTCCATCAATATGCTAAAATGGAGTAGCGTTATTTCATGTGGAAGTCATACTCATGCATATCAACATATGGTGAAAATCTTTTTTTTGTTATATGTGTGATATTGGTGACAGTAGCCACTTCTCATGCCACATATGCCTGGTGATAGTTCGGATGGAGTCCGAAGGAAGATTGTGTTCCGGTGAGCACAACCACGTGACTGACATCTCGTTGTGGCGAGGATGTGCAGTGAGGCATGTTGGAGCATGAGGGGTGACCCTGTCAGGAAAACTGTGGAAAGTATCGGTTGTGCTAACCATGCAGGGAACACATAAGCCTCCTGAGTCGACCATAGATCGAGTCTTGTTCCAGTAACCCCCATGCTTGTTTTCGTACTACCACTTGTCCCTGCCGCGGGCAGGGTACGGTTCAGTAAGTTGTCAACCCCTTTCTTGGCACACACCGTACAGAGAGGCCATGGTGGAAGATACCGGTGCATCCGGTAGGCATGCTACATGGTCCGGGGGCATGGGTGTTTCCGGTTGGGGCCGAGAGGGGGGCACCCCTTAGTAGCGCGCGATATAAATTTGATCCCATGCTAATCGAGGTTGTAGCCTCCCCGCTTAGAGTTTTGCTTAATAAGTGTCATGGGTGATTCCAGGCACTGGTAAGTTAAGCTGGTGTGTGCTGGTTGGGTGTGTTTTCAATTCAAAGACCGTAAGCGGAATTAGTCCCGGTGGACTAAAGGAATCCGTTACTCGTGGGTAAAGAGTACACCCTCTGCAGAGTTTATATCTATTCGAATGGCCGTATCCGCGGTTAAGGACTACAGTCTGGGATGGGTCAAGTGTCGGTCTTAGTGTCGGTCTTCGGAGGAAAACTTCTAAACCAGAATATTGATCATGACGTGTGACGAATGATGATTGTGATTATTATTATTGTGGACTAACCATTTATATTGTTGTTGAATTGTTGAGTATCCCTGGGATGGTTCTACCTCCTGGATATTCCCTGTGATTATTCTCATATAAGCCCTTTATGTGGTGTCGCTGAGACGCCCGACTGTGGCATGCTTATTATTTATTTTCCCTATAAGCCCTTTATGTGGTGTCGCTCAGACGCCCGACTGTGGCATGTTGATTATTTATGTTCCTTATAAGCCCTTTACGTGGCGTCGCTCAGACACCCGACTGTGGCATGTTGATTATTTATGTTCCTTATAAGCCCTTTAGGTGGCGTCGCCCCGACGCCCGACTGTGGCACGCATGTGATTTATTTTTCTTATAAGCCCTTTATGTGGCGTCGCTCAGACGCCCGACTGAGGCATGCTTTATATTATTATCCTTTCGAGGCGTCGCTTCAGACACTCGATCGGTTTATTTTATCTTCATTCTCTGATTGCTTATTCCTGTTTAATACAAATGACCTGCTCATGTGCATCATGAATTTTATCTTGGGACTGACTAAGTGATCGTGGATTATTTCAGTGCATGATTATCACCTACTATGTTATACCTGTTTTCATGATGTTTGCGAGTACATTCAAAGTACTCACTGGCTTGTCCCTGGCTATTGTCTTGGCCAGATCTCTTGCTTGGAAAGGAGCACAACGACGACAGCCCCGGAACCTAGGCAATGGAGATAGCAGACGCGCGAAGATAGGAGTTATCCAGGTCAGCTGTTCCTGTGGGAAATGGAGTCCCATAGACACTGATGATCCGCAAATCGCTTCCGCCGCCAACCATTAGAAAACCTTTTGTTGTACTCATAGACCGGAATGGTCTTGTACTACATATCTTATATTTTGCTTGGAATTTCTGTATCAAGTTTGTGCCTCATCAGCTAACAGTAATCCTGGGGTTGGTGAGCACAAGGACCATTGACTGGGAAATTTATATCCTGGAAAACCGGTCCTGACATACACCCAGTGGGTGCACTCAGCGTGCCCCCATTGGCCCAATCGCCACAACCGGACCAATTGGATCACAAGAGCTATTTTGCCCGATCCAGAACACTAGTGGGCGGAATATCATCTTACAAACAAAGCAGCGGTTTTCAGGTGGAATATCATCTTACGAACAAAGCATCAGTTTTCAGATCGAAGATCCTGGCAGAATAACAGTTAGTCGGAAATGACTTACCTGGACTTTGGTCTGAAGGGCTGAACTAGCATTATAAGCAACCATACTGGCCTCATATGATGTCTTCGTCTGCTCCATCATCAGCCCTGCTTGACGAATGGCTTCCTTAGCCGCGTTCACGGGGTCCTCCCGGACATGATGAGTAGCAAAGAGTGCAGACGACGGGGCAGTCGGAGAGCTAGAGAATCCGTAGCTTGGACAGTCGATGTTGGGGTTTTGGTGCGACATATGCCAAAGGATGGCTTATCATGCATGGGAACAATAGAACGTCGCCGGGCCCTGGAAGCGGGATAAGGCGATACTTAGGATGCCTACGAATCTTACCCAGGTTTGGGGCTCTCCGTGGAGATAACATCCCTAGTCCTGCTCTGTGGGGACTCCGTGTCATGACTAATGTCAATATGGTAGCTACAAGGTTGCTCCTTGAGTTGTGTCGTCTAGAGGAGGAAGAAGGGCAAGGCTAGCTTTCTACCTTCTCTCTAGAGAATGCGGGTTGTCGCTAGGGTTTCTCCCTATCTATGTGTCTCTCTTCTTTCTTAGGGTCCAACCCCTCCATATGGAGGACCCTGGGGGTTTATATAGGCCTACCCCCCAGGGGTACAACGGTAGTCTAGGCGGAACGGCCCCCGGCTGTCAGCGTCTTCGGGTGCCGGCCTTCCCGCCTGTTTGTTGGGGCCCGCCGTCTGCGGGGCCTCGTGATTGCTTTTCACTATGGGCGCTCTTCTGCTGACGATAGCATCGTCAGGAGGGGAATGGCTACTGTGCCGCCGCCTCCTGCCATACACTACCACCACGTCCTATCTTGTCATCTTGATGGGGTCCAGACTCCTAGGGCACGGTTAGCCGCCTGCTACCAGGCGGCCCGTCCCCAGGCCGCCTGCCAAGGGCGCTTGATTCTCATTGACCCACTAGCTGGTGGGGCCAGCCGCCTGCTGGCCCTGCCGCCTATGGGTGGTGGGATCATGGCTTCCTCTGACCGGGGCTAGGTCATTGGCAGCATGGCTACAGTGATACGCCGTTTAAGGAGTGTCCGTAAGGTACGCCGTCATTGTAGCCACGCCCTTATAGATTCTCTAAGGGCATTCTCAACTGTAGCCATGCCTTAGCCTTGTCGTGGTTCCGCAGCACACATCCCGAGGGGGAGGCGTCGGGTCGTCTTCTGGATGCTGGTCATTAGGCTGCCGCCTGTCCAGGCCCCGCCGTCTGCTGGCAGCCGGCTCTTGGGCGTTGCGGCCCCACGAGGCGGCCCGATGAGCAGGCGGCCGGAGGGAGACAGGCGGCCCCCAATTGTCTTGAAATACCAAGGGTGGTTGATGAGGACACCCGTGGTCAATATCTCCGACAGTAGTCCCCGAAGCTGGTGGAACTCTGTGGTCGCGATTGGGGCTGCGGGGTTCCAGCAGCTTCCCACTCCAAATAAGGTTTAGTGGTGTTTCTTGCCCGTCTTCTGGAAAGGGCCGGCTTCTTGCAGCTGGGCCTCTGTCTTCTAATCTTCGGGGAGAAGATACCGCTTGGATGCGGGCTGTGGTGTGAGCTTGCCGCCCGTTGGCGGTGTTCCATGCGTCGTCGCCCTGTCAAGTCAGCGTGCCTGCCCGCGCGCGCGATGGGATGTAGCAGCGGGCCAGGGCCCGCCACTATAGGGCCTTGATGCGCGCGCGGATCTATTGCGGCAGAGACAATCGATTGCCCTCCCCACGCGCATTTAATGCGCGTGGATTAGGCATGAAAAAGGTGGGGATCATGCGGGGCGTGGAGCAGTTAATCCCACGCCCTTGCCCCCTCAGCTTCATCGCCCCGAGCCTATAAGTAGGCCCGGGAGGGGGTC
>LR738710.1:806859389-806896139 GCA_902687465.1 Secale cereale | reverse complement strand
CTCTTCTTCCTCCTTGCTCTCTCTCTCGCACCTCGCCACCGCCGCTTGCAGCGCTCCGTCGAAGCGAGCTCTTGCCCCAAGCCAATGCTGAGGAGGCACAGGCCCACGCTCCGGCGAGTGGGACGGCAGCGAGGTCCTCGAGGAGCACATCTTCTACTTCCGCCGCGCGTGGCGATTGCCCTCCGCCGACAAGGTCGCCGTGCGTTTGGCGCCGGCGAAGGAATTCAGGCCTGCGTCGCGGTTCGGCGAGTGGGTCGTCTTCCGCTCGCACTTCCCGTGTGGCTTCGGGCTCCCCGTCGGCGGCATCTTCCGTTCCTTCCTCGAATTTTTGAGCATGCAGCCTCACCACCTCACACCGAACACGGTGGTGACGCTGTCTTCCTTCGTCGTCCTCTACGAGGGGTACCTCGGGATACTCCCCACAATTGATCTATGGATCGAGCTCTTCTATCTGAAGCTCGGCACCGCGGTCCAGGGCGTGGTGGCCCAGTGCGATGGGTGCATCGCGGTGAAGCGCATCAGGGTCAAGAACTACTTCCCGCCGCCTGCTCTCGTGCATTCGGTGAAGTTGTGGCAAAAGGCATATTTCTACGTCTCTAATGTCGACCCAACGCATGACTTCATCAACCTGCCGTACTTCGCACCCGGCCCGCATGCCGAACCCCGCGCCTCTTGGAAGTCTCGGCCCGTCTCCCTCATATCCAGGACCTCCATCGCCGTGCGGCGCCTCCGGGAGATGAGGGAAAACGAGGGCCTAGTTTTCTCGGACCTTTTGCTCACCTTTGCGGAGCGCCGGGTGCTGCCGCTGCAGTGCCGCCCGCATCTGATATGTGATATGAGCGGCGCCAGGACCCGAGCCGGACCTGCACCAAGCAGATGCCATACAAGGAGGTGGCCCTTCTGGTGAACTCGGTCTCCAACTACAAGCTCTCTAACTCGGGCTGGGCGTTTGGCAAGCCGCCGTACAGCCGCAGCAACCCGCCGCCTGCGGAGAGCTCCCTCTTTCCTTCATCTTCTTTCCTTCCTCCGCTTGTCCCAGCCGCCTGACCCTTGTGCCGCCTGCAGATCTTCCCCGGGCAGCCAGTGCTGGGCTCCGACCAGCCGGGCCGCCCTCTGCAACCAGACCGCTCTCAGAGTGACACGAGCGACCCCGATCTGGGGGCTGCCGCCATAGAGGAAGAGGAGGTATAGGCGGCAGGGGCCAGCCAGCGGACGGCTCGTCGGGAGGCGGTGTCAAGGATTGGCTAGATGATGATGAGGGGGAGGAAGCGCCGCTTCGCGTCCGAGAGGCGAACCCGCTTGAGAGCAGCAGCTACCTGGTGGCGCCGCCAACCGCAGCCGGCGGCGTGAAATGCCGGCCCTCTGCCGGGCCTACTGGCGGCAAGCTCAAGAAGCTCAAGCTCTCAACCGCCGCCACCAAATGCCAGGAGGCGGCCGCCAAAGCAGCCCTTCCTAGGGTTCCCAAGCCCAGGCCGGCCGTGTCCACGTAAGTGCCGCATCCTCTTTTCTTTCTGTATTTGTTCTAATTTTTTGCCCCCTTCGTGGCTGATTTTAATGTGTTCTTGGGAATGCCCAAACAGTGCCCTGCTTTCTCTCTCGCGGGCGCCTGTGGGCTCTATAGTTGGGGGCACGGATGCCCCTCCTGCTTCGCGCCACGTGGACCCTGCCACCGCATTCTGGGAGGTGACGAAAAGGAATGCCCGAGAGGCGCGTGAAGAGCGGGAGGCCGCGGCCCTCGAGCAGGCGAAAACTGACGCCGCAGCCAAGGCGTAAGCCGAGGCAGCCACCAAGTCCCAGGTGGATGCCGCCACCCAAGCCCAGGAACAGGAGGCGGGCCTCCAGCAGCCGGCGGAACATGCCAATCCCCAGGACATGGGCCCTTCGGAGCCGTCCGTCCAAGTGTCGTCTGCTGGCGAGCAGCCGGCTCTTGATAAGGAGGGGAGCGGTCGCGGCGCCATAGAGGCGGAAGCAATCCCTCCCACGCCGCCCGCTGGGACGTAGGATAGCCGACTCATGGGAGCGGAGGTGCCACCGACAGAAGGTGTGCTGGTGGCAGGCCCGCCGCCGACCCCCTGAGCCCCCGCCCGTCCGCGTCCTGCGAGGGCGGCCTCAGCGCCACGGAAAGTAGAGGCCGGCGCCGCCAGCTCGTCATCACCAGATAACGACGCCACCAGCGCAGTGCCGCCAGGCTAGACGCCCGGTGGTGGCGGTGTGCTGAATGTCGCGTCATGAGACGTCCTCGACCGCTTCAGCTCTCTGGGCGAGGTCATGCAAACGACCTTGCGGGAGTTCCTGGCTAGGCGACCCTCTGTCCGGGTATGTTGACTCCTTGCTTCTATTTTTATTTCTTCAATTTCTTCTTTGGGGGCGCATCAACGCACCCACTGGGTGTAGTTCTCGACCGAGCCGGCTGCTGAGCAGGCGGCTTGGAACTCCAAGGCGTTACTTTGTGGGCTAACTTGTTTCTTGCTGCAGGATTACCACAATCTTCGGGTGGCGGCCTTCAACTCCCAGCGTCAGGAGCTGGCTCAACTGAGGGCTGCCCTGGCCGAAAGCCAGAGTAATTTTTTTCTTTTCCTCCTTGCGGGGGCGCGTCAGCGCACCCGCTGGGTGAACTCCCCCAGTTCCGGGACGGCTGCTGAGCAGGCGGCCAGGAACTCCAAGGTTGTCTTGTCTTCTTGCTGGTGCTGATGCACCTTCTCCTTTCTTGCCAGCAACCGCAACCAACCTCCGCAATCAGCTGGGCATGGTCCAGGCCGAACTCGCCGCCAAGGAGGAGTAGCGCAGCCTCGCCGCCCAAGAACGTGACCGACCATGTGGCCAAGGAGCTGGCAAACCAGGCGGCGACACACAAGGCGGAGCTCGGGAAGCTGGCGGATGGTGAGGAGCTCCTTCGGGCTAAGTTTGAAACTGAACGCTCGAACTAGGCCGAGACAAAGACGGCCTTGCAGGACGGCTACAGAGCCATTGCGGACATGGTCGATGGTAAGCCACCTCCCCTGCTTTCACGTGCTTGTCGTCTGCTACGGCTAGCTTTCTTTTTCTGACTCTTTGTCTTGTCCTTGGCGCGGAATTTTTCCCGGGCCATTCTGTTGCTGCCAGCCAGGCTATTGAGGCCCAGCGTGACGAGAGGCGCCGGGCGGGCCGGTAAATCGCACCCAACGCGCCTTGGACTCCCAATGAACAACTTCTCGTCGTCAAAGCGTGCCTCCAGCCGGCCCATCGCCTGCTTCGCCGCCTGCAATGTGTCGGGTCCCAGGTACTGGCCGCCCTCTGGCCAGACGTCCCAGTACTCCGCACTCCCAGCTGGACCGCCGACTGGCTGGAGGCGGCCGGCCACCGCTTCGAGGCCTAGAAGGGCTCCACGGCGAGGGAGGGTGCACGGACCGCCCTAGAATTCGCCAAGGGTTGGTATCCGGACCTGGACCTCGCCTAGCTGGCGACCTTCCGCCTGGAAGCCGAGCTCAAACTAGCAGTGGTGCGAGGAGATCTCATCAAGCACGCCGCCTCCCTCGCCGACTACACCGCCACTGCCGCTTTCATCCCGGAGTTGGATGAAAACGGCCATGTGGTGCCACCTAATAACTTTGGGCTGGACTTGGCGGCGCCGAAGGAGCTAGATGAGGAGATCGCCTCAAGCGACGACGGCGAAGATGAGGAAGACGACGATGAGGAAGCCAGCTCCCAGGAAGCGGAGTCGTCTGCTCGTTACCATCCCGACCAGACCTCCACGAGCGGGCCTAGCGGGACGATGCCATCTGCCACATGAAGCGACCAGGCCGAAGCCCATCAGGCGGCCCCCCCAGTGGATCCTGTCGTGCCACCTGCTTCACCTGTTGTGCCTCTAGTTTAGGCGGCCTCGTGTAACTTTCATTTTCTGTTTTTCTTAAGACTTTGTAGAATTAGACCTGATTAATTCCACCCACTGGGTGTATTCGTAAGATATTGCTGGAGGGCGGCCTTCGAGGCCTTTTGTTATAAATATTCTCTTAATTCTGGATATGTCTATGCTGTTTGCCGGATTCTAGAGTTAGCACTGTCCTTTGTTCCTTCGGGCGTTTTTTCTTTTGCTGTCTCCTTTAACTGCCGTCCTGCCAGCCCGACAGCCACTCCGTGGTCTGTGACTGGGTCAGGTACTTGGCTGTTTTCTGGATAGGCAAGTATCCCGCCCTCTGGAACGCGATTTGGCTAAGCTAGAAGCCGGCTGGCTGTCTGCTCGGCAGCCGGCCAACTTGTATGAAGGGCCATCTTAGCCTATGTTTATTTTTCTTTAGCTATTTTTCATGTGGGCACCACTTCGTGCCTTTGACTCCCGCCAGTTAGACAGCCGCGTTCTGCGAGTCTGTGACTGTAGGTGGGAGAGGGCTTGGATGCCGGCACATTACTTGTCCGACTGTTGAAGAAAAAGATTTAAACACAGGGATAGGCGGAGCCCCCGGGCCGTCTGCTTGGTCCTGGTGCCGGGCGAAGGAATGGAAATACTCATTCACGGGCATAAATCTTATCATATAGATAAAGGGGTGGACACTCCCCGAGAACTCCTCGGGGGTCCCATTGTTTCTCAAAAAAAAGTAGATAGTACGACACATACTGTCTTTAGCTATAAAAGCGGCGAAGGAGGTTTGCGTTCCATGGGCGCTCTGACTCCTTGCCTGAGTCGTCTCTTTTGCGTGCTCTTAGCTTATGGTATCGATGAGGTAGTAGGCATCGTTGCCTAGTACCTTGTTGATGATGAATGGTCCTTCCCAAGGGGCTGAGAGCTTGTGCTGGCCTGCTGTTCGCTGGATCAGTCGGAGCACAAGATCCCCCTCGTGGAAGGAACGTGGCCTGACTTGCTGGCTGTGGTAGCGATGGAGACCCTGCTGGTAGATGGCGGACCGGCGGAGTGTTACCAGCTAGGCCTCCTCCAGTAGGTCCATGTCGTCTTCTCGTGCTTCTTTTGCTTCGGCCTCGGTGTACATGGTGACGCGAGGCGAGTCAAATTCGACATCTGTTGGGATGACGGCCTCGGCCCCATAGACGAGGAAGAAGGGAGTGAAGCCGATTGACTTGTTCGGAGTTGTCCTGAGGCTCCAGAGGACAGACGGCAACTCTTCGATCCAGCAGCCGGCCGATCGCTCCAAGGGCTCGACAAGCCGGGGCTTGATGCCGGACAAGATGAGGCCATTTGCGCGCTCAACTTGATCATTTGACTGCGGGTGGGCAACATACGCTAAGTCCAGTCGGATGCCCTGTATTGCACAGAAACGGGCCAATGCGCCTTTGGCAAAATTTGTGCCATTGTCGGTGATGATGTTGTATGGTATGCCATATTGGACTGTGATACGAAGGATGAAGGTCACAACAGTTGGGCCGTTGAGTTTCTTGATCGGCTTCGCCTCGATCCACTTGGTGAACTTGTCCATGGCCACAAGCAAATGGGTCAAGCCGCCGTGGGCTGTCTTGAAAGGACCCACCATGCCCAGTCCCCAAACTGCAAATGGCCAAGTGATCGGAATGGTTTTGAGTACAGAAGTCGGCAAGTGTTGCTTGGAGCTGAAGTGCTGGCAGCCGTTGCACTTCTTGACTAAATCTTTGGCATCATGCAAAGCAGTCGGCCAGAAGAATCTGTGGCGGAAGGCTTTGGCGACGAGGGATCTTGAGGCCGCATGGTGGCCACACTCGCCCTGATGAATATCTCTCAGAATGCCTAGACCCTTTTCTGCTTCCACGCAGCGCTGGAAGACGCCGGTTGCACTTCGCCTGACAAGCTCTCTGTTTATTATTGTATATGTTGAAGCTCGGCATTGAACCTGTCGTGCCAAGGTTTCGTCCGCTGACAACTCTCTTCTGAGCAGAAAACTGAGGATTGGTTGTGCCCAAGACGGTGTTGAGACTCTTGTTACTTCTGCCACTGAAACCGGGGTGGTTGGGCCGGGAGGTGGAGGGCTGGGGTGAGCCACCTGCTGTACTTCTGAAGTCCCCAGGCCGGCTGCAGCAGTCCCTGGGCCGGGTTCTGAAGTCCCTGGGCCAGGTGCTAGTGTAGCAGTCCCTAGGCCGTTTGTTGGAGCTGAAGTTTCTTGGCCGCCTGCTGGAGCAGTCCCCGGGCCGGGTGTTGGAGCTGAAGTTTCTTGGCCGCCTGCTGGAGCAGTCCCTGGGCCAGGTGCAGCAGTCCCCGGGCCGGCTGCAGCAGTCCCCGGGTCGGCTGCTGAGGTTGGTGGGTCGTCTGCCCCAGGATCGGCCGGCATGAAGATTGACTCTGACTCTCGTGACGGTTGGATAGACGGCTTGCGCAAGCATTGGAGGGACACGCCGGCTGATATTGCTTGGCGGGTGGAGCCAATTCATGCCAAGGCGTCGACTTGTTAGTTGTCGGCTCGTGGCACGTGGAGGAACTCGCAGCCGTCGAAGTGCCCACTGATCCATGGATTATATGCACTCTCACCCTTCCACCACTGCTAGCCTCTCTTGTGCCACGCAACTTTCGCCGGTACCATACACCCACCATATACCTTCCTCAAAACAGCCACCATACCTACCTATCATGGCATTTCCATAGCCATTCCGAGATATATTGCCATGCAACTTTCCACCGTTCCATTCATATGACATGCTTCATCATCAGTCACATAGAGTCATATTTTGTACTAGCTTTGAGTTGTAAGTCAATAAAAGTGTGATGATCTTCATTATTAGAGCATTGTCCCATGTGAGGAAAGGCCAAATAAAAAAAGATGGCCCAAAATAATTTTTTAATAGAGAGGGGCTAAATAACACAGAAGAAGGAGAAAGCCCCTCCAAAAAAATGAGAGAAAAGAGAGAAGGGACAATGCTACTATCCTTTTCCACACTTGTGCTTCAAAGTAGCACCATGGTCTTCATGATAGAGAGTCTCTTGTTTTGTCACTTTCATATACTAGTGGGAATTTCCATTATAGGACTTGGCTTGTATATTCCAACGATGGGCTTCCTCAGGATGCACACCCACTTAGTTTCTTTTGATGAGCTTTCATACACTTATAGCTCTAGTGCATCCCTTGTATGGCAATCCCTACTCACTCACATTGATATCTATTAATGGGCATCTCCATAGCCCATTGATACGCCTAGTTCATGTGAGACTATCTTCCTCCTTTTTGTCTTCTCCACAACCACCACTCTATTACACCTATAGTGTTATATCCATGGCTCATGCTCATGTATTGCGTGAAAATCGAAAGGTTTGAAAAAAATTGAGTATGAAACAATTGCTTGGGTGAAACTGGGGTTGTGCATGATATGAATATTTTGTGTGATGAAGAGGGAGCATAGCCAGACTATATGATTTTGTAGGGATAACTTTCTTTGGCCATGTTATTTTGAGAAGACATGATTGCTTTGTTAGTATGCTTCAAGTATTATTATTCTTATGTCAATATAGACTTTTATCTCGAATCTTTCGGATCTGAACATTCATGCCACAATAAATAAAATTACATTGAGAATTATGTTGGTTAGCATTCCACATCAAAAATTCTATTTTTATCATTTACCTACTCGAGGACGAGCAGGAATTATGCTTGGGGATGCTTGACATGTCTCCAACATAACTATAATTTTTTATTATTCCATGCTATTATATATTCTGTTTTGGATGTTTAATGGGATTTATTATACACTTTTATATTATTTTCGAGACTAACCTACTAACCCAAGGCCTAGTGCAGATTGCTGTTTTTTTTGCCTATTTCAGTATTTCGCAGAAAAGGGATATCAAACGGAGTCCAAACGGAATGAAGCCTTCGAGAGAGTTACTTTTGGAACCGTATCTTCACAAAAGACTCGGAGTACACGGGAGGGAACAAGAGAGGCGTCCACGAGGGGTAGGGCGCGCCTCCCACCCTCGTGGGCCCCCTCTAGCTCCCCCGGTGCCCTCCTTCCTCCTATATATATCCACGTACCCTGAAAACATCGAGGCTATAGAGAAAACCCTAATTCCACCTCCACAACCTTCTGTTCCCATGAGATCCCATCTTGGGGCCTGTTCCGGAGCTCCGCCGGAGGGGGGATCAATCACGGAGTGCTTCTACATCAACACCATAGCCTCACCAATGAGTTCTGAGTAGTTTACAACAGACCTTCGGGTCCATAGTTATTAGCTAGATAGCTTCTTCTCTCTTTTTGGATCTCAATACAAAGTTCTTCTCGATCTTCGAGGAAATCTATTCGATGTAATCTTTTTGCGGTGTGTTTGTCTAGATCCGATGAATTGTGGGTTTATGATCAAGATTATCTATGAACAATATTTGATTCTTTTCTGAAATCTTTTATGTATGATAATAATATCTTTGCAAGTCTCTTCGTATTATTGGTTTGGTTTGGCCTACTAGATCTATAGTTCTTGCAATGGGAGAAGTTCTTGGCTTTGGGTTCAATCTTGTGGTGTCCTTTCCCAGTGACAGCAGGGGCAGCAAGGCATGTATTGTATTGTTGCCATCGAGGATAAAAAGATGGGGTTATATCGTATTGCTTCAGTTTATCCCTGTACATCATTTCATCTTGCTTAAGGCGTTACTCTGTTCTTATGAACTTAATACTCTAGATGCATGCTGGATAGCGGTCGATGTGTGGGGTAATAGTAGTAGATGCAGAATCGTTTCAGTCTACTTGTTACGGACGTGATGCCTATATATAATGATCATTCCTAGATATTCTCATAACTATGCGCTTTTCTATCAATTGCTCGACAATAATTTGTTCACCCAATGTAGAATTCTCTTATCTTGAGAGAAGCCACTAGTTAAATCTATGGCCTCGGGGTCTATCTTTATCATACTACTTTCCCTTCAATTTCTATTGCTGTTGCTTATTTACTTTCTTTACTTTCTGTACTTATACCAAAAATACCAAAAATACTATCCTATCCTATCTATCAGATCTCACTTACGTAAGTGACCGTAAAGGGATTGACAACCCCTTATCGCGTTGGCTGCAAAGTTCTTATTTGTTTGTGGACGAGCGAGGGACTAGCGCGTGGTCTCCTACGGGATTGATACCTTGGTTCTCAAAAACTAAGGGAAATACTTACGCTACTGTACTGCATCACCCTTTCCTCTTCGAGGGAATACAACGCAAGCTCGAGAAGTAGCAGGTTATGCCGATGCAAGATTTGACACTAATCAGATGACTCTGAGTATCAATCTGGATGCATATTGAACATAGGAACAATTATCTAGAGTGACGCTATGCAGAGCATTGTATACATAGAAATTTGAAAAGTACACACGGTTCTGAATGTTGCAGATATAAGGGCATGTCCCTTCCTAAGCCATTTTTGTGATTGATGACAATGATTTTGCGGACTAATCATGTGTGCTAAGTATTTCAGAGATTCATCCTCTGGCACGAGACGATTCCTTCCCCTCGAAGCTTTAAGTGAAGACGTGTCGTCTCCTTCGTTTTTGGTTTTGGTGGACTTGAGTCGTAGGAGACACCGTACTGTCAAGAGGGGGTCTGCAATGGAAAGGCTAGGGTGGAGTCAACACGTACACTTCATTTTTGCACCCCCAAACTCCTTTCCTCTCCTTGGAGTTTTTTGTTTCATCGGAAGAAGAGGTTGTGAGGTGGTAGCGGTAGTACGGGCACCGGTGTGGTAGTACCGCTTATGGTCGTCAAGCGGTAGTACTACTATCCACAGCGGTAGTACCGCTTGAGGGCATCAGTGGCAGTACCGCCCCGGTTCGGCTCAGCTACCACCTCGACTCGAGGGCGAATTTTCTCGTGTCAGGTTCTGTGGTAGTAGTAGCGGTAGTAACGCTTACAAGCGGTAGTACCGCTGCCACCATCGCGGCTAGTACCGCTCCACACCTTCTCTCTTTTCCTTTTTCCCACTGCTACCTCTCCTGTTTGCGTGCGCAGTAGTACCGCTGGGGGTCGCGGAAGTATCGTTCCTACCAGTGGTAGTATCACCCCACCCAGAGGTAGTCCCGCTCTGTGTGGGCTGAAGTGGGGGTAAAGCTTGGTTTTGCTCTCCCACTATAAAAGGAGGTCTTCTTCTCCAAGAAGACCTACCTCTTCCCTCCCCAAACTCCATTGTTGCTCAAAGCTCCATTTTCGCCCGATCACTCTCCCTGGCCAATCAAACTTGTTGATTCTCTAGGGCTTGGTTCAGAAGTCCCAGATCTACACTTCCACCATGAGAAATTTGATTCCCCCCACTAATCCCTTGCGGATCTTGTAACTCTTGGGTGTTTGAGAACCCTAGATGGTTGAGGTCACCACGAATCCATATTCCATTGTGGTGAAGCTTCATGGCGTAGTTGGGAGCCTCCAATGAAGTTGTGGAGATAGCCCCAACCTTGTTTGTAAAGGTTTGGTTACCGCCTTCAAGGGCACCAATAGTGGAATCCCGGTAACTCGCATTCTGTGAGGGCGTGAGGATAATACAGTGGCCCTAGTGGCTTCTTGGGGAGCATTGTGCCTCCACACCGCTCTATCTAAGACGTACTTCCCCTCAAAGGGAAGGAACTTCGGTAACACATCCTCGTCTCCACCGGTTCCACTCTTGGTTATTTCTTACCTTTACTTGTGCATGCTTATATTGTGTTGTATCCCTTGCTTGCTTGTGTGATTTTAGTTGTTGCATCATATAGGTTACTCACCTAGTTGCATTTCTAGACAACCTATTTTATTGCTAAGTTTAATTTTTTTAAGAAAAGCGAAAATTGTTAGTTGCTATTCACCCCCCTCTAGTCAACCATATCGATCCTTTCAATTGGTATCAGAGCCTCGTCTCTTTATTATGGACTTTACCATCCCAAGAGTATGGGTGACACCATAGTAGAGGCGAAGGAGCACTCTAGTGTGAACCCATCCTCGTCTATGGCCGATGGGGGATCCTCGGTCTCTCGTGAGGAGTTCAATGCAGCTTTGGACACATTGAAAACCTCTATGACGACCAAGATCATAGGCATGTTCAAAGAATTTCTTGATGGGCTTAAATTATCTACCAGACTGTTGGAAGTGGCTCGTCCCACTAACAAGGTGACGGATGCTCTTCCCGATAAGGGAGAAGCTAGTAGTGATCAAGTTCTCGTGCCTAAGAATGGGAGTGGCATCTTTGCTCTTGTTGAACCTCCCATTATTTATGGAGGACCCGCTCCCTCCATGCATCGTAATCATGTTGGTCCTTGTCAGATCTTGGGTTCCAGCAAAACCCTTGAGGTTCGAACACTAGGGTGCGCACGAAGATCTCTCCTTCCCGCTCTACCTCACTCTCGCACCGATTCCTAGGCCTAACTCATCGAGCTCGAAGAACAAGGGACACATTGGCTTATACTGGTTCGGGCCACCGTTGTGGTGTAATACCCTAATCCAGTGTGTTGTGGTGGATTGCCTTCTAGGCTGAGGACGAACTAGTACAAGGGAAGAACAGCCTCCTGAGGAGAGGTGCTCTTGCGCTCAGGCGAGCTTGTGGGTGTGTCTATGGTGGTCTCGATGATCCGATCCCCTTGGTTGGGTCAGCTCCAGATCAGATGCCCCATATGGTGGTGGCTAGTCCTATTTATAGAGGCTCGGGTCCTCTTCCCAAATATTGAGTGGGAAGGGATCCCACAACGGCCAAGTTTGAAGGGGGACAGCTAGTACAAGCTATCCTGAAAAAGGTGGTCTTTGCCTGCCAAAGGGTCTGGTGGTGACGCCGCCGTGGGCTCCGCTATGTCGTCCTGCTGGTCTTGGTCTTGTTGCAACAATATGGAAACCTTTGCCTGATTCCTCGGGACTCCTCGCCTGTGCTTGCCCCTTTAGCACCAAAGAGGAAACTAGCATCCTACACCCGCTGGCGCCCGCCTGGCCTTGGTCGTCATGGCTCATGTCACGGGAACCTCGCGAGGTGGCCCTTGCCTTGATATCTTCGCTCCTCGGGAACTAGCCTGGTGAGGCCGCCCTAGAGGAGGTCTTGCATCGTCCGTCTCGCGAGGCTTGGCCCCTCGCGAGGGTCTTGAGTGGTTGCTGATGAGGTTGGGACGTACCAGGCCGCTGGACGAGCCACGCTCTGGGCCGCAGGCAGGCAAGTCTGGGTACCCCCGTTCCCAGGACGCCGACAGTAGCCCTCGGGCCCAAGGCGCGCTCGATCTTGGCTTCGTGGCAAAGCCAAGGGTCAAGTGCAGACCGTCGCGGCCCCGAAAGCCCGCGGCCTTGGTTGACACGTGGCGATTGATGGGACGTGGGCGTCTGCACTCCCCCACGTCACCTTGGCAACTGCATGACTGACAAAAGGCAAGTGCACGCTCTAGGGCCTTCATTGCTTGCTTTCACCTTGCTCCAGATCCCCTTTCTTGCTCCTCTCCCCCGAGGACTCCATATTCATACCGCCTCCCCTCCAAGCTCGCAGCCGATGGCATCCAGTAAGGTGAAGGATGCCGCTCTACCCGCCTAGTACGACCTGGCCCTGTGCGCGCCTAGCATCTCAGAGACGAATCACGCCACCGTGCTCCTGATGGCGGCGGAGGACACCAACGAGAAGGGGAAGACCTCGATCCGGGCTGCCTCCGCCAATCTGGAGGACTCCTAAAGTACCTTCTATCCCCTTTTCATGAGCAGTGTTGTTGCGGGGCTAGTTCCCCATTTCTCCGATTTCTTCTTCGTCGTCCTTAGCCACTACAAGCTGCATGCCTTTCATCTTCATCCCAACTTTGTCCTCCTCCGGTCAATCTTCGCCTTCTACTACGAGGCATTTGTTGGGGTGATGTCGTTCGTAACGCTGCTTCGCCATCTCTTCTATCTCCGGAACAAGGGCAAGCTCTGTGCAGGGTGTGCCAACTTCGTCACGGCCAACAGGACCAACGTGATCTCAAAAGCCGGGAAGAAGGCCGAGAACTTCAGGGTCAAGTGGGTCCTTGTGGTCGCCAAGTGCTCCCACCCTCGGTTGGTGATGCCGACAGATATGCCCAAGTCTAGCGACAGGTGGCTCAGCGCGAAGCTTACCAACCCTCGGGCGGAGAAGGTGCTGGAAGATGACTGCCGACTTGAAGCCTGACGTCCCAGAAGTGGTGAAATTGATGGGGGCCATGATCGTCAAGGAATTCCTGGCATGCCGTGTAGCTCCACTTCAAGCGCACTCGCGCCCTTTGTGGACGCTCGGGGATGAGACGAACAACCTCCAACTGCGCCTCGACGGCCTGTCCGACAAGCAGCTTGGAGCAGCTCTCCGCCTCCTGGTTGGGGATGACCTGGGGTATCCGCCCATTACCCACGTCCCCTTGTACTGTCGCCAGGACGGGGCGACGGTGGTGGCCTCCATGCCCACCTTCGACGGACGCGGGCTCGTGCCTCCGATGCCCCCCGAGGCCCAGATGGCGACCAATCCGGTGGAGCTGTCTTCAGGCGACTCCAGCGGGGAGGAGGACTCAGATGCGACCGCGGAGGGGGCCGGGGAGTCCTCCCCTCCACACAAGGCCGATCTCCTCCGCGCCTTGCCTGTCGATGACGACGCTGACGACCATGCGATGAAGGACACCCCCCCGCCGGGGTTACCACGAGGTCCAAGCTCACCCCCTCGAAGAAGCCACCAGCTGGGGTCCCGATGAAGAGCAGGTCAGCATTGATCTCCCGAGGCAACGTTCTGGCTTTGACACCGCCTGACGCCGCCACTATACCAGCTGATGTGGCCTCATATGTGCCTATGCCATAGGCTGCGAGGCCCCTGGGCTCCGTGGTGAAGAGGCCGCGGGGTTACGCCACCGTGGACCAGTAAGTACCTTGGCCTGGTCTTGCCTTCACCCTTGATTCTGTTGCCAACTTATGATGCCTTCCCTTGTATCGCCAGGCCAGCCCCATTGGTGAAGAAGAAGATGGAGGAGGCGGCCGCATTAGAGGCCCAACGGTCTGGCTTGACCTCACCCCCACCGACGCAGATGGGCGGTGGAGGTGCCCCTACCTCTGCTGCCTAGCCGTCCTCGCGAGGCCAAGTGGACAAGCCTGAGAAGGGGACGACATCCTCGGTCAAGCCGGCTTCAGAGGCGCCCATCCCCAGCTCGCCTGCGGGTGTTGTCAGGGCTCAGGAGGTCTTGAACACGCCACATCTTCTTCCTCTGGCCACGCCACTAGCTCGCGGCCCTTCTGCCTCGTTCCACGCCCTAGAGGAGGCTTTTTCCGCGCTGGTGCTACTCAGGGATGACCTCCAAGGCGATGACCATCGTCTGGTGGTAGGGCGCTTGGAGCTGGTCTCAGGCTGGCTGAATTCCGACACGTCTATTAGGGCTATGCTGAGCCAAGCCATGGAGGCTTCTAAGGAGGACAAGCGGGCCGCCGGCCAAGCCACAATCGCTCGCGAGGTGGCGCTGAAGGATGCGCAGGCCACCGAGGAGCGATGCTGGTCGATGGAGGCTGAGCTGAAGTCCACGAGCGATGAACGCGCGGCGGAGGAGAAGAAGATGAAAGCCCAAGATGTCACCATATCCAGTCGCGACGCTGAGTTGGAGGAGTTGGCGAAGGCGCAGGCTGTAGAGCGCAGACGCCTGGAGGAGCTGGGGCAGGAGGTGAACACAGAGAAGGCCTAGCTGGAGGCCTGGGCGAAGGTTCTGGCCGAGGATCACGCGGCCTTCAAGTCCCTGGACGAAAGGTCCCGCCAAGCCCTGAGGGCTCTCTACGAGAAGGGCTTGGAGAAGCCATTTGTGACGGATGACGAAGGCCCCATCCAGCTGCTCCCCTATCTTGTTATGGCACTCGAGGGTGTCGTCAACGAGATCGGCCCCATGGTGGAAGCGGAAGCTCATGCTTTCTTCCTCAGCCCTGACGCATGTCTTCAGCCACCTGCATCTTCGCAATCCCGACGCCAACCTTGGTGCTCTGCTCGAGCCTGTGGATGAAGAGTGCTGCAAGGCTACTGCTAAAGCCGTGAAGGGCCAGGTGGAGGCCTTGCTGGAGAAGTTCCTCGCCATCGACCCCTCACCTCCATCCGACCGCGCCACCGACCCTGCGGCCGAGGCTAGTGCCGCAGAGCTCGGCGGTGCTGCCGATGAGGTAGTGCTTCCTCGCTACGGCGCCCAAGGCTGAAGATGGGGCCTGCTGGTGGACGACAGTGCTTCTTCCTATCTTTATTTTCCCGCAAACCTGCATGTGACGTGCCTTGTGGAGGCGTTAAAACTCTTGTTTGATGCTTGAAGGACAAGTTGGCTTGTAATAATTGCTAGCTATTCGTGGTTCCCTTCCTATTTGCTTTGTTGTTCTACATCGGCAGAGCCAGGCCTCGCGCGTGCCTCAGCCGCCGTTGGGTCGTCCGGATCACCGGGACGAGACCAAGGGGTGAGGGGCTACGTGACCAGTTAGGCTCCTGATGCGCGATGCTCAGGAGTCCTTGTTGACGTGCAAACGGTCTCTAGGAAGGAAGCGCAAAACAAGGCTTTAGCATTCTGTGTCGGCAGGGCCCGGCCCTGCGTGTACCTCAGTCGCCGCTCGCTTGTCCAGATCACCAGGACAAGACCAAGGAGTGAGGGGGCTACGAGACCAGTTAGGCCCTTGGGTCGCGATGCCCAAGGGTCCCCCTTGACGTACGAACAACCCTTGGGAGGGTAATGCAAGAGTTGTCCCTAGTGTTCTGCGTCGGCAGGGCCCGGCCCCGCGCATACCTCAGCCACCGCTGGCTTGTTCGGATTACCAGGACAAGACCAGGGAGTGAGGGGCTGAGTGGCCAGTTAGGCCCTTGGGTTGCGATGCCCAAGGATCCCCCTTGACGTACGAACAGACCTCATACCTATCCTCGTCGGGCTTTCGCTTGGGAGGGTAGCGACGACCAGTTCCGGGGGACCTGGTGGGGTGTACGCTAGGCGTGACCTGAGCGTAGCCCCCGTGCCTAGCCCCCTCGCGCTACCCTCCCGAGGGGAGTGCAGTGTGGTGGGGCTGGCCACCGAGCCTGGTGGCTCCATGAGGTTAAAGTAGCCATGAGGCAACCGCTAGTTGTTTATCACCAGCGCGGAGCATGGCGCTATCGTTCTTGCACAGCCATAGCCACTCGGCCCTGTCGACTGCCAGCACGGAGCATGGTGCTTCCACTGGAACGTGGGAGGGGACTCCCTACTACGGAAAGCCCCCGGGGCGTGTACAACCCCGCCCTCACACATGGCTTGCATGGTAGGGCTGGACGAGGTGTATCTGGGCACCCGTGAGCCAGCGCGGGACTCACGGGGCCCTACCTCAAGGCGGGTTGCGCCTGTTCTTGATTGGGAGCACCTGAGGTGATCTTGCAAGGTGGTTAGGCAACCTGCACCGAGTGAATCGCTCGAGGTCGACACATGAGAAGGCCAGACACCAACGACCCCAGGAGGTGACATGAACGTGGCCGGCCCGCCAGACAGATCTCAGCCGTTGGGTTTATCGACGCTGCAGGGACGGACCCGAGCACAAACGCCGTGCCTAGTCTTCTCATGCGGATATCCTGAGGAGAGACAACCGGCACGCGGCTCCCGTAGCGACGAGGCCCCATGTTGCGCGCCCTTACCCGCCTGTTCGCACCTAGCTCATGCAAAGGCGAGGCACCAAGGACCATGGGAGGTGACGTACATGGGGCTGGCCCGCGAGCTAGAGCTCGGCCGCTTGGATTTGGCGACACTGCAGGGACAGACCCAAGCACAGACGTCGTGCCTATCCTCAATCATGAGGCGGGCGCAAGCAGGTTAGTAAGGGCATGCAACGTTCATGGCACCGATGTGCCGGTCAGGCAGGTAAATAATTTTAAGCTGCTGATGGTAGAGGTAACGCTAGTCTAGGTAAGACACCAGAATGATACATGCAACCGGGACGAACCCAGGCGGCCTGGGGATGATGCGACCCGAAGGGGCACTCCCAATAGAGTAAGCTAAAGATGCAAAAGGATACACACCGCAGAGTCAGGCCCGTGCGACCTGGGAATAATGCAGCCCTAGGGGCGCTCCCAGCTGAACAAAACTGGAAAATGTTACCTGGCACAGTTGCTGAAGTAGTGCTGATGCAGCTGAAGACGCTCGATGCAGACGTCGTTCCTTATGTGCCGCCTGGCTCCGGGGCCTCGCGAGGCTCCGGAGGTTCCCAGAGCTCACGAAGAACTGAGGCCACCTCTGCCGGGATCTCCTGATGTCTGGCCTAGCGAGTCGCCAGGACCTCCCGCATGTGGCGCTGGTGCAGGGTCGCTTGGTTCGGCAAGACAAAGGGCATGCGAACATAGCTGTGAGGGGGGCCCTCGCACCGGCCCACCTGAGAGGGCCCGTAGAGCTCCTGAGACGTCATCCTATTGAGTGCTGGGACGTTGACGCAGACGCGCAGCCCATCGCCCGAGCCTGGGGCGACAGCTGCACTTCTAGGTGTCGGCCGGCGCTCGCCTCGCATTGCTCTTGGCACCTGTAAATCTTCGATGGTCTGGCTGATGAACTCCTGAGCGCTTGGTGCCTCACACCTTGAGGCCTCCGGAGGGAAACGTGCGGTGAAGCACGCCTCCACATGGTGTCCGAGCGCCTCCCTGGAGACATTGGCTAGGTCATAGGCCCTCGAGAGGAGAGCCCTCGAGCCCAGCCTGAGGGGAGCGTCGGGCGTGCCTTCCTATGCAAGGGAGGGAGGCGCCCCATCCCTGGGCGCGGGTCCTAAGGTGTGGCCACCAGGCGCCGCATCTTCATGAGGCTCCAGGGCGAGCAGCAGCTTCTTCTTCTTGGGGACGGCCTCAGGAGGGGAGACGGTGCCATCATTGTCTAGATCCTCGACCACTGCTGCCTAATAAGCACCCTCAACCGAGCACACCGCGTCCTTATCTTCGCAAGCGACGATGATGATGCCGCCGCTTCCTGGCATCTCGAGGACGTTGTAGCCGTGGTGAGTCACTACCATGAACTTGTCCAGGGCTAGGTACCCGAGGATGGCGTTGTATGGGAGATGAATGTGGGCGACGTTGAAAGTCGATGAGCTCAGTGTGGTAGTTGTCACGCTTGCCAATAGTGATAGGCAGGCGAATTTGTCTTATAGGGGTGGTGGAGCCGTCGGTCACTGATACGTCCAAAACGTATCTATAATTTCTGCTTGCTCCGTGCCTCTTTTGGGTGATATTGCTATGATATTCATACACTTCCATACACTTTTGATCATATTTGGACTAACCTATTAACTCAGTGCACCCCAGTGCCAGTTTCTGTTTTCGGCTGTTTTTGTATTTCAGGTTTTCACGTTACGAGAACTGCCAGGAAAAATCCAGAAAAATTATATAAAAAATCAACGTTCCAGAACCTACCGTGCGTCCGAAGGACAGCCGGGGGGCCACCAGGGCTCCAGGCGCCCTGGCGGCGCCCCCCCCCCCCGGGCCACGCCGGGGGGGGGGGCGCCTGGGCCCCCCGAGCCCCGTCTGGTGCCCCCCTTTCGCATATATTTAGAGCGTCCTCCGAAACCCTCGAGAGGGGTACTCTTTTTCGCGATCTCATCTCTGTTCCGCCGCCGCCGCCGCTTCCAAGATCAGGAGCACCAGGAGAACTCTTCCCGGCACCCTGCCGGAGGGGAGGATCACCATCGGGAGCCTCTCCACCACCATGGACGCCTCCCGGATGAGTTGTGAGTAGTCTCCCTTGGACCATGAGTCCATGACCAGTAGCTATGTGATGTTCTCCTCCCGTTCTTGTGCTTCACTAATTAGTCCTCGTGAGCTGCCCTACATGATCGAGGCACATATGTAATCCTTATGATGTTGCTATGATGAGTTTGCTGGGATCCGATGGATTATGAGATTATGTTCAGATTGTGATTGAGTAATATATTTGATCTACCTCTTTTATATTTATGTTCGTAAGTAATTCTTGCATGTTCTCCGTTGTTATTTATTGCTTTGGCCAAGTAGTAGGTAGTGACTCCAAGAGGGAACGTTATGCTTGATTGTGGGTTCATGCCCCTCGATGACTAGTTTGAGTGACAGAAACATGAGTCTAGGGGATGTGCTGTTGCCACAAGGGGGAAAACAACGGTGCTTGTGCCCGCGGGTGCAAGGATTGTTTACTTTACGCAAAGTTCTTTTAATGCAGTTGTCTGTTGCATTGAGTTTACACTATGGGTGGGACTCGCAACTTAATACCAGCGAGATGTTCTGGATAGATATCTCAAGGTGGATGATTAGTAGTAGATATTGATGTATTTCGGTCTACTTACTTTGGCGTACCGCCCATGCTTTGAACCTCAACCTTTCTTGCAATGTAGTCAGCATTGGTTTGCGTTCGTGGTCCTGTCAATTGCCCAGCTGTAATTCGTTTACCTCACATAGCTGTTTTATCGTCTTTTGGGAGAGAGACATCACTAGTGAACATCATGAGACTCCGGTCCATGTTACCATCATTGATCACATCCGCTATTTACTTTTCGCTATTACTTACTATTGCAAACATTATCTATCACTACTATCATTTGTGTTTAACCCTTTGTGAACTACAAGGCCGGAGGGATTGACAACCTCTCTGTACTCGTTGGGAGCAAAGTTATTTGTATCTGTGTGCAGGTCCACGTTGATTGCTAATATCTAGCGCCGTTAGCAGTTGACACCTACTTGTTGAACCTAGGTGTCTCTGGGGATTCGATCCTTGGCATCTTTGCTAAGGGAAAAACTTCCACAACACTGCATCTCACACCTTCCACTTGGGGTAACCAACGAGGGGCTAGAGGCCGATCAAGGAGTTTTTCTGGCGCCGTTGCCGGGGACTCCACTCTTCAGGATAGGGGAGTTGCACGCTATCTTTTACCTTTGCTTTTTTAGTCTTGTTAGTTTACCTTTCAGTTTTTGCTTTAGTACCTTTTATCGAAAATCACAAAAATAGTTATCTTGCTTGCTTGCTACTATGGGTTCCACCGAGAACACCAAGTTGTGTGACTTCACTAGTCACAACAACGATGACTTTATCAGCACACCTATCACTACACCTGCCACTTCAGCACCTTCATATGAAATTAAACCTGCTTTACTGAACTTTGTCATGAAAGATCAATTCTCCGGTGCTGGAGAAGATGTTGCTTTACACTTGAACAACTTTGTTGAACTTTGTGATATGCAAAAGTACCAAGAAATAGATGGTAATATTGTTAAGCTTAAGCTTTTTCCTTTCTCCTTGAGAGGAGGAGCTAAAATTTGGTTTCAGTCTTTGCCTAGAAATAGCATAGATTCATGGGACAAGTGCAAAGATGCTTTTATTGGAAAATACTATCCACCTGCTAAAATTATCCAACTTAGAAGTAACATAATGAATTTTAAACAATTGGATAATGAACACGTTGCCCAATCTTGGGAACGTATGAAATCTCTTATCAAGAACTGCCCTACTCACGGTTTGACTACTTGGATGGTTATCCAAACTTTTCATGCAGGCTTGAACTTTACCTCGCGGAACTTGTTAGATTCAGCCACGGGAGGAACTTTTATGTCAACTACACTTGGTGCTGCCACAAAACTTCTCGATGAGATGATGACCAACTATTCCCAATGGCACACCGAACGCGCTCCAACAGGTAGGAAGGTAAACTCTGTCGAGGAGATTTCCTCCTTAAATGAAAAAGTTGACTTGATCATGTCTCTACTTTCGAAGCAATCTTCTGTTGATCCTCGTGATGTTCCTTTAAATTCTTTGATTGCTCAAGAACAAGTAGATGTGAACTTTATCTCTAGAAACAATTTTAACAACAATGCTTATAGGAGTAACTTTGGTAACAATCCTAGACCGTTCCCCTCGAATTCTTATGGGAACAACAATGCTTATCCTATCACCATGAACTCCACTACTGAACTAGAGACTATGCTTAAAGATTTCATCACTACCCAAAAAGCCTTTAATAAGAGTGTAGAAGAAAAACTACATAAACTAGATGATCTTTCTTTTAAGGTAGACCATTTAGCCAATGAGGTAAAATTGCTAAAAATTAAAACTTCTCCTCTTGAGGAGAGGGAAGTCACTCCTATAAATGCTATTCAAGTGCAAATTAATGAAAACATTAGGATGATGGCTAAACTTAAAGAGAGATGGGCTAGAGAAAGGGAGGAAGAAGATAGAATTAAGAGCCTTCCTACCCACCACACTGTTGCTACTATCCAAGTTGTCGAGGATATCCAAACTCTTAGCACCCAATGTACTCCTGGTCCCATTGGACCTATTAATGGTGATGCTATGACTATAGAAACTACCAAGCATGTGAACCTAAAGGACACCACTACCACTTTACTTGATGCTAATGACCTTGATTTTGATAATTGCACTCTTACCGAAGTTATTGATTTCCTTCACAAGATGTCTAGAGACCCTCGCACTAGCACGCTTAATCTTGCCTTCACAGAGCATATCACTAATGCTCTCATCAAAGCTAGGGAGGAGAAACTTAGAGTAGAAGCCTCCATACCTATAAAGCTAGAAGATGGTTGGGATCCTATGATAAAAATTAAATTGAATGACTTCTCTTGTTATGCATTATGTGATGTTAGAGCTAGTACCTCTGTTATGCCCAAAAGAATATATGATATGCTTAAATTAAAACCTTTTGATTCTTGTTCTTTTGGTGTTCGTCTCGTTTATTCTTCCATAAAGAAACCTTTGGGGAGGATCGACAATGTTCTTATCGTTGTCATTGATAATTATGTTCCCGTTGATTTCACTATTATGGATATTGAATGTGATCCTTCTTGTCCAATTATTTTGGGACGTCCCTTTTTACGCACCGTTGGTGCTATCATTGACATGAAAGAGGGTAATATAAAATTTCAGTTTCCTCTCAAGAAAGGGATGGAACACTTCCCTCGAAAGAAGATCAAGTTACCTTTTGAGTCCGTTGTACGGGCTAGCTATTCTTTTACTCTTGATAAAACTTGATCTCTATGCATTATGCCTAGCTTAAAGGCATAAAAGAAAGCGCTTTTGGGAGGCAGCCCACATGAATAAATTTATTTTGCTTTTGTTGTGTCTTGATGTTGTTTACTACAGTAGCATCATCATTGTATCTTTGCTTTTCATATTTGTGCCAAGTATAGCCTCTGATTGCTAGAAAGTTCAAAAGTTGTGAGGTGTTGTCCAGGAAACAGATTCTGTCCTTGGATAGAAAAATTCGTATAAAATCACCAGATCATCTTTTTGGTCTGAATTTTTTCGACAGCGTTCTCTATATAATTGTATTTCGTGCATCTGTTCTGAGTTTTTTGATTTGAGTTGCAGAAGTGCCCCGAACAAATCATTTACTACCTGCTGTTTTGTTTTTCACAGATTCTGTCCTGTTTTGCCTTTCCTTCATTTTGCAAACCAAGAGCTTGCTTTTTCTTTGCAAAAACCTTTTGGAAATCTTGAGAAACAGTAGAACTTCAAGAATATCTTTATTTACAGCAAGGAACAATTATTTTATTAAGGGTACTAACCTCGCTAATCAGATTATAATGAGTTATGTATGAAGGGAGTTTTTAAGTGTGCGAGGGAAGATGATAAAAAGATTCAGGAGTGTCAAGCGCTCAAGCTTGGGGATGCCCCCATGCACCCCAAGAAATATTCAAGGAGACTCAAGCGTCTAAGCTTGGGGATGCCCCCGTGCATCCCCTTCTCCATCAACATTATCAGTTCGTCTTTCGTTCCGCTATATTTTTATCACTTCATGTGTTATGTGCTATGCTTGGAGCGTCTTGCTTTTAGTTTTCTTTTTAGTTTTTCATAACGAGTCGGAACTCAGCGTTCTTTATGTGGGAGAGAAACACGCTCCACTTCTACCTAGAACATAACATAGAATTTTCATGTCTATCTTTGTTGTGTGTGTTCTTTGTCTTTTAATAGCTACTATCATGCTCTGCTCTTAGTATTCATGCTTATCTTTTCAAAGAGCTTTTGTTTAGTTGGTTGCTTGAACTCTCTTTAATTACCATGCTCACCTTATTAAGAGAGTTTGCTTCCGTTGCATTGGTTAATATGTCTATGATAAAGATGCTATGTGCATGATGGCGCTTAGTAGTTCAGGTTTTCTTATGATTAGTCTCAAATAGCTGGGGGATTCCCAATGTGTTATTAGAGTACCAACATGATTTGTTTGCCTATGATGTGGTATGGTTTAGTAATATCTTCCTTCAAGAGTTTATTTTGATTGAGTTGGCGTATGCTCACGCATATCTAAGACTGTAAAGAAAGTCTGTCAAGCCTTGATGATCTTTTATTTCTGAGTAGCGATATAACTTCCATGCCTGATTCAATATTGCTTTGTCGCTCTGCATGATTATGATCGTCATTGCTCTCTTAGTTGGTCGCTCCCAGTCTTTTGCTAACCTCCACCTGTACTAAGCAGACTAACTTTGCAATACATAGCTCATGGGAAAATAGCTTAAAAACTATTGTGGTAAAGAATATGTTGCCTATGTATCTTATTTCTTATAAGTTGCTTGCTGAGCGGTAACCATGTTTCTGGGGACGCCATCAACTGTCACACTTTTGTTGAATATCATGTGAGTTGCTATGCATGTTCGTCTTGTCTGAAGTAAGGGTGATTTGCCATGAGTTGAATGAGTATGCATATTGTTAGAGAAGAACATTGGGCCGCCAACCAAAGCCATGTATCATGGTGGAAGTTTTAGCTTGGACATTAATCCTCAATCTCTTATGAGAATATGCTTATGCATTAAAGAGGAGTCCATCATCTATTTTCTATGTTGTCCCGGTATGGATGTCCTCAAGTTGAGATCTATAAAAAACGAGAAATCAAATGCGATTTATCTCCTTGGACCTTTGTACAGGTGGCATAGAGGTACCCCTTTGTGACACTTGGTTGAAACATATGTAATGCAATGATAACCCATGGAAATCCGAGCTAATTAGGACAAGGTGCGAGCACTATTGGTATTCGATGCATGAGGCTTGCAACTTATAGGATGTCTTATGCATGACACATATGAAGTACTACTACCGTTGACAAAATTGCTTCTATGTTTTCAAAATAAAAAGCTCTAGCACATAACCATTCTTTTACTTTTTGAGTCTCCACCTTCTTTCTTCAAGCACCAACTACTGAGAGCATGATTGTCATTCTAAGTGTAATGTGCATTGTCCCAAAGTAGCATTGTCTTTTGCATGATTGTGATATCGTTTATTTTGAAATCATTGTATCTAGTTATCACTTAAACCTTGAAGGTGCCCCTGCATTTATGTTTTGCTTCACTAAAGGGGGCAAGCTAGATATCACTTTATCATATTTGCACATCATGTTCATTGCAAATCTTTTTGATGTTCCAGTTTCATATTGTAAAACTTTCAGTCCTTTGTGATTTTCTCATGAGGGAACTCAATTACTTTAGATTCATTATCTCAGTAAGCTTTTGTCATATGACTATGAATAAGTCCTATATGGTTAATAGCATGTCACCATAGAAATTATTCTTGTTATCATTTACCTACTCGAGGACGAGCAGGAATTAAGCTTGGGGATGTTGATACGTCCAAAACGTATCTATAATTTCTGCTTGCTCCATGCCTCTTTTGGGTGATATTGCTATGATATTCATACACTTCCATACACTTTTGATCATATTTGGACTAACCTATTAACTCAGTGCACCCCAGTGCCAGTTTCTGTTTTCGGCTGTTTTTGTATTTCAGGTTTTCACGTTACGAGAACTGCCAGGAAAAATCCAGAAAAATTATATAAAAAATCAGCGTTCCAGAACCTACCGTGAGCCCGAAGGACAACCGGGGGGGCCACCAGGGCTCCAGGCGCCCTGACGGCGCCCCCCCCCCCGGGCCGCGCCGGGGGGCGCCTGGGCCCCCGAGCCCCATCTGGTGCCCCCCTTTGGCATATATTTAGAGCGTCCTCCGAAACCCTCGAGAGGGGAACTCTTTTTCGCGATCTCATCTCTGTTCCGCCGCCGCCGCCGCTTCCAAGATCGGGAGCACCAGGAGAACTCTTCCCGGCACCCTGCCGGAGGGGAGGATCACCATCGGGAGCCTCTCCACCACCATGGACGCCTCCCGGATGAGTTGTGAGTAGTCTCCCTTGGACCATGAGTCCATGACCAGTAGCTATGTGATGTTCTCCTCCCGTTCTTGTGCTTCACTAATTAGTCCTCGTGAGCTGCCCTACATGATCGAGGCACATATGTAATCCTTATGCTGTTGCTATGATGAGTTTGCTGGGATCCGATGGATTATGAGATTATGTTCAGATTGTGATTTAGTAATATATTTGATCTACCTCTTTTATATTTATGTTCGTAAGTAATTCTTGCATGTTCTCCGTTGTTATTTATTGCTTTGGCCAAGTAGTAGGTAGTGACTCCAAGAGGGAACATTATGCTTGATTGTGGGTACATGCCCCTCGATGACTAGTTTGAGTGACAGAAACATGAGTCTAGGGGATGTGATGTTGCCACAAGGGGGAAAACAACGGTGCTTGTGCCCGCGGGTGCAAGGATTGTTTACTTTACGCAAAGTTCTTTTAATGCAGTTGTCTGTTGCATTGAGTTTACACTATGGGTGGGACTCACAACTTAATACCAGCGAGATGTTCTGGATAGATATCTCAAGGTGGATGATTAGTAGTAGATATTGATGGATTTCGGTCTACTTACTTTGGCGTACCGCCCATGCTTTGAACCTCAACATTTCTTGCAATGTAGTCAGCATTGGTTTGCGTTCGTGGTCCTGTCAATTGCCCAGCTGTAATTCGTTTACCTCACATAGCTGTTTTATCGTCTTTTGGGAGAGAGACATCACTAGTGAAACATCATGAGACTCCGGTCCATGTTACCATCATTGATCACATCCGCTATTTACTTTTCGCTATTATTTACTATTGCAAACATTATCTATCACTACTATCATTTGTGTTTAACCCTTTGTGAACTACAAGGCCGGAGGGATTGACAACCTCTCTGTACTCGTTGGGAGCAAAGTTATTTGTATCTGTGTGCAGGTCCACGTTGATTGCTAATATCTGGCGCCGTTAGCAGTTGACACCTACTTGTTGAACCTAGGAGTCTCTGGGGATTTGATCCTTGGCATCTTTGCTAAGGGAAAAACTTCCACAACACTGCATCTCACACCTTCCACTTGGGGTAACCAACGAGGGGTTAGAGGCCCATCAGTCACTTCGGGGAAGGGCTTGGTAGGTAGTAGCTGATCGTACGGTACTTGGAGGCTGTCGAACGTCTCGACGGACAGGACATTGAGCCCTGGGCCGCCATCGATGAGGGTCTTGGTAACTTGAACGTTGCTGATGACGGGTGAACAAAGCATCGGGAGGGCGCCAGCCGTCGTCACGCACTTGAGCTGGTCAGAACTAAAGGTGATGGGGCACTTGGACCACCTGAGTGGGCTTGTGGCTTCGAGCTTGGGGAGAGCCGCGTTTACTTCTCGGGTGAACTGCTTGAAGAGGCATTGAGAGGTCGGAGCCTGCGCTTCGCCCAAGATGCAGGCGATGGCGCGAGGCTCCTGGAAGCCCCAAGCCCCCTTGTCCTGGTCGTCGTTCCTTCTTGGTGGCGGCAGAGGAGGGAGGCCGGCCTTGCCCTGGGGATGTTCCTCGCGAGGCTGGTCCCTCCAGGCACCCTCACGAGGCTGGTCGCGCCAACGGTCCTCCCAAGGCTGATCATGCCACTCCTGGCGGGGGCCGCGGTCGTCCCAGTGTCCCCGGTCCGACTTCCTCCACGGCCATAGCCACGGTTGCTGCACTAGGGGCGTTGGCTGATGCGCCCTTCGCGGAGGGCCCTAAGCTCTTGACAGTCATGGGTGTTATGGTTGTGCACGTTGTGGAAGGTGCAAAACGGATGGCTATTCTTGGATGACTCTGGATAGTCACAGCCACGCTTCATCTCTGGCTCAGCCGCGAGCACTGCCACTCCCTTACGCTTCACGTACTTGCTCTTGGCCTTCTTGTCTTCAGGGTCAGCAGCGGGGAGCTCGACGAGGGAGAGGCGCCCCTCCTTAGCTCTGACGCACTTGGTCGTGAGGTTGAATAGCTCCAGGGTCGTGCACAGATCTTCGTGGATGGCAAGGTCCTCCTTCATCTTGACATCACGGACGCCATCCGAGAATGCTGAAATGATGGCCTCGTCCGGGACCTTGGGGATCTTGACGCAGACACTGTTGAAATGCTGGATGAACTTCCGCAGGGTTTCTCCCGGTTGTAGCTTGATGCGCCGCAGGTCAGCTGCGGCCGGGGGGCGGTCGCGGGTGCCCTGGAAGTTGGCAATGAACCGCTCGCGCATCTCTCCCCAAGTGGAGAGCGATCCCGTGGGCAAGTTCAGGAGCCACGAGCGTGCGTCGTCCTTGAGAGCCATGGGGAACCAGTTCGCCATGATCTTCTCATTGCCGCTGGATGCCTCGATGCTCAGCTCGTAGAGCTGCAAGAATTCAGCGGGGTCGGGGGTGCCGTCATAGCGTGGAGGCAGGTCGGACTTTAACTTCCCGGGCCAGTTGACGTTGCGTAGCTCGGGGGGCGAGGGCCTTGCAGCCTGCCGTTGACACTGGAGCTTGTCGTGGAGGCAGAGCCTGGTCTTGGTCCTCGCGCGCCACCATGGCAGGGGGCACACGGTCTCGACGCGGCAGTGGAGGGAGCACTGGCGCTCCTCCTCGGGGCCACTGGATCTCTTGGCAGCTTCCTTCTTCGTGCACTAGCACCGCGCGCGGGAGGTCGCGCCACGGGGCCAAGAGCCTTGGGTCGTGGACGACGCCCTGATGTGGAGGCAGCAGAGGCGCTTCATGTGCGATGTCGCCCGCATGGGGAGGCGGGTGAGGCATCGAGAGGGATGGTGCAGGAGAGCCCCCATCAGCGCTGACGAGCTTGGCGATGCGGTCGAGCCATTCTTCATAGAAGTCGTCGACGGGGTGGCAGCGCAGGAGCTCACGTGCCATGAGCAACGCAGCCTGCACGTCTGCGGGTCCGCGGCGAGCGTGAGACGACGAGCCCGTCGGGGTCAGCGACGAGGTCGCGGTGCGTCCGTCTCGCCGCACGGAGGGGTGCAGGGACGAGGCCTGCTGCTCGTGCTGCGCCGAGCCGGCGGCGGCGTTGGTAGCGAGCGATAGATAACGGCGAGGAGGTCCGTCGGCGGGAGCTGTCTGAGCAACACGGGCGGGAAGGGCGCCCCGCCGCTCAGCATGGGCCCGGCGAGTGTCGGCCATGGAACCGGCGGGATAACGGAGCATGGATCGATGGAAGGGAAGCTTCGGCACACCCCTACCTAGCGCAACAAATGTTGGATCTTGGGTTCCGGCAAAACGCTTGAGGTTTGAACACTGGGGTGCGCACGAAGATCTCTCCTTCTCGCTCTAGCTCGCTCTCGCACCGATTCGTAGGCCTAGCTCATCGAGCTCGAAGAACAAGGGACACAATGGTTTATACTGGTTTGGGCCACCATTGCGGTGTAATACCCTAATCCAGTGTGGTGTGGTGGATTTCCTTCTAGGCTGAGGACGAACAAGTACAAGGGAAGAATAGCCTCCTGAGGAGAGGTGTTCTTACGCTCGGATGAGCTTGTGGGTGTGTCTGTGGTGGTCTCGATGATCCGACCCCTTGGTTGGGTCAGCTCCAGATCAGTGCCCCATATACTGGTCACTAGTACTATTTATAGAGGCCCGGGTCCTCTTCCCAAATATTGAGCGGGAAGGGATCCCACAACGGCCAAGTTTGAAGGGGACAGCTAGTACAAGCTATCCTGACAAAAGGTGGTCTTCGCCTGCCAAAGGCTCTGGTGGTGACGCCGTCGTGGGCACCGTGATGACCTCCGCTCTCCCATCATGCTGGTCTTGGTCTTGTTGCACCGATATGGAAACCTTTGCCTGATGCCTCGGGACTCCTCACCTGCACTTTCCCCTTTAGCACAAAAGAGGAAACTGGCATCATGCGCCCGCTGGCGCCCGCCTGGCCTTGGTCGTCATGGCTCACGTCACGGGAACCTCGCGAGGTGCCCCTTGCCTTGATATCTCTGCTCCTCGGGAGCTATCCTAGTGAGGCCGCCCCAGGGGAGGTCTTGCGTCATCCACCTCGCGAGGCTTGGCTCCTCACGAGGGTCTTGAGTGGTTGCTGATGAGGTTGGGCCATACTAGGCCGCTAGATGAGCCATGCTCTAGGCCACAGGCATGCAAGTCTGGGTACCCCCGTTCCCAGGACGCCGACAGTCCTCCACCGAAGTTTGTGAAAAATGTTGATTTGCCACTTGGGTCTATCGCTCTAAACATCATTTAAATCATAGTTCTACTAATCTTTGGAGAATTATTGAGCAAGGTTTATACCCACATGATCCAAGCAACCTCACTCCTAGAGAAGCCGTGGATCATCAATTCAACGAGTCCGTTCTCTTCATTCTCCAAGAAGAAATTCCTCCCGAAGATATTGCTCATCTCCGACCCTTCTCCGTGGCCAAGGGAGCATGGGAGCATGTGGTTTCCTTGTACAAGGGAAGCACAAGCATTCAATGCTCAAACTATGAAGTGGTGCAAGTTGAGGCCGATGAGTCTTCCATGATCGAAGATGAAGAACCTCATGAATTTTATCGAATATTAACCACTCTCGCGATCTCACTCCGAGATCATGGGAGCAAGGATACGGATGACAATTGGATCAAGCGCAAGTTTCTCAAGGCCATGATGCCTTACCACAAGGCCATGTCCCCCGTCATCCGTCAAAGGCCAAACTTCCACACCTTGTCCTCAAGTGAAGTGTTTGATGAGTTTGTCGCTATGAGTATCTTGGATAAGACCGCCGACGATGCGGTGTTGCGGTCTCAATGATCAAAGAAGCCCAACCTTTCTTTGAAGGCCAAGGCTTGCACAGAAGAAGAGGATGAAGGGGGAGAAGAGGAGTTGCCCCGAAGATACCAAAGATACCAAATATGCCTATCATGAGCACATGGCTCTTGCTTAACGGCAATTTTGGGGCAACAAGAAGAACTCAAGGCCCAACTTCAACAAGAACAACTCAAGTGGCTCCAAGGGCAAGCAACATGTGAGGACGTGCTACAATTGTGGCAATGTGAGTCAACTTTTTTGTGGATTGCCCATACGAGAAGAATAGCACGATGAGTTGATGGCACAAGAATAGTACGATGAGAATGGAGATGATAGTGAAGATGATGAGTCGATGGCCATGGCCTCCATTGCCATTGCGACAACTCCCCTGATGTCTCCCTTTGATTCACCCAACGAGAACATCACCGCCAAGTGCCTCATGGCTACAGCCACCAACAAGGAGTTTGCTTCCGGTGGGGGATCATGGTTGCTCGATAGTGGAGCCACAAATCATATGACCGGAAGCAAAGACTTGGTGGTGGACGTGCGCAAAGTCTCATCTATGCCCACCAATGTTGAGTGGGGTGATGCATCATCTTCTAAGGTATTGGGTCTTGGCAAGGTTGTCGTTTCTCGTGATCTCACAATTGAGAAAGCCATGCTTGTTGAGTCCCTTGCATACAATTTACTTTCCTTTCGTCAACTTGCACTCATGGGTTTTGCTACTTTCTTTGATATTGATTATGTGGCCCTCTTATGGAGCAAGACTCTTAAACTAGCCTTTGTTGGGCATGTCGAGAACGGTCCTTATGTGGTTAACTTCTCGGAGCAACCCACTAAGACCACGACATACCTAATGGCTAAAATTGATGTGGGGTGGCTTTGGCATCGCCATTTAGCCTACACCAATATGAGATCTTTGCAAAGTCTTCTCAAGGGGGACCATGTCCGTGGACTAACAAATGTTAATTTTGCCAAAGATCGTGCTTGCAGTGCTTGTCGAAGGAAAGCTACATGAGAAGGCTCACCCTCCCACTACTATCATCTACTAGGCGAGGCCTTTGGAGCTCCTCCACATGGATCTCTTTGGGCCTCCATCCTTTGATAGTCTTGGGGGTAGAAAGTATTGCTTGCTGATTGTGGATGATTATTCAAGATACACTTGGGTATACTTTTTCAAGAGGAAGAGTGAGACCCAAAAAATCATTATCAACTTTGCAAATGAAGCTCAACATCAACATGATGCAAAGATTTTGATGATAAGAAGTGACAATGGCACCGAGTTCAAGAACTACACCTTGGATGAGTTTCTTAGTGATGAGGGGATCAAGCATCAATATGTCGCACCCTATACCCCTCAACAAAATGGTGTGGCGGAGAGGAAGAACCGGACATTGATGGATGCGGCAAGGACCATGATGGAGGAGTTCAAGTCTCCGTACAACTTTTGGGCCGAAGCCATCAACACAGCTTGTCATGCATCCAATCGGCTCTATCTCCGCAAAGGCTTGAACAATACTCCATATGAGATACTTACCGGCAACAAGCCCAACCTCAAGTACTTCCGGGTGTTCGGTTGTAAGTGTTTCATACTCAAGAAAGGTGTTATTTGTCTAAATTTGAGGCTAGAGCTCATGAGGGCATATTTGTTGTTAATGCTACAAACTCTCATGCTTACTGTGTCCTCAACAAGTCCACTAGACTTATTGAGGAAATGTGTAACATGGAGTTTGATGAAAATACTGGCTCCCAAGTGGAGCAAAGTGGTACTTGTAATGTAGGTGATGAAATTCCTCCCCAAGCCATAAGTAAAATGGGCGTTGGTCATATCCTACCCATTGAGGAACCCCTTGTGGCCAAAGGAGAAGGACAATATTCCACTCAAGTGGAACCATCATCAACCCAAGACCCACACGCTTCTGAAGAACAAAGTGAAGACCCTCAACCCAATGAACAAGGCCAAGTGCAAGATCAAATGCAAGATGGTGATAATCCACCGAGTGATGCAAAACTCCAAGTTCCTTCTCCAGAGCAAGTTCAAGATCAAGAGCAAGCTCAAGATCAATAACAAGCTCATGATGACGCTCAGGATGATCAAGTTACCACCCCTCAACTCACTCTTGAGGAGCAATTGGAGTGTCGTGCCGCCAAGGTTATTTCCAAGCTTGCTTCTAGAGAGCTGTCTTGAGGAACATACTTGGAAGCATAACAAAGGGGGTAAGCACTCATAAACAATTGGCAAACTATTGTGCACATCATGCGTTTGTTTCTTGATTTGAACCCCAAAAGGTCTATGAGGCACTCGATGATCCGGATTGGATCAATGACATGCATGAAGAACTCAACAACTTTGAGCGCAACAAAGTGTGGCGATTGGTGCAAAGGCCAGAGGAGAACCATAATGTCATTGGAACCAAATGGATCTTCAAGAACAAGCAAGATGCTCACGGGATTGTCATTCGCAACAAGGCTCGTTTGGTGGCACGAGGCTACTCCCAAGTCAAGGGTATCGACTACGGTGAAACCTTTGCCCCTGTTGCTCGCCTTGAATCTATTCGTTTGTTGCTTGCCTATGCTTCTCATCATAACTTTAAATTGCAACAAATGGATATGAAGAGTGCATTTCTTAATGGTCCTCTTAATGAGTAGGTGTATGTCAAACAACCATCGGGGTTTGAGGATCCTAAGTTCCCCAATCATGTGTATCAACTCGATAAGGCGCTCTATAGCCTTAAACAAGCCCCACGTGCATGGTATGAGCATCTTACTGAGTTGTTGCAAGATCGTGGGTTTGAAATTGGGAAAATTGAACTCACTCTTTTTACTAAGAAGGTCAAAGGGGAGTTGTTTGTATGCCAACTATATGTTGATGATATTATATTTGGTTCTCCTAACAAAGCTTTCAATGATGAGTTTGCTGCATTAATGACCGTAGAGTTTGAGATGTCCATGATGGGAGAGTTGAAGTTCTTTCTCGGGTTCGAAGTCAAACAAAGAAGAGAAGGAATCTTCATCAACCAAGACGAATATACTCAAGACATGCTCAAGAGATTCAATCTAAGTGATGTCAAGCCGGCCTCTACTCCAATGCCTACCAAATGCCAACTTGACAATGATCCCAATGGTAAAGCGGAGGATCAAAAGGTATATCGTTCTATGATTGGATATTTGCTTTATCTTTGTGCATCTAGACCGGACATCATGTTGAGTGTGGGAATTTGTGCACGGTTTCAAGCCTCACCTTAGGAAAGCCACTTTGTGGTGGTCAAACGAATCTTTTGATATTTGGATCATACCCCAATCTTTGGCTTATGGTACCCAAGAGGGGCAAACTTCAATCTAGTAGGTTTCTCGGATTCGGATTGGGTGGGAGACAAGGTGGATAGGAAGTCAACCTCCGGAGGGTGCTAATTTCTTGGTTGCTCTTTGGTAAGTTGGTCTTCCAAGAAGCAAAGTTGTGTATCTCTCTCCTCCACCGAAGCCGAGGATGTGGCCACTGGTAGTTGTTGTGCTCAACTCCTATGGATGAGGCAAGCTTTAAAGGATTACGGTGTCATTTGTGACAAAGTGCCTCTTTGGTGTGACAACAAAAGTGCCAGTGCAACACTTCAAGATGAAGTATATTGAGATTCGGTATCACTTCATCCGAGATCATATTAGGCGTGGGGAGATTGATCTTCACTATGTCAACACTCATGATAACCTTGCAGATATTTTCACGAAGCCCTTGGATGAAGGAAGATTTCATTAGTTAAGGCATGAGCTAAATATCATTGATTTGAGCAATGTGGCTTGAAACTTTGCACACCTCTTCACACTCGTCATGCTATCTTGTTTAGATGTAGGCATGGACATACGGGGAGTGTTGACCTCTCAATGAACTTTCCCTCCCCCATTATGCATAAATTGATCAACTCTTTCACATTCATCATTGTTGATGGTACTTGTGCTTCAAAGATGAGTTGTGGTCATGGGCCCAAGGTTAAAATCTTCGCGGTGCCATACCATTTCACTCAAACATAGGTGGCCTCGGCCACCGCTCTCTCTATGAGAGTTGTGTGCCTGTTGTCTCGTGTTCTATCTTTTCTGTTTTGTGTTATGTCTTCGTGTTTTGTTCCCTCGCCTCTTGTGTTCTCTCTTTGCTTGAGCTAAGTCGCCTTTTTATCAAAAAAAGGGAGAAAGAAAGTTTAGTCTACGGGTTCTTGGCTGGGTGGTACTACCGCTGGGTGCGTGCAGTACTATCGCTTATTGACTTAAGCGGTACTACCACCCGCCCAAGCAGTACTACCGCTGCGGGGCGGGACTGAGAGGTTAAGTTGGGTATGGGGAGTTTCCTCTCCCCATACCCATTCGACCCTCTTATCCTCTTAGTTCTCCAACGACGAACTCGCCGTGGGGGGACGCCGGTGGGCCGCCTCCTCCGGGCCGTTTTTCACCTTTTCCTCCGGTGGGATCAATCCACACCCCTTCCTCAAGCCATGGATGCTGGTATTGCCCCCCGTCTCTTTCTCTTTGCTTCTAGGTTTCAGATCTAGGATTTAGGGGCAATTGGATTTGCATTCTTTGATTTTTGGCAAATCAAGGCTTGAGTAGGATGGTGAAGGATTCTAAACTGCTAGGATTGATGTTTGGTAGGCTTACTTTTGAATTTGGCATCCCGGCAGTGCCGAAGTTGGTCGCGGAAGTAAGGGAACCGTCGTTCCCCGCCTGAAGCGGTACTACCGCTCCCCTGGAGCGGTACTAATGCTTGAGGGGTACTGCCGCCTACCAAGAGCGGTACTACCACTGGATGCCAAGTTACATCATTCGCTTACCACATATTGATCCTTGTTACTGTTTCTTGTGGCTTATGCTTGTTCGTTCATGTTGTTTCTTGTGTTCGTGTGTTTGGTTCCAGGTGATGGCCCTTCGGAGCAGCATGCCCATCGTATCAACCCATGGACCTCTGTCTCTAAGCGTTATCTCACCTCTGAGGCAGTGGGTGCCTCTTCAAGTGTTTCGCCCACTCGGTCCTAGCAGCCATCCAAGAGTATTGCGAAGAAGCCCAAGACAAAGCCCAAGTCTGTCGCTGAGATGACCGTCGAGGAGTTTTGGGAGAAGCGTCGGCGCAATCCTTATGAGCCTGATCACGAGCCCAATTTGGTCAACCGTCCCTTCTGGACCCGTTTTCAGTGGACAATATATTTTGATGTGATCAAGGCCAAGAGGAATCTCTTTGTTGATGTCCGCTCCATTGGCATTGCTTATATGAAGAAGGATCCTAACTACTTTGGAGAAGCTCTGGAGATGTGTACTCAGTTGAACATTCTCCGCATCATGGAGTTTAACAAGGATTTTGATGCGGACTTGGTGGCTCAGTTTCATGCCACCGTTCATCTCAGCACTGATGAGGAAAGATCTCTGACTTGGATGACAAATGGTAAACTTCTCTTTGTCAAATGGAAGGCTTTCATGGAATTACTTGGGATTGAAGACCAAGGGCTTGAGAATCCAGTTGGCTTTTGTCCTCACCGCAATGCAGTTTCTACTCACAAGCAATCTCTCTGGCCTTAGTACACTATGAGGGTTAACCCCGAGATGAAGAAGTAGACCTATGAGCTGTGTGCCTATCTGGATATTCTTCATCGCATCTTCACGTAGACTCTTTTCCCTCACATTGGAAACCAGGATATGGTTAACTCGTTTCTTGTGGACATGCTACTTTTCTGCCAACATGAGAAGGAAGAACACACGAGAGAATCCCTGGATATTTCTCATGTCATGTGGTCTGAGCTCGTATCCTCCATCTCTGAGCGCAAGTGTTCTATTTATGGTCCCTTTCTCATGTTGCTGATTGAGAAGTCTTGGGAGCACACTTATCCTGGTATTGTGCTAGAGACTGGCGAGTTGGCCTCTCACGAGGTTAAGCGTCTAAGGTAGAAGGAGCTCTGGGGCACTCTGGTTTCACAATCTGGTATTTCGTTCGGTGCTGACACTGTTGAGGTAGAGGCTGAGGCTGACAATGATGAGGATTATGTGCCCTCTGGAGCGGAGCCCTCATTGGCCAAGAAGCTCAAGCGCAAGATGAAGAAGCTCTTCTGCATGGATTCTCACAGTCAGTACTTGGCTCATGTGTCCGAGAAGAAGGCCAGGAGCCGCCATAAGGAGCTCATGCGTTAGGTTGGAGCGACTGTTGTCAGGGGTTCTGAGGTCCGGATCACAGATGAGGAGGAGTGGGTTCAGCAGCACTGCCCCTGGACTGACTCTGACCCCGAGCAACCCCCTGCCGATGACTAAGGTGCGGACGATCTCGCGGGGATTTGATGATGGAGAACGTCTGAGTTGCTATCACCTGTGATCATAGCAGCACTCTTTTTCCATTTTCGGTGTCTCGACGCCAAAGGGGGAGAGAGTTTAGGGATTTGTCGAGTTGCTAGTGTGTGTCCTATTTGCCTTGTTTTCTCTCTCGCAAACTCTCTTCTTGTCTGTTGCTTTGGTTTGGTTTATGCTCATGAGAACTAGTTTATTTTCACATGGTGTGAGACATATGCTACCCTACCCTATCTTTTCTATGTATGTCAAGTACTTTGGTAGTGTGTGAGTTGCATGCTTATCTCCAGCCTATCTATCCTAATCAGTTACTACTCGTTTGCTTCCTAGCTCATATATGTCTCTTCTCTATGTTAAATGCCGTCTGACTATAAAATATAGGGGGGTGTTGATCCTAATGTGTGTGCTTTGCATTCCAAAGGCACCTCTATTTTAAGTGCACACATCTAGGGGGAGCCCGTCTATACTTTGTAGTCGTTGGGGTTTGCTTACTCTCTTGTCAATTCTTTGTGCAAATCTTGTATTGTCATCAATCCACCAAAAAGGGGGAGATTGTAAGGGCATGTCCCTTCCTAAGCTGTTTTGGTGATTGATGACAATGCTTTTGCGGACTAATCGTGGGTGCTAAGTATTTCAGAGATCATCCTTTGGCATGAGACGATTCCTTCCCCTCGAAGCTTTAAGTGAAGACGTGTCGTCTCCTTCGTTTTTGGTTTTGGTGGACTTGAGTCGTAGGAGACAATGTACACTTCATTTTTGCACCCCCCCCCCC